>CM077246.1:30449955-30759955 GCA_039654775.1 Spinibarbus caldwelli | reverse complement strand
TACTTCTATATATTCAGACTTATAACTATATATTCAGATTTACATTTATATATTCAGACTTATAACTATATATTCAGATTTACATTTATATATTCAGATTTATAACTATATATTCAAATTTACTTCTATATATTCAGATTTATAACTATATATTCAGATTTACTTCTATATATTCAGATTTACATTTATATATTCAGACTTATAACTATATTTTCAGATTTACATTTATATATTCAGACTTATAACTATATATTCAGATTTACATTTATATATTCAGATTTATAACTATATATTCAGATTTACATTTATATACTCAGACTTATAACTATATATTAAGATTTATAAGAATATATTCAGATTTACATTTATATATTCAGACTTATAACTATATATTCAGGTTTATAAGAATATAATCAGATTTACTTCTATATATTCAGACTTATAACTATATATTCAGATTTACATTTATATGTTCAGACTTATAACTATATATTCAGTTTTACTTCTATAGATTCAGATTTATAACTATATATTCAGATTTACTTCTATATATTCAGACTTATAACTATATATTCAGATTTACATTTATATATTCAGACTTATAACTATATATTCAGATTTACATTTATATATTCAGACTTATAACTATATATTCAGATTTACATTTATATATTCTGACTTATAACTATATATTCAGATTTACTTCTATATATTCAGATTTATAACTATATATTCAGATTTACTTCTATATATTCAGATTTACTTCTATATATTCAGATTTATAACTATATATTCAGATTTACTTCTATATATTCAGACTTATAACTATATATTCAGATTTACATTTATATATTCTGACTTATAACTATATATTCAGATTTACTTCTATATATTCAGATTTATAACTATATATTCAGATTTACTTCTATATATTCAGATTTACTTCTATATATTCAGATTTACATTTATATATTCAGATTTACATTTATATATTCAGATTTATAACCATATATTCAGATTTACATTTATATATTCAGACTTAACTATATATTCAGATTTACATTTATATATTCAGATTTATAACTATATATTCAGATTTTTATATAATTATTTCCTGTTTGTAACCGCTGCGTCTGACCGCGCCGCCATCATTGCATCTTTGTGGGTGCATAAGTACATACGGTATGGGCAGTTTGCATGTTTTGGAAGGCACTATGAATATTGAAAGGTATATAAAGGTTTTAGAGCAACATATGCTCCCCTCCAGACGACGTCTATTTCAGGGAAAGCCTTGTGTATTTCAGCAGGACAATGCAAAACCACATACTGCAGTTATTACAACAGCATGGCTTTGTAGTAGAAGAGTCCGGATGCTGAATTGGCCTGCCTGCAGTCCAGATCTTTCACCTATAGAGAACATTTGGTGCATCATTAAATGAAAAATACGTCAAAGACGACCACAAACTCTTCAGCAGCTGGAAACCTATATCATGCAAGAATGGGACCAAATTCCAACACCAAAACTCCAGAAACTCATAACCTTGATGCCCAGATGTCTTCAAACTGTTTTGAAAAGAAGAGGAGATGAAACATGCCCCCGTCCCAACTATTCTGAGACCTGCAGCAGACATCAAATTTGAAATGAGCTCATTTTGTGCATAAAATTGTAAAGTTTCTCAGTTTAAACACTTATTATGTTATCTATGTTCTATTGTGAATAAAATATTGGCTCATGTGATTTGAAAGTGTTTTAGTTTTCATTTTATTCAAATTTAAAAAACGTTCCAACATTTCTGGAATTCGGGTTATATATATATATATATATATTTTGGATTCAGAAAAATACAGACTTTCACTATTCACTACAGAGTAATTTTTTTCCATGTATTTGGACATACTCCAGCCAATATGCATACTCTGAGTTAAACACAACATGCCACAAACAATGATTATGTGCGTCAGACTACAAAAAACTGAACACTAAAGACATAAAATCTCCCAGGCCTGGTTCTCTCTCTCTTTCCACAGTTGTCACTTCTGGCTTCTGGCAAACAGCAGCGACTCCTTCGTCTCCTAGTAAATGGCAGCTGCCCCTCTGTGACCTATATAGTGGACAGCAGCAAATTGATCCGTCTCTCTGCCAAATCATTCCAGCCACACCTCAGCTAGCAGCAGCTGCCACCCGTCCTCGTTTCCATCACAATCCACCTCAGAAGGGCTCTTTGATAACATGTTCCTCGTGGGTTCAGCACCAGTTTAACACAGTTCATATGATAGGTAAGAAGGAGGTGGAACTGGCTCAACATAAACTCAATCAAATAATCTGCAAAAGCTCAGAACAAATTGAAAAAATAAATAAATAATTAATTTGAAATAAAGTTGAAATAAAAAAAGCATTCGTTCAACTGGCCATCTCACCTGCACAAAAACAGATTCAGTATATCCTCAAAATAAATAAAAGCAGTCAAATGCAAACACAGAATATTATACAAACCTGAAATAATTTATGTTAAATAAGAAAAATATCATTTATATATTTAATCCCATTTTATTAACCAATGTCTTTGCTGCTGACCTTCAATAATCCAATTCAACCATACTAAGCAAAAATGACACATTTGGGTTTCATTTTAGTTATTGCTGAATAGTGTTGAACTTTCTTCTCCTGCGTCATATTCTTCATGCAATTTGTTTAAGCTGTGCCCTCTACTGTACAGACATGAATTTACATTTCCTTCAGCCTGAGGCGTATTCATTTTTCTTTTGGTGTGAAAGGGATTTTGCATTTGTAAAAGAAGAACTTTATTTTATATTAAAAAAACAAACAAGCAAACCATGCCCAGATTTAAAAAAAAAAAAAAAAAAAAAAAAAATAGCGTAACACATTACTTTCCATAAAAAATAACTAAGCAATGTAATTAGTTTATTTTTTAGGGAGTAACACCATATTGTAATGCATTACTTTTAAAAGTAACTTTCCCCAACACTGTGTTGGAAACCCAGAAGTGAAGACCAGGAGACTCTTGGGTATCTTCAGCTGAGTTCTTTACTGAGAATGCGCTGCATGGCGCTGCAGTCATCAAAAGCCTAACTAAGGCAGTGATACATTGTAGTTTATATGCATTTAGGGGAAACTGCGTAGGAATGGAGACAAAGCACCTGGGTGACAATCTTAAACAAAGCATGCAAATGAAGTATTCAGATATAGCAACCTGCCCAATTTAGCCAGTCCTAATCCAATCAGCATAACTCAAAGACTGGGGCAGGGGCACCAAGAGCCATTATAAACAAAAGGTGAGTCTCAGTAATCTGGCTCATTTGACTTACAATAAGAGAACAGGAACTGGCAGGAACCTCTTGCTTCAAACTTTGTTTAACAGAATCGTTCATCTGATGTCATCATCTTTTCCATAAATGCTAAATACAATCCACTTCACCTTAGTTTTTCATGTGATGCTATGTCAGAACATAGGTTCAGCATATTTTAAACAGATTCTTAAATTTGTAATCCCACAACTGCCAATCAGTATTACATTATCTCCCTTCTGTATCTGAACTGTAGACACTGTGTAAGTCCAGCTTGGATCATCGCTCCAGAAGGTCAATGCATATTTCACATATGTCAACAGGCATCTTGCTTTAGTAATATTTATTATGAATTTCATAATTAACCAAACCTCAACAACACACAGTAAGGTCATATCACTTCAGCAGCTTTAAAACGATGCTTGAGTCATCAAGAATATCCCAATATAGAAATAAGATTTCCTTCAATTCCTCCATTTGTGGAATTGGCGAGCCATTTAGGGGCAGTGGTCAATGTACAAAACTGCAGAGTCAGTGATGGTTTGTTTACCCTGGTGAAAATGATGGAGTTGCTCGCTGATGAAAGGATTTCTGGCTGGATGGTGAAACACTTTGCTGAAGTGAGAGACAAATGGGTATAGATGGTGACAGTTTGAAGTGAAAGAGGAACCTGCCCCATGTGCTTGACCAGTTCTAGAGGTGACTGTTCAGTGAACACTAGCATATTTTATAGTGTTGTTCTACAAGTTCAAATAAATGCCCATTTGGACAGCAGACAGTTGCATGTTCAGGCACTGGTCACTATCAAACACATTAAACAACAGCAATCTGTCTGTTTGCTATGTTTCTGGCCATGAGCCCAGAATCCATTTTACTTACATGTGAAAAATGTGGCTGGCACAGTTCTCCATATTCTGCAATTTTACACTTCAATTCAGGTAGAAGTGAATGAAAAAGCACACCTACAGCAAAAGAGTCTGTTGTATAAGATAAGGGCCAATGTCACCTCTCCTAAACGAGGCAATTTCTGCCCTGTCTGAAAATCATAGTACAGTCGCTACCTTTACCCTCAAGTGAGCTGATAAGAAATAATAAGAAGAAATAATGCAATCTTTTTATTCCTTTTCCCTTCATTCTGTGCACTCAGGGTCCTGTCACTAAATTAAAGTCAAAGAATTTGCAATTGATAAGGAGGAAAGGTAAGCTGATCTTTTTTTTTTTTTTTTAAATAAAAGTAGTCAAGAGGTTTGTGCTGACCAGCATGCTGTGTGATTGATTGGCCACTGAATGTGCTTCAGCTGGCCCTAATCATCGCCTCCAGTTTCATCTATTTCTTATGAAACTGCATCAATACTTTAGAACCTTGTATTCATACATCATTTATGCATGTGTGTGGGCATTCATATTTCTAACAACTCAATAAATTAAAACTAGCATTGAGCCACTTCTGGCACTTGCTGGGAATTCTGTTCATTTTCATGTTCTTGCTTTTATTTTCTTACAAAGCACCAATAAAGGGTATGTCTTACATTATTTATGTCTTAAGTGTTATTTGTTTTTCAGAGCAACAAATATTGAAATATGGAAAAGAAGCATTTGCTGGATTTTTTATTTTTATTATTATTATTATTATTATTATTATTATTTATTTATTTATTATATTATTTTGAGCTTAAGAACACAATATAGAGCTACAGTTTAGACAGTTGGAGATAGCTGGCTTATTAGCTGCTGTAAAGATTGGGGATTCTTATATATAAAAAATAAATAAATAAATAAATAAATATATAAATATATATATATATATATATATATATATATATATATATATATATATATATATATATATATATTGAGCTGGAAATGTTTGCACACAAGTAGTGAGCTAATTAACAAATTTCACCTGTTGTGACAACTTTCTGACACTCTGCTACTGCTCATTACTTGTAATCATATATATATATATATATATATATATATGGGTTGTTGACGTGACATGGCATTTTCACTGTCCCACAAGATAAAAATGAATATAATTAATACTGTCGTTATTTAAAATGCAGTAAATGGTTAAACATTTCTTTTTCCTACATGGACCTGTTGTTATAATAGCTGCAGTGTTATTTGATTTTTTGAGCCAAATCCCAAAATTGTCCTATGGTGTGACTGTCTCAAGCATGGTTCAATAAATTACAACTTTTATAAATTAAAAGAAAAAGCATAAAAATGTTAATTAATACCTCCTGTATAATTGTACAAGTGTCTATTTTAGTAAATGACAATCGTTTTTTTCATCCATATATTTCTGAAAGTGTAGGAGGTTGATACATTTTGTTTCTGAAAACCATGTCCTCTGGTGTGACACCATATCCTGATTTTAAATCGGCCAATTCCAGAGAAAACTTTAATTAGTTGAAGGACCCCATTCATGGTCGTGTTACTGACGCCCCCTGTGAAGCCCATGACGTGCACATGGTCCATTTTTGTCTCAGAATTGTTCAAATATTTAACTTTTTTTTGGAACCACTTCAAAAGTGTTAAGTTTTGTTGTCCTTTGGTGTGACACCCCTAAATTATAATTTTTTTATTTTTATTTTTTTTTAATTAAAAACTGCATGTTAAACTACATAATCATGGAAAATTATGCAAATGTGTCCTGCTAACTGCTAATGACAGGTTAGCTAGGAATAACAAGGTCATTAATTGACAGAAAAAGGCTGAAACGTCCTACGGTGTAACAGAAAATGTCCTCCGGAGTGACGCCTGTACTGTCACACCACAGGACAAAGTTGTCACACCAGAGGACAAGGTCTCTTTAAAAAGCATTTTAAATAATTAAATAAGGTTTGTTTAACTATTTTCTGATGTTTTTACAGAAAACTTTTACTGTTATAAAATGTCATGAAAATAAGCATAAAATGTGATACTTTGTTATTGAAACAAAAAAAAAAAAAAAAACTGAGGGAAATTAGGGAAGAGATCCTAAGAGAATGATGCAGACAGTAAATACTATAAAAAGAGTAGCCATATAGTTTAAAAAAAAAAAATTCACATCTTAATGAATATAGTTTGAATATCAGTCATATTTAGCTGTGCCGCACATGCAGCGGGGGGGGCTAGAAGAGTTTCAGTAACATACTGATTGACTAAGAGACTGAATTTTGTTGATGAAAAGTATTTTTTGTTTTGTTTAAAATACATATTGATATTGTTTGTATCAAAATTAAACTTTATTTCTCCTTTGACGTTCAAAATTAAATATAAATAATTTAATAACTACCATTTCTGTCCTTTAGTGTGACGTAATGTCCTATGGTGTGACACACATAAAAGAACCACATATTTGTTTTTATCTCAAAATATCTTTAAAAAAACAGCTGAGTATTGCAATAGGGGAGATACAAATATCACTCAGCTTAAAATGGTATAATTTTCAGCAGTTTTGAACGAACGACAGCAAAGTTTGTCTTGCTGTCAAAGTTTGTGTTGAAATTGTCCAACAAGTCATGGGGAAAAAGTGATGTTAATTATAATTTCATATTAAATAAATAGCAATATATGAAAATAAGAGTCTAAAAATGAAGATAAATCTGTCTTACTATTTATGTATTATTAAGAGTTTTTTTTTTTTTTTTTTTTTTTTTTTTTTTTTTATAATTTTTGCTTTGTCACACCATAGGACAAATTTATGGTACAGTTCAGTAAAAATGTTAAAAAAGCAGTGAAAGAATTAACGAAGTTAGTGACCCTTTATATTTTCTCAAAGATCAGACTTCACATTACATAAATATATGCATTTATTTTTTAAAACTGTTTTTTTACCAAAAAAAAAAAAAAAACCTTTTTATTTGTCAACTACCCATATATATATATATATATATATATATATATATATATATATATATATGGGTCATTCTACAGAAACGTCCACTTTTCTGTCCCTAGACTTTACAGAAATATTACAATTGAAATATATTAGGGTGTCAGACTTCTGTTCCTGTGTCTTGTGTTTCCACGTGCTCCCAGTGTTTCCATGTCCTTATTTGGGGTTTCCTGTTTCCTATCCTTGTTATTTGTAATTAGTTCCAGGTGTTCCTCGTTTTCCCCTCGTTAGGTCTGTCTATTTATAGTGTGTTCTGCCCCATGTTTCCCGTCCGCTGTTAAATGTCTTCCTTGCCTGTGCTCTGTGTTACCCTGTTGGATATTAAAGACTCTCGTTTTGTGAACTCTACGTCTCCTCGTCTCCCCGTTCCACGTGGATTGTGACAGAACAGAGGACCTAACAAAGTAAGTGGTGCACTTCTCCCATTTTGTTTCCGTTTTTGAAAAGTTTTTAGTTTTCCTGTTTTTTCCCCTAGGGCTTCCTTGCCCTAGCATGGAATCCGCCGCTCGCTTCCTTGCCCTAGCCCAGAAGGATCTCCCCTTCTATGAGTACGCCAGAGAATTCTGAGGGCTCGCCGCGGCAAAGGCGCTGGGCAACGCCGCTATTAACCATCTGTTCTGGCTCGGGGCCAATTATCATCGCCCCGTGGACCTCCCCGACACAACGGTACTTAGTTGGAGGGCAGGAGTCTTCCGGTGTCTGGGGAGTGTCCGGGCCCGAGCCAGAACCAGCTCACCATCTAGTCCGTCCGCCGTTCCCCTCTCAGGCCCGTCATCCACGGGGAGATCGGCTCCCCCAAGTCCGCCGCCGTCCGCGGCTCACACAAGCCCGCCACCGTCCGCGGCTCTCGCAAGCCCGCCGTCTGCGGGGAAAACTACGCCGTCGTCCGCGATTCCCTCGAGCCCACGCCGCAGTCCGCAACGAAGTCAAACACCCCGGTGCCGGCTCCATGAAAGTGCTCTGCTGTGCCTGCTCCTCCAGAGCGCCCCCCAGTGCCAGCTCCACGAAAACGCTCCGCTGTGCCTGCTCCTCCAGAGCACCCTCCGGTGCCGGCTCCATGTGTGCGCTCTGCTGTGCCTGCTCCTCCAGAGCGCCCTCCAGTGTCAGCTCCACAAAAGCACTTCGCTGTGCCCGGTCCTCAAGAGCGTCTTCCAGTGCCAGCTCCATGTAAGCGCATCCATGTTCCCGAGTCACGCCCAGGATGGGTTCCTGTTCCCGAGTCACGCCCAGGATGGGTTCCTGTTCCCGAGTCACGCCCAGGATGGGTTCCTGTTCCCAAGTCACGCCCAGGATGGGTTCCTGTTCCCAAGTCACGCCCAGGATGGGTTCCTGTTCCCGAGTCACGCCCAGGATGGGCTCCTGTTCTCCTGTCCTGCTAGCGCCGCGGCCTCGGAAGCAGATCTGCCATGGCCTCCCAAGTCTCCAGATCCACCATGGTGCCCCGAGTCCCCGGACCTACCATGGCCTCCCGAGTCTCCTGATCCGCCATGGCCTCCCGAGCTCCCTGCTCTGCCATGGGTCCCGGAACGGGCGCCACCCTGGAGGCCGTCCGTCCCCGAACTCTGCCCCTTGAGGCCTCCAGAGAACCCACCTCCCTCCCCGTTGGATGTTGTATGGCGCGGGACGCGCCTTTGGGGAGGGGGGAAGTAACTGTCAGACTTCTGTCCCTGTGTCTTGTTTCTTTCGGGGATTTCCCCGTTTGCCTGAGGCTCTGGATTACAGGAAATAATGTTGTAAATAATGTTCAGTTTCTTGCACACACTGATTGTTTCACTTCATAAGAGCTCAATATATCACCAGGAGCCACAGGGATTCATTTAGTGTTGCCTGTGTTTTTGTTGACTCTCCAAGTGCCAGTAGCTGCTGAATTGCATTTTATTAATCACAAGGACCACAGCTAAAATTCTTATTTACTGTTCGACTGAAGAAAAAGTCACCTACATCCTGGATGGCCTGAGGGTGAGTAAATTCACAGCAAATTTTTCATTTTTTGGGTGAACTCTCCTTGATTAAATCTTTAATGTTAATTCAAGCGGATTTATGGACCATTTGTGAACATGAAGCTATCATATATACTGACTCCTCTCTCAACTTCCATGTTTTTCTTTCATATTTCTCCACTCAATTATTCATTCTCATAATTTGTAATTTCTAGTTTTGTTTTTGTGTTGTTGATTGTTTTCCTGTCCATATTTTTGAGGAGGCACTGCCTCCTTCATCTCCTCTGAGAAACTCCTCTGATGATCACAGTGAGCTGTGAAGCTTGAACGGTGAGACTCCTTCTGAAGCTGAGGTTGTTGTCTTCATTATGGTTATTATGGCTGTACGACAAGAAAGTATTATTTGATTTTGTGCATGTACATATTCAGTAATTTTAACTGCTACTGTCACTAAAGGTAATATATAATTCACACAACAGTTCTTTTTAAAATATGCAGTTGAACCCATTATGCTTGGGTGACTGAAAATTCACAATTTACCTATCTAAGAATGTCAGATTACTTTTAAATAATGAATATGTAATGCAGACTAAATGCCCCAGAGCCTTGTTGGTGAGTGTGCATGTAAGACTAGGCTCAAGTGTATTTTGGGGGGAATTGCAGTTCTGGCTTCTCATTTTCTTGAAACATCAGATAAAATATGCAGGATGTGTAAAAATTACTTCGGCATCTCCGTGCCTTCTCCAGATAATGACGGGAAGAAGCAGTGGTCTAGTTAATTGTTTACTCAGCAGAGATGTCTACTTGAGCTTGTCTTCAGGCGTGACCGCCTGGACTCGGCCGTGTGGATGTCTTGTCGCTAGAAATCAACATCATAAAGGAGCTGTACTGTCAACGTCTGGGTTTTTAATACTGGTTCACTCAAAGTTTTAATATACTTTGAAAAATATTGTCAAAATAATATAATTTAACATGGTTTAAACTCAGTACTGAGTGAATATGAAGTAGTTCTTACAACTACACCCAGCATGTTGAGCATTTTTGTTGCAGTGGTCCTTTTCTTCAACAACTAATTGGAATATGCATGGTTTGGACATTTGTTTTGTTAGTAGATCTCATGAGCAAATATATGTATGTGTTTTTTTTTTTTTTTTTTTTTTTTTTTTTTTTTTTTTTTTTTTTTTTTTTAATATATAATATATATGAATCTGTCTATCCTAATGTTGTCACAGTCATGTCTGTTGTGTGTCGTGTTTCCCTCCTTGCCCTTATTTGGTCCTTCCTGTTCCTGTCCTCGTCTAGTTTGATTGTTATGATTTCATTCAGCTGTGTTTAGTTAATTATAATGTGTATTTATTTCCTGCCTTTTCAGTTCGTTTTCATCTGGTCTACTCATTACTCCTCGGTGTTCCTGTGTGTCCCAGCCTTGCCTTGCCTTGCCTTGCCTTGCCTTGCCTTGCCTTGCCTTGCCTTGTCTGGATTTATTAAAGACTGTATTCTGAGTTTACCTTCGTCTCCTCGTTCATCCCTTGTGTGTGCACCGTGACAAATGTCTTATGATACTTTGAAGTCATACATTTATTGATGAGTGAACTTGAGCAAATCTGTGTGATAAGGCTGTCAGGTTTTAATGTACTTATACAGAGGAGCTTATTCTGGTCATCTGATTTATTTTGTAACTGATGGATTTAATATCTTTAAAACAAGAAACTATCAAAAATGTCAAAAGCAATCTGTTTAATTTTAACCTGATTTTTAAATAAAACACTGTAAAGATTTGCTTACTCCTACCTTTTTAGAGCAAAAATGAAGTGACGAAGGTTCAATGAAACATCAGTATCACAGCTGTAAAAACACAATATTGAAGCACTCACTCAACCAGATTTTTTTTTTTTTTTCTTTTTTTTTTTCTCCATGACCGTTTCATTAACACCCATTTTTTTTGAGGTGTGAAGGCAATTTGAAGTCAGGTGAAATTTATTTGTATAGCACTATTCTCATAGTTTCAATGCAGCTTTCCTGTTACATAACGCCTTAATTCATTCAGCAGATGCTTTTATCCAAACACATGAGGAATACAAGTTATTTATATATAATATATATTATAAAATATATATTTATTTTTATTTATTTACTTTCTGTATATGTATAGTGTCTCATTGGGTCAGTGTCTTTTACACTCTTGTAGTGCTGAAGAACTATTACACTCCCCTTGTCTTCAGTCGATGCTCGCGGAGCAGGGAAATGTGTTCCTCCATGAAACAGATGGCATACACTTATGAATATTTGCTTTGGCCCTTATTCATGAAACATAAGCTGCAGGACTTTGTGTAAATTGATCATAAATCTGTTCTTACACAAATCATCCTTTTGTACTGAATGGAACAAAACACATTTAGAATAGTTACATACAATTTACACTCAAACTATTTTGCTCATGTTTATAAGCACAGCCCACAGAATGTGGCTTTTAGTGTTACATTTAAAACGATTATACCAATAAAGTACAATCTGAACAAATTTTCCTCACTCTCACACTCTCTTTTTCACTACACTCGCTGAGTTGCAGCCCAAACTGTCTAGTTTGCATTTATGTACTCAAATAAACTTGCAATAGTGTATAAGAGGCTAGAGGTGGGCAAAACCAAACAGAGCTACACATAAAGAGCAATAGCAGCACACAATTGATAATGCTGTTGTTGGTTTTTGTTTGATAAATTGCTTGTGATGCTCCTCATTTGTTAGTTGCTTTCAGTTAATATATGCTAAATAATTTATTGTGTGTATATATATATATATATATATATATATATATATATATATATATATATATATATATATACACACACACACACACACACACACACACACACACACACACACAGTTGTGCTCATAAGTTTACATACCCCTTGCAGAATATGCAAAATGTTAAGAATTGAAACAAAATAAGAGGAATCATGAAAATTGCATGTTATTTTATTTATTTATTTATTTATTTATTTTTAGTACTGTCCTGAATAAGCTATTTCACACAACAGATGTTTACATATACTCCACAAGACAAAATAATAACTAAATTATCATGATCCCATTCAAAAGTTTGCATACCCTTGAATGTTAATACTATGTGTTATTTCCTGGATGATCCACGACTGTTTTTATATTTTGTGATAGTTGTTCACGAGTCCCTTGTTGGTCCTGAGCAGTTCAACTGCCTGCTGTTCTTCAGAAAAAAATCCTCCAGCTCCAGCACATTCTTTGGTTTTCCAACATTTTCTGCATATTTCTATTCAGTGTCTACTCAGCACTTGTTGGTTTGTCTCTTGCATTCATTAAATGGAGCATCTCTTGTCACAGTCCAGCAATAGTCTGCAAGCACTGATGGGCTCCATTTGCCCTGATAGCGGGCCAGTTTGTTCAGCAGAGTGATGACTTTTAGGAATAACATGATGAATTTCATATCACGTATGTCACCATACCAGCTTCAGATTGCATCATTCATTGTTTTGCCTAAAAAGCAAGTACTCTCTAAACCAAATCATAGATTTATTCATGGATCCAAAGATGTATTTAAGTCATTTCTGATTTAAATTGTGACCCCTTCTCTTGGTAACTCACTTATCCTCTGCCATTCCCAAGTCAAGGGCCATATACTGTATACTGGCCTAATATGGCCCGCCTTGAAAACTAGAGCCTATCAAAAATTGTAAGCATCATGGTCATTATCAGTGACCAAGAATTAGTAAAGTTTGACTATATTTATTTCAGAAGATTTTTGGTTGTAGACCAGCGTATCCTGCAACAGGCTGAACATGAAAGGGAATGTCAACAGATTACAGGTATTCTCAGTATTAACTAGCTGCTTATTAGCATGAGTATTAATAGCATATTGGCTGTTTATTAGTACTTATAAAGCACATATTAATGCCTTATTCTGCATGAGCATATTTTAGATCTTTAATCCACCCCATACCTAAACAACTACCTTACTAACTATTAATAAGCAGCAAATTAGGAGTTTATTGAGGCAAGTCATAGTTAATAGTGAGAAGTGGACCTTTAATTGAAGTGACCTTAAATTTATGTAGACATCTAAAGTTCGTAAACAGGATGAATAAAGATGTGTTAAAATGTTTCATATATTTACAGAATAACTGTTCTTACTTTCTGAATGTTGCAACAGAAGTTCTCTCTTCTTACCAGTTTTGTGCAGGCATCACTGCATGTTATATGTGTAGCGTGAGGGAAATGCAGGCAGGAACATGGATCTAAGTGCAGGGTTTTTAATAAATGAAGCCAAACATAGAACAGAAACACAGAAAGCACAGGGAACGAGAGCATTACAGGAAACAATGACTGACAAAGGACAAGTGAAAAACAAGGGCTATACTGTATATACAGAGCTGAAGCAATGAACTAATCAGTAACCAGTAGTGATGGGAGAAATGAACCTTTACAAAACTTTGAATCAATTGAACCAATTGCTTCGCAAAATGATTCACCGCTTCAAAGTGCTCAAAACACCACACGCTGGTGGAGTCTTCCTGGTCAAAACTATGTATATGCAACAAACTCAGCTTTTACAAACCCAATGTGAATGCTTTCTTGAAACTGTATTATATTAAATGCAATCAAAATAATGAAATGCTATTAAATATGAAGTGTCTGTATAATATGCGTTTTTAAAACAATTATTATTAATTTGCAGGGCTTGTTTTGTTTGTTTTAAGGAGAGCTTGTCTAAACAGGCCAGTAAGAGATTATTAACCAGTGGCAGCTCGTCGGGGGAGGCAGTGGAGGCAAAGCTTCCCCAAAATTTTGAGGTGAAAATGGGAGGAGGACGATTTAATATTAATAAAATTCACAATTAATTTCAGTTCATGTCTCAGAATGTGTATTTTTTGTTTGTAATTTCACAGCTGTAATGTCATAAAATGTTACTGAAGTTGGAAAGTGCCGCTTGTCTATCGCGAATGTGCCAAATCTGCTGATGTAATTACAACCGCTAAGTGATAGAGCAGGGGAGTACTGAGCTCTCGTGCCTCCGTTGGTAAAAAAAAAATTGCCAATCACCATCGAGTGTTCACTTTCAGCTATGAGGAGTGTTGAGAAAAGAAACCTCGCAAGGGAGGCTAGCCTCCCTTCTGGTATATCAACCAATCATCATGGAGATGTAAATTACATGATATTAGTTTGAACATCTTCCGCTGCACTGATAATATACTGAGTACTTATGATGAGTAGTGATATTGAATATTTGATCGCCAACAGATTTACCAAGCTGTCATTCAAACAGTATATATACAAATTAAAAATAAAGGGAGAACACACGTAAACTGGATATAGGCTACAGCAGTTGGCTTAATTAAATGGCTCAGCAGGATGCTCTCTTTTAAAATAGACTTTTAAGAAGGGATGGATGTTTGCTTCAAGTGACCCAGATAGCACACGTACATCTGCAAGATGTCTGTTAAAGATCTCTTGATCTGGAAAGCATCTGCTGTCTACAAACGTCTGACAGACATCTTTCAGATGTCAGTTTTACATACATTCTAAATCATAAACGTCTTAAAGACATCTAATAGACGTCTATTTGACATCTAAAAGGAAACGTCCTGTAGACATCTCGCAGATGAGCAAACACTCTAAAAAATACGTCTTGCAGATGTAAATGCAGATGTCAAATAGACGTCTCTAAGATGTACATGTGCTATCAGAGGATAGAAAATTATGTTACCTTGCTGTATGTGTGTCATTTTCTTTACGTTTTCTGACTAAAAGCAACCAAAAAGACATTTTAAAGTGGTTAAGCAAATAATAATAATAATCGGCAGGGATCCCCAGACCAATACAATTAGTGTGCCGCCTCTATTTTAAAACCCACGAGCCGCCACTGCTATTAACTACTACTCATCCTTTTAATTACACAAATGTCTCGTTAAAAATCTCTACAAACTGATAAAACTGATCCAAGATCAGAGATGCTGATTCAATGGCTCGCCGCTGGGAGGAGATCTCAATCGACTCGCATGATTCACAGGTTCACAGAGATCGCCCTCCTAAGGCAAACTATTGGAATTTCAAAATGTTTCAAAACAGTTATGATGTAACGAAGCCTCATTTACTGAAATCACGTGACTTTGGCATTCTGATACGCGCTCTGAACCACTGTTTCGAAACAAATGATTCGCAAAGGTTTCGAAGCTTCATGAAGCAGTGTCATCAATAGTTACCAAGGAAACTAACAAGGGCTGTATCCGAAATCGCCCCCTATACCCTCATTCACTATTCCCTACATTAGTCCACTCATACAGTTCACTTGAAGGAGTGAATGAAAATGAGTGAGTGAATTCGGACACTGAGTGCACCGGAAGCACTGCCGCTTTTGCATACTTGCTTGCTGTTTAATAATAATTTGAAACAGGCAGCTGCAGTAGTAAGATTGAAGGATTTATCTTGAACTCTGTCACGGAAATTATGTATAAACCCTAATAGTCAATTTACAATGAATTTGTACCTGTGTTGTATTACGCTGTATTACGCCGTGGACGAGCGCTTCTAAGATAAATGAATGGATGATTCAGCTGCGGGCGCCATCTTCTGGCGAGAGGTGGGAATTCATTCGGCGCGCGACTCTCACAGTGCATTATGAGGATTCTCTAGCCGTTGAGTGTACATTGGTTGTACACTCGTTTTTGCGGTGCATTGTGGGATTGAATGAGTGCACTCGAGAACGTCCACTATGGTTTCGAACACCACTTAAAATGGCTTTCCCCTCAAATAGTGTACTATTATATTTCGGATACAGCCAAGGAGATAGGTGTGGTTCAATAAGTGTCCATGGCAACAAACAAGAGGAGCAGAGCAGCAGGGAAACATGAAAGGAACAAGGCAATAGTAAAACACAGAACTACAAACTAAAAGTCCAAAACACAGACACAGGGACTATGTAACAATATGTAATATTTTACAGCGCTGAAGTTCCAGCCCAAATAACTATCATGATAAAGGCCTGTACAACTCCCGTGATATCAAATTATATGATTTTGAACAGAGCACTCTGTCTACTTGCCTTTTTGTTATAAAAATTGCTACAAAACTTAAGCTTTGCAGCCCCTGAGCTATCTGAATTTGAAAAGCCTTTGACTGTACTCTTGACAATAGATGTGTAGATTGTGTCTTACAGTAAACAGGAACAGAAAGAGTGAGACCTTGAGACAGATGCTCTGATTGGCGAGGAAACAATGAGCGAGGGCTCATTTTTCACTGAGGAGGTGTTGCCTAGCAGCAGTAATGTGGCACTCTGTGTGTGTGTGTGTGTGTGTGTGTGTGTAAAGAATGGATATGCTTCTGTAGGACTGTTAAATGAGTATTGGCAGTAGCCAGAGATGTATTTATCCCTCTCAATCACAATCTGGGATTCATACAGCAAAGAAAAAGTATAAAATGTGCCCGAGAACAGCAGAAAGATCTCAGATTAAAGCCCCTGTACTCACAGAACCATAACCACAATGAGCATCAGCAATTTTAAAGAGCACTTCAGTTTTCTACTGCATTCCATTTCTGTAAATGTGTATTGATTCAGAACAATGAGAGGCATTCATAGTTCATTGTTTCTCCCTCCATCTTTCTCATTCACTAAACCAGGTTTAAACCCATGTTCAGTCATTAACAGCTAATAATTCATTGCACAAAATCTCAAATTTCCGTTCTTTTCCTTCAGTGTCACTCTTTTGATCTTCTGAGGAGCCCCTGCTTACAACTTGGAAAAGCATGATTATGATTATGACAGTTCAAGTGATTTCGGTTAGAATAGAACAGACATGCAATTTCTTATTTCTTTCTCTTCCACTTCCAGACAAACACAGGAAGCTTTTGTTATTCTTGCGACAAAACAAAGCGCAAATGGTGTGCGTTATGTGTGTAATTTATGCATTTTCTCATTCTCAGCCTTGCGCAACCAAACAGCTCTGAGGCAGCATGTCGCTTCACAAACTGACTAAATGAGTAGAATTTTCTACCTTTTTTGCAGTCAACATCAGGAATGCCGCTCAGTCTGCATAGGTCACCAACCCCTCCGGGAGCCGCTGTCTGACCCTGGGGTCGAGGGGTGGCACTGAAAACTCAGACTGAAAACTCAGACTCCCATTGCTCATTTAGACATACTTTACAGAACGTCCTATGGAAATTTTTGGAAATGTTCATAAAGTTTTAAAAGTGCAAAGAGCCCACCTAGTTGACAAAGGCTGTTCAAAAACTTTCTGGTTGGACCAGACAAAATGACTAAATAAATCACTCCAACAACTATTATAGTGCAGTCACTTTAACCATTGCTCAGCAAAATCTAGCTATTTGGTGGGTAAGGGGTACACGGCAGCAGGTCAGGCTGGCGCTTGCTTGCACACCATGGCGGTGTTGCAGGCCAACCAAGCCGATCTGCTGAAAGAGCTGGATGAGGGCGAGGAGATTAAGTCTGATGATATCACCAAACATGAAAGAGAAGGACAGGGTCTTCCTCATGGATTCCTCGCTTGCGCCTTCTGGCCTGTTCGGCAACACCGTCAATTCCGTCGTCAACAGGTAACAGGAGGCTCATAAACAGGCGGCGGCGTTTCAGCGGTTCCTCCCTCGCAGCTCTCTTGCTCTTGGGGCTGCCGGGCAGGAGCAGCCCCCTCCGTGTACCAGCTCCTCGTAACGGGAGGCACAAAAACAGAACGTTGTCTCCCGTGCTCCCCCCCTCAGGACCGGGAGCCCCACGCTCTAGGCTGGGGTCTTCTAAGGCGAAGCCGAATCTGCGGACCGTTCTTCTGTCTAAGAAGACCTCGGCCAAGAAGTCCTGACGCTTGTGTCTCAAGACGTCTGAAGGCAGGCCCCTCTGGGGAAGAGCGGGGTACACCTCATCATATGGTGCCCATCTCTCCTCAGTGCCCTCAGGAGATTGGTCTGCCAACCCTGTCAGCCATGGTGCTTCAGGGCGCAGCGGTCTTCGGCGAGCGCTTCTCTCAGTCTCCACTCAGAGCTTCTCTCAGTCTTCTCACCCACATGAAAGAGCTGGGGTTAAGACTAAACGCCAAGAAACGTGTACGTTCTCCACTACAGAGGACCACTTATCTGGGTGTGGTGTGGGATTCGACCACGATGCAGGCACGTCTGTCTCCTGCTCGGATCGAATCGATCCTCACTGCAGTCACGAGAGTAAGAGAAGGCCTGTCGCTCACTGTCAAGCAGTTTCAAAGACTGCTGGGTCTGATGGCTGCTGCGTCCAACGTGATACCTTTTGGCCTACTGTACATGAGACCCCCACAGTGGTGGCTCAAGACCAAGGGTTTCTTCCCGGGGGGAAATCTTCTTCGCATGCTTAAGGTCATGCGGCAATGCCTACGTGCCTTAGACATGTGGAGGAAACCTTGGTTCTTGTCTCAGGGCCCGGTGCTGGGTGCTCCTAGTCGTCGCATAACGCTAACGATGGATGCGTCCCTCACCGGTTGGGGAGCGGTTATGAGTATACGCTTGGCTCGCGGTCTGTGGAGCGGTCGCAATCTCACGTGGCACATCAACTGCCTGGAGATGCTGGCCGTGTTTATAGCATTGAAACACTTTCTCCCAGACCTAAGAGATCGCCATGTGTTGGTGCGCACCGACAACACAGCAGTGGTCTCTTACATCAACCACCAGGGAGGTCTGCGTTTGCGCCCCCTTTAAAGGCTGGCACACCAGATCCTTGTGTGGTCCCAGGGTAAACTCCTCTCGCAGAGAGCAGTCCACATCCCTGGGCATCTCAATATGGGAGCAGACATCCTGTCGAGACAGGGGCCAAGGCCCGGGGAATGGAGGCTTCACCCTGAGGTGGTGAAGCAGATATGGAGAGTTTTTGAGCAGGCTCAGGTGGACCTGTTTTCGACTCAGGAGACATCGCGCTGTCTCCTCTGGTTCTATCTGACTCATCCAGCTCCTCTGGGACTGGACGCCATGGTACAGATGTGGCCGAGGCTTCGTCTGTACACCTTTCACCGATTGCCCTGCTCCAGGAAGTTCTGTAGAGAGAGTGCCGGGACGGGGTCTGTCTGCTGCTACTAGCCCCATTCTGGCAGGGCGGAGTATGGTTCTCGGACCTGATTTCCCTTCTTGACGGCTCTCCATGGGAGATTCCCATCAGGAGGGATCTCCTCTCACAGGCAGGGGGCACATTCGTCCACCCCCGCCTGGAAGTTGTGGAAGCTGTGGGTGTGGCCCCTGAGGGGGCACAACTCATAGCCTCTGGTCTCTCAACCGAGGTTGTTGAGACCATCCTCCAGTCCAGAGCTCCCTCAACGAGGAAACTGTACATCTTGAAGTGGAAGCTTTTCACTTCTTGGTGTGGAGACCGCCAGCTCAACCCAGTTAATTGCCCAGTTAGTACAGTGCTGGAGTTCCTGCAGGCCCGATTCTCCTCAGGGTTGAGCCAATCCAACTTGAAGGTTTACATGGCGGCTATAGCGGCCTATCATGCCCCTCTTGGTGGTCAGTCTGTGGGCAGACACCCCTTGGTTACACGTTTCCTCCGCGGTGCGCTGAGGCTGATTGTCCCTCCATGGGACTTGGCTGTGGTGTTAGAGGCTCTCTGTAAACCTCCTTTCGAGCCTATTGAGGAGATTTCTGATCGCCATCTCACTTTCAAGACTGCCTTCCTTCTGGCAATTTCTTCTCTCAGGAGAGTTGGGGATCAACAGGCCCTTTCAGTGGCCCCCTCCGATCTAGACTCTGTGCCCGGAATAGCCAAAGCATTTCTCTACCCTCAAGCGGGTTATGTTCCTAAAGTACCCTCCTCTACACCACGGCCTGTCGTACTGCAGGCCTTCTGTCCTCCTCCCTTCTGGAAGCCTGACAAGCAGAAGCTTAATTGTATGTGTTCAGTGCGAGCACTGGGCACATACGTCCACAGAGCTGCCCTGTGGAGAAGGGTGGACCAACTGCTAGTATGCTATGGTCCCCCCAAGAGAGGTCTTCCTGCTACTAAACAGACCCTCAGCCGGTGGATAGCAGATGCCATTTGTATTTCTTATGAGTCCTCTGATCTCCCCTCGCCCTTGGGGGTCAGGGCTCACTCTACCAGAAGTGTGGCGGCCTCCAAGGCCTTTCAGTCAGATGTTTCTATGCAGGACATCTGCAACACTGTGGGTAGGTCCACGGCCCTAATGTTTGTCAGGTTCTATGGCCTCGATATGCGAGCCACTCCGGGCTCTTCTGTTCTCTTACCCTAGTTGTGCTCTTCCACACTAGGCAGGGATTTTTAAGTCTGGCGGCTTGGGCATACTCGTTCCTACAGCGTTTCTAAGCAGCTTGAGTTCCTGAAGGGGAACATCTCCAGGTTACGCATGTAACCATGGTTCCCAGAGGGAACGAGATGCTGTGTCTCCCTGCCATACTTCCAGCATCCCTGCAAGAGCTTGCTTCATTTCCCAGAAGCTGTCGCTGTATCCACCACACATGCTTTTAAGCTTCCTGATTTCTACATCACCCCGCCCGCGACATCTCGCCCATCCATTGGTCTGATTACACACGTGAATTAGAGTGTGGTCCAGTGCAGTGGTAAAGTCTCATTACTGGCCTTTCATGAGTGCTACAATCAGTAAACGGCATGAGTGCTTCCCTGTAATTTCCCTGGCCAAACAAACTCACAAGCTTTCTGCTGTAGCTGAATGTAGCAGCGTGGCTCCTCACCACACACAGATGACTTCAGAAAGCTTCTTTAAGCTTCTGGTCACTCTCAGATTTCCCTGCATGCTTCATTTCATTCTACAAGTGCAAACAGTGCCATGGAGCTCATCTTCAGGAGATTTTCCACAAGGAGGACTGTTTTGGCATCATGGGTAATAGAGAAAACTGTCATGGAAGACAAAGAATCTGAAGTCCGTGTTGCTCATATTTGGTCACATATATGCTAGACAGAATAAAGTGTCTCAAGCTAAAGGAAAATTATGGAGGACATTTAGTTGTTATTAATGAGAGATGCTAGAGAACATTTGCATTGTGACAGCAAAATGCCAGGAGATAAGATGGAGATGAAGACTGAGCCAAAATGACTCAGTTTCTGTTGCCTCATTTCTCATGTAACAGATGGAAGAGGACAAAACAATTAGAAATTCTCAGCTGTATTTAATGACATTTGGCTTTGCAAAATACAGAGACTTTATAACAAATAATTAGGCTTTAATGGACATTCCAGATCAGTATGCAAATGTTTATTCAGGGATGCAAAACTGTCACTTGTCAGCAAATGCCCTGTTTTAAATCCAAAACAGGTGATCTGATGAGATTTTAAAATTGGCTGGGGTCTTTTTTTTTTTTTTTTAAAGTACCAGTACCAGCTCAATTGTGTACCTGCTCAATAGCAACTGCTTTCAAACGCTCCTGTGTGTATTCGTGTCTGTGTATGCTCTGCTTTCTAATTACAAAGGTCTACAATTTGTTTTGTTTTTTGTTTTTTCAGCGTTGAGTGGAATCTCTGTTTAAAGCAATGGCCAATCAGAGGAGTTTACTATAGTTTAGTCAGAATCTGCTCGGTATTCTTCCAACACTTTTTGTTTTCAGAAGTTTACGAGTTCTACTCGCTCACAGATCCTCTCATTATAACAAACAAAGCCTAGGCACTATGTAAATTGATTGAGATTGTTTGTGCAGTGTCTAATCAGATTCATTGATTACACCACAAATATATATTTTTTTTTTTCTAAAAAGTTTTTTCACTTTTATTTTTAATGTTTCTTTACGAAGTTTGACATGCTGAATATGAAAATCATGTTACTTTTTGTGCATCATTAACAGTTTTTCCCTTTTCCAACTCTTTAAATATTGAGATGTTACAGGTATGTCGCCCTCATCGCCAAGTGATCATTAGTTAGAACAATTACATTTGTTCCAACTTATCCAGTTAATTTATTATTACTCATGCATAAAAATGACATGCTACATGCATAATACTGAGCTAACAATAACAGTTTAACATAACCAGTTAAATAAGTCAGTCATCCAAAACTTCAGAAGTGTACACTAGATGATCTTTGTCATTGATCTGGAATATTCCAGGAAGCACTAGAATATGACAGAATATTAAAGAAACTTTTATAATATTCCCATCCTTGCAAAAGCAAAATATTGTTTAAAAAACATGCAAAATTAGTACAAAAATGGCAAAAATCTGCACTAAACCTATGTTTCATAAGTAATGATAGATGTTCTAACATTTACCTAACCTTAGTATTTACCAAAATATTGATGCTACGTGAAAATAAATAGTAGGGTACAATAATAATTAGCACAACAGAATTACAGAAGAACCATAAAAATTCAAATGAGATTTTGTTGTAACAGGACTCTTTGCTCGCTTTCTATATATAATCCAATCACAATTTGAAGAAAAATCTTGTTTGTCATATGCTTCGAAGAGGAACAACATCCATGTACTGCAAAGTTTATGGAGCAACAAACGCATTTAATTACCATTGTTATTATAGGAGTCACTCCTGAGATTGCTTTGACAGCAGCAATATAGACAAGAATGAGAAAAAAAATAAATAAATAAAACTTTCTCAAGCATCAAAACGGCATGTCTGTCACCTTTTCCTACCCTGATGAGTTTGCATCTTTGCTTATGAAATCTCTCAATCAAGCAATCCAAATCCATATTAAAAACCCAGTTGATGAATGAGGAAAGGGTCAGAGAGGGACATTGGATAGGCAATCCAGACCTGCATTTCTGTCACGATGACTCTCAGAGTAAGTTTTAGTATGTTAATGCATTTGGTCTTGGAAGAACTTGGTTTTGGTTCCTACTACCAAGAAACGCACAGATATACATGTAGCATAGTCCTAGTAGTCTGGGGAGAGTGACCTCTAGTGGTGCGGAGGACTGGATGTCCAGGCTGAGATCACGCCTCTACAAACACATTACCTCCACTTCTATAATTAAATACTGGCAGTTTTTTCTTGCACACTACCACTCAGAGTCTCCTGGAATGGTGCATTTTTTTTTTATTATTATTATTATTAAACGTAAGCTAGTTGAGTGATTCGGTGCTTGTTGTGCTTATGTTGTGAAGTCCAAGGAAATTACTCATGGATGAGCGACACTGTGACTGCACCTATCCATCCATTACGACTTGGACCAATAATGTGGTTTAGGAGGTGGTGGTTTTGTTGAATGACTTTAAGCATACTTTATACTTAATTTTAGGCAGTTTCTATAGTGTGATCTTGACAAAGTCGAGAGCGCCTAATGTTACGCGATCGATGTAATGCGCGAGCACAAATCTCTCCACTTGCAAGCGGATTTCCTTCACTCACGCAAAACTGGACGTGTGCTTTAAAATATACATTGTTCTTTTATGAATTAGCTCTGCTCTCCCTCAGATATTACGTGTACCCTCAAACGTTGTCCTTGCATCACTGAAGACCAGAGGAGCTTTTTATTTATTTATTTATTTATTAATTCAGGTGAAGAGAAGGCTTTTCTCACTAAATGGAAGCAAGCTGATTATAGTCAGCCTTCTCTAGTTATTTATTTTATTAATACTTATTTTAGTTAAGCGCTTAAACTGTAAATATGCATTTATTAAATTATTTTAATTAGTGCATTTGTATTTTGTTGTTTTGTATGTAGTTATACAATAAAAGTGTACCAACCAGGTTCCAGAAATAATCACTGAGGGTGCTTCTGAAATTAGTGAGGGTGCTCTAGTCTTAATGCACATTTTCACATATTTTGTCCCGTCTATTGCTATGGTTATCACTATGTCAAACACTGCTACTTTGAGAGTGAATCCTACATAAATATGCAGATGTCATTCCGAAAAACATGTCAGGCCGAAAAACAAAGTTCTGCATTTTAAATGGATTGCCTAGAAAGCTTGCAAAGAGCGCTCATACCTTGAATTAATAGTCGCCATATGGAAAGAAAATGATGTTGGCTCATTGGTAAAAAGTTGACTAAGAGCCATTGGGGGTGCAGCAGCAAAAGCCAGCTGAACCTAGTTAACATAAAACAAAATCATATTTGGCTGGATTTATTTTCTTAAAGCATTTCTTAAAGTTCCTTGTTTCATTGTGCACAATTCATCTTTGAACGCTATTTCACTGGAAGAAGAATATCTGCCTTTGTAATCTTATATCGAATTGTAATAACTGTATCACATTACAGAAGTAAAATGTAGTGCATTTCATGTTTAATTTAACAAGCTACTTGTTACGTTTGTATTATAACATTAAAGGCATAGTTGCATAATTTACATTCTGTCATCATTTACCCTCATGTCATTCCAAAACTTGTTTGTATTTCTTTTCTGGAAACACAACATATATTTTGGGGGAGTTTTTTTTTTTTTTTTTTTTTTTTTTTTTTTACGTGCATATCATGAATGTTAGTGGGGTTCAATATTGTTTGGACCTTCATTTATCTTCAAATTATTTTTCACTTCCTTTCTTTAATTAATTCATGCAA
This sequence comes from Spinibarbus caldwelli, assembly GCA_039654775.1. Classification (NCBI taxonomy): domain Eukaryota; kingdom Metazoa; phylum Chordata; class Actinopteri; order Cypriniformes; family Cyprinidae; genus Spinibarbus; species Spinibarbus caldwelli. Next base: position 30,735,350 of record CM077246.1, on the reverse strand, counting down.
GTGAATCTTGGTTTATAAAATGGTCTAAAGACAAAAACATAACCATATACAAGCAGAGACTTGCCAGGCCTGCCCTGCCATTGTTCCACTAAGAACAATCAATATTTTAAAACTGCTTCACATTTTCGCAGATGATCTGGACTGAAGCAGCGTTAATCATGTACAGTGTGTTCTGTACAAGACGGCACAAAGTCTGTAATAGAAGGCTGACAATCACTCTTTTTGATGCACCTGCAGCTACATGCATTTATAATGCTGAAAGAAGTGAGAGCAAGATTCAGAAGGATGAATTAAAGTGAGACAGCATGAGACAAGGGTGAAGGTTTGGTTTTAACATTGGTTTTCAGTCAAACTATATTTGTCAATTACCTTTTGTACACTAAATAAACACATTCACAAGGGCTTTTCACACTGCGCTTAACCCTGGGTTATTATCGTTTTTGCGGTGTTAGCCCTGCTTTGGTGTGCAAACAGTGTGACACGGATCTGTGTAACAATGTTACAGCGAACAGCAGCTAGACGCTTAGCAACAGATATCCAATCACGTGCCTCATATTCACATGCTATCGACAGTTACAGAAACACTACTGTATAAACAGTCTTTTCAGCGATTGAGGGGAAAAATGTCAAAAGGTGATGGAAAATGTGTGAATTGAAGTGAAGAATAGATTTTCTGGTTCTAGTCAGAATCCTGGCAGCAGCGTTCTGGATGAGCTGCAGCTGTCTAATGGTCTTCTTGGGAAGGCCGGTGAGGAGACCATTACAATAGTCCACCCTGCTGGTGATAAATGCATGAACCAGTTTCTACAAATCTTGACTGGAAACAAAACATCTAATTCTTGCAACATTTTTGAGATGATAATATGCAGATTAAGTTATTGCTTTGATATGACTAAACTAAGGTCTGACTATATATTTTGTAAAATCATAGCATTAAAAAATATACTAAATAAAAACAAAAGCACAAACTAAATGTTAACCAATGAAAGGTAGGAGAGAATCACATAAGTAGCTATCATATTACACGTACATCCTAATAAATGCTCCATTACAGTTAGGGTTAGGCTTAGGGTTACCGCTATCATAAAAGTATAATTACTTGAGTTACATGCAGTATTTTAAATTTACACTTTATACATCCAATAACATTTGTAATGTAGCAAGATGCATATTTTAAAATATTGCATGGGTTGGACAGTGTTTGGCTCCTGCTTTAAAGGGGTCATATGATGCGATTTCAAGTTTTCCTTTCTCTTTGGAGTGTTACAAGCTGTTAATGCATAGATAAGATCCCTAAAGTTGCAAAGACTAAAGTCTCAAACACAAAGAGATATTCTTTATAAAAGTTAAGATCTGTCTACGCCTTCCTAAAACACCTCATTTAAACACGCCCCCACATGCCTACGTCACTGTGTGGGAAGATTTGCATAACACCGCCCAAATGTATATGCAAAGAAAGAGGGCGTGATTTTTATTCTTGCTGTAGTATTGCTGCTGCCGCCAGCTCCATGTCCTGGAGACGCTGTTTCGTTGAGAAAGCGAAACTACTTTGTTTGGGCTTCCAAAAGAGGACACAACTAGAAATCAGTGGTTAAGTTGTATTAACAACACTGTTCCAGAACAGTTCAACCCAAATATTCGAGTGTGTGCAGCGAATTTTACTGAGGACTATTTCCTGAACCTGGGAGAGTAGCCTACAATGCCAGCTGTGCTCAAAGACTGTTTCTATAAAGTGGGGCAATTCCAACTTTGCAAGGACGGTCTGGCGCTTCTGACTCACAGCCTGTAAGTACGTTTTCTTATTTAAAGAATTTGCCACTGACTATTCAAACGCGAGTTTTGAGCTGTGTAGAGTAGCGATTGTTGTTTATTGTTTCTCAGATCGTAAATGCAGACATGGTAAAAAGACAATATAAGTCATTATAATCAGTAATTATGTCCCCACTGGCAGCAACAAATGCCTTGTTTGTAATGGGTTTTATTGTTTTTGTGTCATCGCGCCAGGACACGGCATCACAATACGGTATTCGGCCAATCACAACGCACTGGATAGCTGGCCAATCAGAGCACGCCTCGCTTCTCAGAACAATGAGCTTTGTAAAAATCAACGTGTTTCAGAAAGGCAGAGCATAGAGGAGCAACAATAATGTACAGTATGTGGAAAATAATGTGTTTTTTGAACCTTAAACCACATAAAGACATTGCATTACACCAAATACACAAAATAATGTTCTTTTAGCAACGTCATATGACCCCTTTTAAGACTCTCAACAAGATAAGGATAGGGGAAAAAAAGCGAAATCCTCATAAAGTTATACCTTTCTTCTTCTGTGGCTGAAAGACTTACCTGGGTTTGGGGTTTGACTTTATTTTACTCATATGATAAGGAAAGCAGGAATTCAGATCAGCTACAGGCAGGAGGTTGAACCAGAAAAGATCTGCACACATTTGGGAAGCACTGATATGACTCCATCACCTTTACCTCTGCAGCACAGGAGAAAGAGTCTGCTTTGCATTATTGACTGAAAACACTTTGAGGAGTCCTGACTCCAGTTCTTCAGTAATAATACTTGGTTACACTTAATTTTGATTGTCCACTTTAGACGTTCTACTAACTGTAAGTAACTTTGCAACTACATGTCAACTAATTCTCATTAATTTGCAACTACACGTCAAATAATTCTCATTAATTTGCAACTACATGTCTACTAACTCTCAGAATATACTGTTAGGTTAGGTTTAGAATTAGTAGAATAAGTTGACATATGCTTGCAAAGTTTCTCATAATCAGTATGTAGTATATTGTGGACCCATCAAAATAAAGTGTTAGAAGATATTAACCAAGACAGTCTACTAATACTCTAATGACTGCTAGTTGACATGTAGTTGCAAAGTTACTTATTGTTAGTAGAATATCTGAAGTGGACTATCAAAATAAACTGTTACCTTATACTTTGTCTCTGTGAAGAATCCTGATGGGTATTTAATAGTGAGGTGTCCAATGCATTTTGAATTAACAAAATTGCATGGCACTCTTAACCCTGGTGCATCAATTTAAAAAAAAAAATAAAAAATAAAAAAAAAGTTCATAGAGGACAAAAATGTCCATGTCCAAAAACTTTCATAAAAATTTGAAACTTGGGAGTACAGACTTAAGTTTGATCTCATTTTAAAGAAGACCATTGGCAGATTATTGCTGAAGTTAAAAAAAAAAAAGTTGTAAAAAAATAAAAATAAAAACAAAAAATTAAACCAAAAAAAGTTATAGAGGTTTAAGTTTATGAAAATGATTTGAGCATTTTTAAAATATAAAATTGATATTTTATAAAACATGTTGAACACAAAAATTGCTAGAAAATCAAAGCCATAAATCTAAAAAAGTTTTGTTCCAAATTTGAGGTTGATATCTCAAAAATTAGCTTTTAGTAAGATTTTGTTTGGGTGCCATACCAAACTTTTCCCATTAGATTCCAGCAAAGCTCCGCTGGCAAACACAGCGGTGGGATTTGTGATTTGCAGAACAGTGTAATTTCTCTCTCTCAAACATTGCAGGTGCGCACACACAAACACACATTTTATTTTATTTTTAGGACATACATACAAACCACACTCTGACATCCATACCAACACACCCACACAATTATAGCTGCATAATTTATCCAACTGGCTCTATAATACAGCAAAAGCAGAAAAAAGGAAAAATGTGAGTATTTGCTTTATAGGCCAAACCTGAGAAAATGGCACCATCTGGTAAATTAAAAAAATAAATAAATAAATAATAACATATAAAAAAAAAAAAAAAAAAATATATATATATATATATATATATATATATATATAATATTAATTTTGAAGCTTTGCCAATAGAATGAAGGCCTGTTAACAAAGACTGCGTCACATTATAGTTAAATGGACCTGGGATTAAAAATTGCCGTTTCAATGAGGACATTTTTGTCCTTAAGGTCCTGAGAGGAACTATTTTTTTTTTTTTTGTTCCTAGTGTAAAATTGATTTATTAAAGGAAATATTTAAAAAAATATTAAATATTAAAATATAATCAAATATTAAAATTCCAATAAAAATACACACCTGTGCCAAAATTTATGCAGTTGGCATTAACACAGGCAAAAATTAAAAAAAAATAATAATAATAAATAAAAAATGAAAAAGACAAAAATGTCAACGGTTAGGGGGGTGAGAACAAGGGTTAGGACTGTGTGAAATGTTCAGTATTCACTATATAAATCATTTTGATTTTGATTCAGCATTGTGAACATGATAGTGACTACTATGTTTTTGCAATTGGTCATTTTTCATTAACTGGTAACTGGTCAGTTTGACATTAGACTAGTTTCATGTATCAAGCTTGGGGATTTTTTTTAAATATTTCTACAAATGTAAATGTGCATAAAATGTAGTTATTTTAATACATTTTACAATTTACAGTTGTTGTTTTGTAAATTGATTACAGCTAATACCAAATTCAGAAAAAAAAAAAAAAAAAAAAAACGGATTCTAACCAAAAAAAAAAAAAGTCAGATGAAGATGCCAGTGCTGTGCTTGATAACTCCTGCTTCTACATTTATCTCAGAAGGACCATCCAAATGTTATTCACTTTACACAGAACAAAACCTAAACATAGATTTTACAATCTAAACCACTTATCCATCTATTTTCAGTAGGATTTACTAAATATCAATTATTAGTGTGCCTGCCATTGTGCGTTTAACTTGAATCATGGCCATCAGATGTCTGTTTTAAAGCGGCAGGTGAGTAATTCACTGTTTCATTTGCTTAATAAAAGCCTTCTATGAGATTGTGTTGACAAATGTGTTTATGGCAAATTATTTTCAAAAACTGACATAGTGCAGCCCTTACATGTAATTCACATGTGATGTACCTGAATGACAACCTCATACATTTTTCGCCCATCTATGTATTCCAAGTAAAATCACTTAAACGATGCATGGAGTGTGAACTTTTAGGGTTTCTATCGAAAAGCTGAAATGTGTTTAAAAGTGTGACTGACCAAATCAACTGGATTGGTTTGACTGCCCCGATCTCAAATGTCAAGCTACGCCAGTGGTTTCATGTGGTTGGCCTTGTTTAATCTGGTCTATATGATCTCCAAACCTGACCAACCAAAACCCCATTAAAACCATCAAAGTAGGCCAACCCATCCAGCCAGGCTAGGCTGGGAGATCAGCTAACCACCATAGCCTGGTTTAAGTTTTGGTTTGTTTTAGCAGGGTTACATCAATCAAATCATCTAATTTTTACATCTCATTTTTCATTTATTAAACTGTTTTAGTAAACTCAACATCACTCTTTTTTTATACTGGTGCATTTAACTAGACTTTGACTGTATTGTAGTTCTTGCATTAAATGTTTTTAATCTATGACTACAATGGTTAAATCGACAAATCTGAGGTAAATACAAATTTGCCGAAGCATACATGCTGCTTTAGCTTTTTTCATGACTCGTGATTTATTACACCAGAAAGGCCATATTGAGCTGGTTAGCCTATATGACGCAAACCTTATTATGGAACAAGTATCTGAGGTCATAACAGTATTGTGCAATAAACCACACAAAAGGAAGTCAGTCACACTTTATTTTAAGCTCCAACTAGCCTTTATCACACTTCTGTGTTTCTGGCTTCCGGAATGACGCTTGCAGGGTGAAAGTTTTCCGGTGACAACTGTGGGAGTACTTAACAAGAATGAGTTCGAGAATCATAGTCTTTTTATACAAATTAGAGATTATGAAAATGCTTGAACTGCCGGTAATTTACTCTACACACTGCAAACATTTAACAATTAACTTTTTGCATCAGCTTGGGTCATCAAATACAAGTTTGTTTAATTATAAATGGTGGCAGTTATAATTCAGTTAGTTTTGCCGTTCTGTCCATTTGGTTCTGGCTGTGCATTATGACTCTCCACGTGATTTTTTTTTTTTTTTTTTTTTGCTATTATTTTTATTATTATTATATTAAAGTAATATTGTATTTTCTACTTGCTCTCCTTTGCATTATTGACGCGATGGCTTAAATGTACATTGTATAATGTGCCCTGGGAAATACATATTAAACAAGAGACGACTTGGATTCATGACTTTATTCCTATTGTTTCAGATTACGTTGTTGTGTTGAGTTTAATATGCTTCATCCGGACTCAGAATTGTTTAATGTATTCTTGGGAAAAATGTGCATCTGGACATAAATGTTGTAATTTTTAAGTAATTTCCCATGATGTTTGATTCGAGGGAAATGACTGAGTAAATTGAGATAATACGCTCAAATGTACCAGAGATCAAAAACTATATACTTAGAAAAAGGGATGTAGGAGATGGAGAATAGAAACCATCCGGCACTATGTTGAGTGTATTATCTCACGAGTCAGCGGTCTGAGTTGCATATGAGTGACAAACAAGTAAAATGTTATTTCTCTATAGATTATATAACAACAACTTGGAAAATAGACAAAACAGAAAAGGTAAGAAGCATTATTTGAAAAAAAGGGGCATAATGATATAATAGGCACAGACTTGTAACGGAACTAACTTTACCCTGCGCTGACGAAATTTCCGATTTTTGTGAAAAAAGGCTAATTGACCATTCGCAAAGACGGGGGGTTTTCAAGATGGCGCCCTGAACACACGTACGTTTGTGAGGTCCACAATCCCAATCTGTTTATGTAGTAGTTTTAGTGAAACGTAAGAGGATATTTTGAGAACTTGTCTTTCTTAATTACTTAAGTTTCGTAAACAACAGCAATGGGAGGTTCTGAAAAGAGAAAAAGTTTAAAGAAGTCCGGGAAACCAATGTTGAGTACTCCTACGGCTAGTAATGTCGACAAAAGTCTACAAGCGATGGAGCGTCATGACAATGCTTCTGCAAACGGTGTACTGAAGGATAATCTGCACGATTACTTTGAAGAAAACGATGATTCTGAGATTATGCTGATGGAGGAGGTAATTCCGCCGCTTCCCGACACTCCGTGTAATTCTCCGGCTGGTAAAGTTAGGAGAACAGATAAAGTAACGCTAGATGCAGCAAGTATTTCTACACAACTCTCCGAGCTCTCTCAGTTGGTGAAAAATAGATCAGATGGATTGGAAAAGTTGATTGGCGAAAACTCGCGGATGATCAAAGACATGAAAGAAGAGGTCTGCAGGAATACGGAACAAACCTCTGGAATGATGGAAACCACTGAGTTCATCTGCAGCGAGGTTAAAGATTTGAAAAAAAGAGTTGATTTTATCGACTCACGCACAAAAAAAGAAGAGATTAATTCCACAGAGTGGGAAAAACGCCTGGCTCATCTGGAAGCTTACACTCGTAGATGGAACTTGAGAATCCACGGAATTCCAGAGAAAGAAAGAGAAAATGTCCGTCAGGAGGTTATCGAGGTGTGTCAACGTCTTCTGCCACAATTTAAGGATAAATTTCTCGATGTCGTTGATGTGGTACATCGTCTTGGCCGTCCCAACCAACACAGTAAAGGCCGTGGGATTATCTTCCAATTCACCTCGCGCTTTTATCGAGATGCTGTTTGGCGTGCCGCCAAGGATGCTGATTTTCTGACTGAGAATCGTCTGAAAATCACGGAAGACCTGTCACCCGCCGATAGAGAGAGGAGGATTAAGTTATGGCCTGCAGTTGAAAAAGCCCGAAAAGAGAACAAACGCGCCTTTTTCGTCGGTGGACGCGCATTTGTAGATGGTACGGAAATATTTCCTCCAGTCTAAAAGTTAAAGGATTTGACTGGATCCACCCTGTTTGTTTTTACTGAGGTGTTTTTGGGTTTGTTGTGGGGACCACAGCATCTCTTGGACTTCACTTTGATCCGGTTTTTTCTCTCTTTTTTCTCCCTCTTTTTTTTCAGCGTTGTTGTACTTAAATGGTTCATTTAACTCTAGTTGTATAAAGGGATTGATGCCCTCATCCCTTTTTATTAAGCTTCTGACCAGTTGGGTTCTCTGGTGCAGTGATACTTCATCTTTATACTTGTTCTTAGGTCTCGTTCTCTAGCTGATCTTTATTTTTTTCTTGCTTTTTCTTTCTTATGTCCTTTTCTATTATGTCTTTAAATTGTAGAGGGCTACGTAACATTCTTAAGCGTAAGGCAGTTTTTTTGTATCTTCAACGTTTTAACACAGACTTTTGCTTTCTACAAGAATCTCATTCAACTGTACAAGATGTCAATTTATGGAGGTCACAATGAGGGTTAGAATTGTGGATGTCTCATGGAAATGAACATTCTGCCGGAGTTTGTATTTTAAAAAATCGTTTTAGTGGAAATATTTTGTTTACTGATTGTGATGTTAAAGGTCACTATATTTTACTTGCTTTACAGTTTGCAAGTCTGACATATGTTATTGCAAATATTTATGGGTATAATTCACCAAAAGATAACAAGGTTCTTTTTTATAAATTAGGAACGTTTAAATCATATGTTATCTAAATTTCCAAATTCTTCCTTAATTTTGGGTGGTGATTTTAATGTAGTTTTGAATAATAGCTTAGATAGATGGCCCCCTCGACCCAATAATGTTAATTCTGATTATTTGTTATCCTTTATGCAAAAATTTTCTGTTGTTGATGTGTGGCGAGAAACACATCCCTTGCAAAAAGTGTTCACTTGGAACAATAATTCACTCTCTAGTCAATCTCGTCTTGATTTTTGGTTAACTTCAGCAGAATTATCAAATATTAAGACCGATATATTTCCCTCGCTGTTTTCTGACCATAAAGCCATTTTTATTTGTGTTCCACTTGTATCTTCTACCTCCTTGAGTAAAAGGTCCTCATATTGGAAACTTAATATTTCAATTCTTCATCATAATGAAGTTCAAACTAAAATTGACAGCTTAATTTCTTTTTATTGGGATAAAGCTAATAAAGAGAATATATTTTGCAGTAATTGGGAACTTCTTAAATTTGAAATTGGGAAGTATTGTCGGAAATGTAGTTTGTTAGCAAAAACTAGAAAAAATAATGAAGACCAAATTATGGCTAGAATTACTGCTCTATCTCTTAAAAAAATGGAAGATCTTACAGATTCAGAGAGAATTGAGCTCATAGATCAGAAACATCACTTAGAGAATATATATAAACAGAAGGCTGAAGGTGCCTTCATCAGGTCTCGTCGGAATTGGTTAGAGGAGGGTGAGCAGAATTCTGCCTATTTCTTTAGGCTGGAAAGGCAGCGAGTTAAAAATTCTATTCAGCAACTGTGTATTGATGGGAGTGTAACTGATGACTTTAAGGTAATTGCAGATTTTTGTGCCAGATTTTATAATAATTTATATTCCTCTAAATTCTGACAGGAATCGGCCACACAATTTTTTGATACTTTATCTCACATTAAAAAAATTAGTGATGAAGATTGTAGTCTGTGTGATGCACCTATTAGTCTTTCAGAAATTGTTGTCTCTATTAATAATCTAAAATGTAACAAATCCCCCGGTACCGATGGGCTATCTGCAGAGATTTATAAAGCTTTTAATCAAAAATTGGCTCCTTTTTTACATAAAATGTTTTTAGAGAGTATTGAAAAAACAACTCTTCCTCCCTCTTTATGTCAGGGACTAATAACTTTAATACCCAAGTCCAACAGAGATCCCCTTTTAATTGAAAATTGGCGTCCGATTTCTTTACTGAATACTGATTATAAAATTATTGCCTTAGTTTTGGCAAAGAGGTTAAAATCTATTATTAATAATATAATAGATGAGTGCCAGTCAGGTTTTATACCCCAGAGACATATATCTAATAATATACGCCTGATTTTAGATTTGTTGGATTATTCAGATATTATTTCCACTGATAGTTTTATCCTTTTTCTTGATTACTATAAAGCATTTGATTGTTTGGAACATGATTTTATGTTACAGGCCCTGCACAGACTTGGTTTTGGTAGTTTTTTTGTAAATGTGTTAAGATGCTTTATCATAATGGGAATAGTTCTATCTGACTTACTAATGGCACTTCTCCTAGATTTCCTTTAAAGCGTGGTGTAAGGCAAGGTTGCCCCATTTCCCCATATCTTTTTTTAATAGCTACACAATTTTTATGTTTTCATATTAAAGAGAGTCCTGTGAAGGGAATTTCTGTTGCTGGAACGGAATTAATTATTAGCCAATTGGCTGATGACACAGCATTGTTTTTAAGAGATGCCTCTCAGATCCCAATTGCTTTAACGTCTCTTTTATCTTTCTCAAATGCATCTGGCCTTCTGCTTAATATTAATAAATGTGAGTTACTCCCGATTAAAAAATGTGCTGCATCCTCTATCTGCAATATTCCCATCAAAGAGAATGTCACATATTTAGGAATCAAAATAATAAAAGATACTAAACTAAGATGTCAGGAGAATTTTAACCCAATTATGGAGAAAACAACAAAAAAAAAAATTTAATCTTTGGTTATTAAGAGATCTGTCATTGAAAGGAAGGACTTTGCTTACTAAAGCTGAGGGTATCTCTAGATTATCCTATGCTGCTCATTCTTTATTTGTAGATAGACCAGCCTGTAAGTTGATTGATGTAGTGTTGCTTAAATTTCTTTGGAAAAATAAAACTCATTATATTAGAAAATCTGTTATTTTAAATTCTTATAATAAGGGTGGCTTAAATTTTATTGACTTTGATTATCTTAATAACACCTTAAAAATCAATTGGCTAAAACGCTTTTTCCACAATCAGTCTTCTATTTGGAGTGTAATTCCTCGATACGTGTTTTCACAATTAGGTGGAATTAATTTTTTATTAATGTGTAATTATTCCATTAGTAAACTCCCTATCAAACTTTCCAGTTATCACCAGCAAATGCTTCTGGCTTGGAAACTTATTTATAAGCATAATTTCTCACCACACAATTTTTTTATTTGGAACAACTGTAATATTTTACATAAGAGGAAATCCTTGTTTCTGGAAAATTGGTTCAGTAATGGAGTGTTGTTAGTGAACCAATTGTTTGACAATGATGGCAATTTGTTTAATTATTCTGATTTTATTTTAAGATTTCACTTTCCTATATCTAGAAAAGAATTTAATACAGTTTTAAAGGCCATCTCTCTGGAAATTTGTATGCTCTTTAGAAATAATAACAGTGGGTCGTTGATTTCTGTTTGTCCCCCCAGTCCTGAATCCACTGTGGTTGGTTCTATTTGTTTCTCTGTTCAAAAATCCAATCACAAAATTAGGTCTTTATTTTTGGACCTTGTTACTTCTAATTCTTCCTCCATTTCTTATTGGAACAACCTTTTTGATGATATTAAGTGGGCATATGTTTGGTCACTTCCTCAGAAATTTTTCTTAATAAATAAAGTTAAAGAAATATCTTATTAAATAATTCACAGGTTTTATCCTGTTAAACAGTTTTTGCAGAAATTTAAAAGTGACATTCATACATCTTGTTCTTTTTGTGAATTTTCTTCTGAAACTGTGGCTCATTTGTTTTGGGAGTGTCCTTTTGTTCAGTCTTTCTGGAATAACATTAATGCTCTGATTGTCGAAAATATTTTTTATGATTTCTCTTTATGTTATAAACACATTCTTTTTGGGTTTTATGTTAAAGATAAGAATCTATTTAATGCAAGTTTTTGTATGAATCTCCTGTTATTTATTGGAAAGTTTTATGTCCATAAATGTAAATATACTAAATGTAAACCCCACTTTAACATCTTCAAACAAGAAATCAAGTTGTATTTAAATACAATTTCAACGTCTGTTAATAAGAAAGCTATAAAAACATCTAGAACTTGTGCCATGTTTAAGATTTTTCCTTAATGTACTTATATATTTATTTGTGTGCCCTCTCTTTTTCTTTTTTTTGTATGACTCCTTTCTGTCAATTTTAAAGAATTTTTTATATTATATTGCTTTTTCTGTTATCTATTAATCCTTAAGTATTTTTTTTTTTTTATTGAAAGGTATTTTGTATGTTTTGTACATACTGTTCTTTTCTGTTTGTTTTGTTCGTACTGTAATCTTTATTATTATTGCAATAAAAAAAAAGAAAAAAACTTTCGCAAAGACCCGCCCTCCTTAGTTACTGTTGCTATCTCCAACAAACAATGCCGCTCTCACACTACTCATCATGTTCTCACGCAGTGAAAAATACATCGCAGAGCAAAGAGGACACTGACAACACACTGACAGACAAGACAGTGCCGGTTACTTCTGGTATGTAACAAGGTCTCAGGATTCTCAGCTTTCAAATTTTGTCATTTTTAAATAAATTCAAACAATAAATACCATTTTGTGGCTCTTTAATGACAGATCACTGTATTGCCTCAGTTAAAGCGGCACATGAACCGATTGTCTTTTCATATTTACTTAAAGCACGAAATGAACATGAATGATCATCAGAACGTATTTTATTTCAACTGCGGAACACACCATTTTTCAAGTTTAAGTCCACCGAAGTTTATCTACTAGTCTGATTTGTGGTTGGAATACAGCTGCAGCTCCTGTGCGTGCGCACATCAATATAGCGTCATTTTTGTCACACTCTACAATAATTACTGTTTTTGAATTATTGTTTAGGGTTAGGGCAGTCGTTAATAAAACACAGTCTAATAGGTAGAAAATTTAATTTATTGTTAGTTTCCGGCCGTAGCTGTTGGACAAGATGTCTGATTCGGCGTTATTGGTCCGATCACCTGTCAATCAAGCTCTTTGCTTGTCGATTCTCGCCATTAACAAACCATTAGACTACGACTTTTGCCTCAAACTTCTAATTTGCTGCTTATTAATATTTAGTAAGGAAATTAATAAATTTAGGTATTAGGTAGGATTAGGGATGCAGAATATTTTCACGCAGAATATGTGCATTATAAGTATTAATTAACAGCCATATGTTAATACCATATTGACACGAATATAAGACGACCCCCCTTTTTCCAGATGAACCTTTCGGGAAAAAAAAAACTTTTTGAAAACCAAATCTTGTGTTTTACTGAGAAAAAAACAAAAAAAAACATTTTTTCTTAAATTATTTTCATATTGCAAATTTTTCCTATTTTCATTTTTGTTTTGAAAGTATGGTGAATATGGTAAAATGTGCCAACAATTACATTTAAAAATATACACTTTTTAATATATACAATAAAAATAGCAGGTAGCCCATCTGAATTATATAACATTGTAATGAGTCCACTGAAGGCGAGCGTAGTGAGAACCCAAGTGCAGTTTATTTACAGAGTGAAATCCAAAATCCAAACAATCCAAACAGACGAAGACTTGACATGAAACAGACTTGACCTGAAACAGACTTAGCATGAACAGATGTGACATGAACAGACTAGACTTACCGACAGTAGATTACAACTTCAATACACGACAGGGAACAAAGGCAATGACATGGCTACTTATAACAAACAATAAGGGTCACATGACATGAACAAACCCATGGGGACAAGACACATGAATTAGGACAACCAATCAGAACATGACACATTGAACAAGGGAACCAATAGCAAGGAGACAAGAGAGCAAGGGAAGCATGACACAAACAGGAACCATAAGTAAACTTCAAAATAAAAGACATGAAAACAAGAACATAGCACAGAACCCAAAACAGACCTTACATATTCCCCCCTCAAAAAAGGCGGCTCCAGACGCCTAAACCCAAAACAGACAAGTCCAGGAGGGTGGTGGAGCGGAGGTGGAACTGGGGAAGGAATGGAGGGCCAGGCCCGTGAAGGGGAACAAGGCCTGGAGCGTGGAGTAATGGCGGAACAGGGAGCCATGGCGGGGCAGGCAGAGCAGGGAGCCATGGCGAAGCAGGCAGAGCAGGGGCCTCAGTGGCTGTGACAGGACAGGCAGTGAGTTCATGAACGACCTCCATGGCCGTGACAGGACAGACCGTGAGTTCATGAACGACCTCCATGGCCGTGACAGGACAGACCGTGAGTTCATGAACGGCCTCCGTGGCCGTAGCAGGACAGGCTGCGAGTTCATGGACGGCCTCTGTGGCCCTGACAGGACAGACCGTGAGTTCATGAACGGCCTCTGTGACCATGACAGGACAGACTGTGAGTTCAAGAACGGCCTCCGTGGCCGTGACAGGACAGGCTGTGAGTTCAAGAACGGCCTCCGTGGCTGTGACAGGACAGACTGTGAGTTCAAGAACGGCCTCCGTGGCCGTGACAGGACAGACCGTGAGTTCATGAACGGCCTCCGTGGCCGTGACAGGACAGGCTGTGAGTTCAAGAACGGTCTCCGTGGCCGTGACAGGACAGACTGTGAGTTCAGGAACGGCCTCCGTGGCCATGACAGGACAGACCGTGAGTTCATGAACGGCCTCCGTGGCTGTGACAGGACAGACCGTGAGTTCATGAACGGCCTCTGTGGCCGTGACAGGACAGGCTGTGAGTTCATGAACGGGCGCCACCACCTCGGGAGGTTCTGCAGCGGAAGCCGCCACCTCTAGAGGCACTGGAGTGAATACATGGACAGGAGAGGTCTCAGGAGCAGACTCGTGGACAGGAGAGGCCTCAGGAGAGCAGTGTGCAGCCCACACGCTCAAAATGGCAATCGCCATAACAGGAAGCACTGAGGTCAGGGGAACAGTCTCTGTGACAGCCAGTGCTGAGGCCCTGGGCATGCCAGCTGCTCGCACCGACATCAGTGGTGGGTCCATCACACTGGCAATCAGTCCTGGCCCAAGCTCTGCATCCGCAGGAGCTTGGGTACTATAGACTACAGACTCTGGCTTGGCAGGCGTGACGAGAGCAGACTCTGGCTTGGCAGGCGTGACGAGAGCAGACTCTGGCTTGGCAGGCGTGACGAGAGCAGACTCTGGCTTGGCAGGCGTGACGAGAGCAGACTCTGGCTTGGCAGGCGTGACGTAAGCAGGCCCCGTAGACTCTGGCTCGGCAGGCGTGACGTAAGCAGGCCCCGTAGACTCTGGCTCGGCAGGCGTGACGTGAGCAGAGTCTGGCTTGGCAGGCGTGACGTGAGCAGACTCTGGCTTGGCAGGTGTGACGAGAGCAGACTCTGGCTTGGCAGGCGTGACGTGAGCAGACTCTGGCTTGGCAGGCGTGACGAGAGCAGACTCTGGCTTGGCAGGCCCCATAGACTCTGGCTTGGCAGGCGTGACGTAGGCAGGCCCCGTAGACTCTGGCTTGGCAGGCGTGACGTGAGCAGAGTCTGGCTTGGCAGGCGTGACGTGAGCAGAGTCTGGCTTGGCAGGCGTGACGAGAGCAGAGTCTGGCTTGGCAGGCGTGACGTGAGGAGACTCTGAAATGGTGACCATGTTACGATGAGACTCTGGAAGATCAGCTGTGACGAGACGAGACTCTGGATGATCAGCTGAGACGTGACGAGACTCTGGACGATCAGCCGTGACATGACGAGACTCGTGATGATCATCTGTGACTTGACTTGGCTCGTGACGTTCAACTGTGACTTGCCTTGGTTCGTGACGATCAACTGTGACTTGACTCGGCTCATGATGATCAGCTGGTGTGGCTCAGGCGTGGCGGTCATCTTGGCCGAGGACTCAGGCGTGGCGGCCATCTTGAGAGCAGGCCCTGGGGTAGCAGACATGATGTTAGTAGACTCTGGCTTGGCAGACATGATATGATCAGGCTTTGACTGGGTAGACATGACATGAGTAAACTAACTTAACTGGCAGGATGTGAGCAGGTCCTGGAGTAGCAGGCATGACATTAGCAGGCTCTGGCGTAGTAGACATGACGCGAGCAGGCTTTGGCTTGGCAGACATGATGTGAACAGAGTTTGAGGAAGTGTCATGTCCCTCCTCCACGACACCCACAGTAAAAGCAGACCCACTCAAACGGAGTGCAAAATCAATATATTGCTCAAGAGTCCAGTGAGGGGTATGGCGAGGCATGAGGTAATTAAGAGAATCATTAAGTCCATGTTGAAAAATGTCTTTAAGGGCTGTATCATTAAATCCCACCAAATGGCACAGATCACAAAAATCCCCCACATAATCCTCAATGGAGTGACTGCCTTGACGGAGATGCAAGAGGCGAACTGCTGGGTCCATTGTAGTGGTCGTGTATTCTGTAATGAGTCCACTGAAGGCGAGCGTAGTGAGAACCCAAGTGCAGTTTATTTACAGAGTGAAATCCAAAATCCAAACATAATCCAAACAGACGAAGACTTGACTTGACATGAAACAGACTTGGCCTGAAACAGACTTAGCATGAACAGACGTAGCATGAACAGACGTGACATGAACAGACTAGACTCACCGACAGTAGATTACAACTTCAATACACGACAGGGAACAAAGGCAATGACATGGCTACTTATAACAAACAATAAGGGTCACATGACATGAACAAACCAATGGGGACAAGACACATGAATTAGGACAACCAATCAGAACATGACACATTGAACAAGGGAACCAATAGCAAGGAGACAAGAGAGCAAGGGAAGCATGACACAAACAGGAACCATAAGTAAACTTCAAAATAAAAGACATGAAAACAAGAACATAGCACAGAACCCAAAACAGACCTTACAAACATTTATCCATGTTCATTTATCCATCTCACAGTAGCCTATACCAAAATTGTATTAACAGTAGAAATGAAATCTTATTGTAGTCTTCAAATCTGGGTATGTCTTACGTTTTAAAATCACTTACAGAGGAAGTCTGATCCCATCAGGCTAACATGACAGTCGAGACTCATGCCACTGTAAGCTTTTCTTTTTCTTTTGTTTTCACCATAGACTTTAAAAAAAATGTCCGTAGTGTCCGTGACGTCACCCGTAGGTTTCTGAAGAGCATTTTTAAGCTCAAAATGTGCGGAGCCGGCCGTCGCCATCTTGGCAGCGCGTCACTCCCGGATAATCGAAAATGGGCAAAAAGGCGGGATGTGGGTGGAGCTGGTTGCTGAAACCACGCCCGCCTAGCTCGACGGTGTTGACAGCAGCGGCAATCCACCTGTCACTCAAGTGGTCACGCCCTTAATTATGCAGAACTTTAAGGCTTAATATAATTTAAACGGATGAGTTATAAAAAAATTCACCCCCTCACAGTTGTCATGAAGGGCAAAATTAGCTATATAAACTAAAATCATTTTTTGAACCAGGCTGTTTTTTTCTGCTGTAAAGTTGGGCATTTTAACATGGGGAGTCTATGGGATTGACTCCCTTTTGCAGCCAGCCTCTAGCGGTCAGTTGACGAATTACAGTTTAAGTCACTTCCGTGTTGGTTTCATGAGAGAGAACGGAAGGTTGCTGCTTGGTTTTCACTCACGACCTTTACAACACGCAGTAAGTACATTAGGCATTTCATGGCACACTCGTTTTACGGGTATTTGGCACCACCTATTGTTGTAGATGTATTATTGACATGTCAAAGTCTAGACCCTGAATATAAGACGGCCATGTTTTTTCAGATGTATTTCCAAGAAAAAAACATTGTCTTATATTCGGGTTAATACGGTAATAGGTATGCAAATAAGCAACTAGTTAATAGTGAGAATTCCCAGCAAACATGCCCCTTTGGGGCCCGCGTGGGCCCACTGGGGGCAAAAAATCTTGCCCGCGCGGACAGCCCACTGTGGGCCCCAATACCGGCGTGAAATGCGGGACACGTGTGGGCCCCACACTATGGGGCCCGAGTGGGACAGCCCAAAAGTGTGGGTTGAGTGTGGGCTGGCCCACACAAAGCAGAGGGGGCCCCCAATGGGGCCAATTGTGGGCCCATAACATGTCCACAGGTATGTCCACACTGTGAGCTGGGTGTGGGCACAGTGGGGAGAGTGTGGGTACACTGTGGGCTGGGTGTGGGCACAGTGGGGAGAGTGTGGGTACACTGTGGGGTGGGGGTGGGCACAGTGGGGAGAGTGTGGGTACACTGTGGGCTGGGTGTGGGCACAGTGGGGAGAGTGTGGGAACACTGTGGGCTGGGTGTGGGCACAGTGGGGAGAGTGTGGGTACACTGTGGTGTGGGGGTGGGTGTGGGCACAGTGGGGAGAGTGTGGGTGCAAACACTTTTTCACACAGGGCCATGTGGGTTTGGATTTTGTTTTCCCGTCATAAAAAAAAAACTTCATTTAAAAACTGCATGTTGTGTTTACTTGTGTTATATTTGATTAATATTTAAATTAGTTTGATGATCTGAAACATTAAAGTGTGACAAACATGCAAAAAAATAAAAAATCAGGAAGGGGGCCAACAATTTTTCACACCACTGTATATACAGGTGCCTCTCAATAAATTAGAATGTCGTGGAAAAGTTAATTTATTTCAGTAATTCAACTCAAATTGTGAAACTCGTGTATTAAATAAATTCAATGCACACAGACTGAAGTAGTTTAAGTCTTTGGTTCTTTTAATTGTGATGATTTTGGCTCACATTTAACAAAAACCCACCAATTCACTATCTCAACAAATTAGAATACTTCATAAGACCAATAAAAAAAAAAAAAAAAACATTTTTAGTGAATTGTTGGCCTTCTGGAAAGTATGTTCATTTACTGTATATGTACTCAGTGTGAGTTTTTTTAAGTGTGGGCAGATGCCAAATTCTGCTGGAAAATGAAATCAGCATCTTTAAAAAGCTGGTCAGCAGAAGGAAGCATGAAGTGGTCCAAAATTTCTTGGTAAACGGGTGCAGTGACTTTGGTTTTCAAAAAACACAATGGACCAACACCAGCAGATGACATTGCACCCCAAATCATCACAGACTGTGGAAACTTAACACTGGACTTCAAGCAACTTGGGCTATGAGCTTCTCCACCCTTCCTCCAGACTCTAGGACCTTGGTTTCCAAATGAAATACAAAACTTGCTCTCATCTGAAAAGAGGACTTTGGACCACTGGGCAACAGTCCAGTTCTTCTTCTCCTTAGCCCAGGTAAGATGCCTCTGACATTGTCTGTGGTTCAGGAGTGGCTTAACAAGAGGAATACGACAACTGTAGCCAAATTCCTTGACACGTCGGTGTGTGGTGGCTCTTGATGCCTTGACCCCAGCCTCAGTCCATTCCTTTTGAAGTTCACCCAAATTCTTGAATCGATTTTGCTTGACAATCTTTTTCTTCCACACTTTTTCCTTAAACTCAACTTTCTGTTAACATGCTTGGATACAGCACTCTGTGAACAGCCAGCTTCTTTTGTAATGAATGTTTTTGGCGTACCCTCCTTGTGAAGGGTGTCAGTGATTTCCTCCTGGACAACTGTCAGATCAGCAGTCTTCCCCATGATTGTGTAGCCTAGTGAACCAAACTGAGAGACCATTTTGAAGGCTCAGGAAACCTTTGCAGGTGTTTTGAGTTGATTAGGTGATTGGCATGTCACCATATTCTAATTTGTTGAGATAGTGAATTGGTGGGTTTTTGTTAAATGTGAGCCAAAATCATCACAATTAAAAGAACCAAAGACTTAAACTACTTCAGTCTGTGTGCATTGGATTTATTTAATACACGAGTTTCACAATTTGAGTTGAATTACTGAAATAAATTAACTTTGATGCACCTGTCTGTGTGCACTGGATTTATTTAATACACGAGTTTCACAATTTGAGTTGAATTACTGAAATAAATGAACTTTGATGCACCTGTATATAAATATATATATATATATATATATATATATATATATATATATATATATATATATATATATATATATATATATATATATATACACACAGTGGGTACGGAAAGTAGTCAGACCCCCTTAAATTTTTTTCTTTGTTATATTGCAGCCATTTGCTAAAATCATTTGTTCATTTTTTTTTCCTCATTAATGTACACACAGCACCCCATATTGACAGAAAAACACAGAATTGTTGACATTTTTGCAGATTTATTAAAAAAGAAAAACTGAAATATCACATGGTCGTATTCAGACCCTTTGCTGTGACACTCATATATTTAACTCAGGTGATGTCCATTTCTTCTGATCATCCTTGAGATGGTTCTACACCTTCATTTGAGTCCAGCTGTGTTTGATTATACTGATTGGACTTGATTAGGAAAGCCACACACCTGTCTATATAAGACCTTACAGCTCACAGTGCATGTCATAGCAAATGAGAATCATGAGGTCAAAGGAACTGTCTGAAGAGCTCAGAGACAGAATTGTGGCAAGGCACAGATCTGGCCAAGGTTACAAAAAAATTTCTGCTGCACTTAAGGTTCCTAAGAGCACAGTGGCCTCCATAATCCTTAAATGGAAGCCGTTTGGTACAACCAGAACCCTTCCTAGAGCTGGCCGTCTGGCCAAACTGAGCTATCGGGGGAGAAGAGCCTTGGTGAGAGAGGTAAAGAAGAACCCAAAGATAACTGTGGCTGAGGTCCAGAGATGCAGTCGGGAGATGGGAGAAAGTTGTAGAAAGTCAACCATCACTGCAGCCCTCCACCAGTCGGGGCTTTATGGCAGAGTGGCCCGACGGAAGCCTCTCCTCAGTGCAAGACACACGAAAGCCCGCATGAAGGACTCCAAGATGGTGAGAAATAAGATTTTCTGGTCTGATGAGACCAAGATATAACTTTTTGGCCTTAATTCTAAGCGGTATGTGTGGAGAAAACCAGGCACTGCTCATCACCTGTCCAATACAGTCCCAACAGTGAAGCATGGTGGTGGCAGCATCATGCTGTGGGGGTGTTTTTCAGCTGCAGGGACAGGACGACTGGTTGCAATCGAGGGAAAGATGAATGCGGCCAAGTACAGGGATATCCTGGACGAAAACCTTCTCCAGAGTGCTAAGGACCTCAGACTGGGCCGAAGGTTTACCTTCCAACAAGACAATGACCCTAAGCACACAGCTAAAATAACGAAGGAGTGGCTTCACAACAACTCCGTGACTGTTCTTGAATGGCCCAGCCAGAGCCCTGACTTAAACCCAACTGAGCATCTCTGGAGAGACCTAAAAATGGCTGTCCACCAACGTTTACCATCCAACCTGACAGAACTGGAGAGGATCTGCAAGGAGGAATGGCAGAGGATCCCCAAATCCAGGTGTGAAAAACTTCTTGCATCTTTCCCAAAAAGACTGTATTAGATCAAAAGGGTGCTTCTACTAAATACTGAGCAAAGGGTCTGAATACTTAGGACCATGTGATATTTCAGTTTTTCTTTTTTAATAAATCTGCAAAAATGTCAACAATTCTGTGTTTTTCGGTCAATATGGGGTGCTGTGTGTACATTAATGAGGAAAAAAAATGAACTTAAATGATTTTAGCAAATGGCTGCAATATAACAAAGAGTGAAAAATTTAAGGGGGTTTGAATACTTTCCGTACCCACTGTATGTATCCAGGTGTGAGATATATAGGGTGTTCTGTTGAGGTCTAATTGGGTTTTTGAACTTTTGTCTGGAAACAGCTGCTACAAACCAACAGGTTTTCTTGTTGACCGTGTTTTAGTTAAGTATTTGATTGGCTGCTGAATATATTACATTTTTGTTAGGGACAATTTATTGTTTACATTTTACTCTCATTGTCACAGAAATCAAATTTTAGTGCAACATTTGCATGTAGATTAAACACACACACACAAGGGGCCCTGGGTGTTTTTTTTTTTTGTTTGTTTTTGTTTTTTTTGGAGGCAAGCCCACTTGGAAAACAATGGAAAACCATTGTTGGGGCACAAAAGGGCAAAACCGCTGTAAGCCTGCATGGGCTAACCCACATGGGGCCCACGTGGGTTTAGTGTGGGTTTGCTCTGCCCGCACTACTCAAAACCCGCAGTGGGCCTGCGCGGGCATGTTTGCTGGGTTGGTCCCTATGCTAAAATGTTACCAGTAAGTCACTAGTTTTAACTTCAGCTGGAAACTGCAAAGAGTTATGTGCATAGGTAAGTTTTTGGAGTTTTGCAAAAATGTAGATAAATGCATGTTTTTCCACTGAGCCTGGCTTATCTTCATCACTATAAAGCTATAGCATTACAGGGATCAGAAAAAATCTAGTATTGCTGGACAAACACTGAGTAAACATCTGCGATGAACCTCCCAAGGCCATTTGTCGGTGAATCAATTCCCTTCACCTGCCTCTGTGTGGAATGGGATTTGCTTTGGCATCCAATCAGCTGATTAAAAGCATCGACTCGGCTGTCAGACACGCAGAGAGAGAGATGGCAGACATCTGCCATATGTCTGGAGATGCATGTCCATGCCTTTGAAGAAGGCCAGGATCAAACCGGCAGCAAATTCACAGAGCCGAATATGGATTCTTAATCTAAACTGATTAACAATCAAGAATTTAAATTGAGCACATGATTAAAAGTCGTTCATCTTTCCTAGTGCTGGTGGGTTTATAGTTTAAGGCTCAAGTTGCTGGTTGGATCACAGGAAGAAATTAGCCATAAGTTATGACCATTGACGGATAGCAATGTTATACAATGATGACCAACATGCTGTTGGTCCCAGAAGATGTCCTTTTTGACAAAAGTGGAGACATGAGCACCCTGTGAAGTGATAAATAAAGAGAGTATCTGATTCTCACTATTTGTCATTTTAGTTCCTCAAATTCAGAAAAACCCATACATACTAAACAATAGTTTTCCTGAGGAGATCACATGAAAACGATATCTATGTAATGAATGTCTAGCAATGAAATAACAAACATTCTCAGTGAGATGACTAAGAGGGGTTGTCCTGTGACATCATTATGGGCAAACACCCTTTCAATGTTTAACTAGAAGGTTAAGTCCAGACTCTCGCTAGACAGCACATTCAAAAAAACGTGAAGTGGAACCGACCCCACCTTTTTCATTTCACTATTTGTATGCTCACCACAGAATTAACTACAGATGCAAAACGTTATTAGAATGTGATTGTTTTCCGAACAAATGTTTTTTTTGTTGTTGTTGTTTTCTTTTATTAACACTTATCTAGTAAACAAAATAGTAATCCGCAAATCAAACATGTAATAATTCTGTTCACCATGGCAGGCATGATGCAAAGCTTACGGTTGCTAAAACTCAACCACTACAGAACTCACCTTATGTGAATATATTGGCCATTTTCAAGAAGAGTCTAGATTATTCTAGACTAATTGTTGTTGTTGTTTTTTTTTGTTTGTTTTTTTTTTTGTTTGTTTTTTTATATAGATTGAATTTAATGTTATACAGGAAAAAAAATGTATGATATTACACGATCAGCAGATGCTGATATTTGAAAATTTGGAGAATGGAAAGCACTCAAGAATCCACTCAACCACACAGTTCAGACCTAAAGACACTTCCTGAAGCAGAGACTGTAAAGCCTATAGCTGAGAAAGACCACTGCTGTTTCACTGAATGGGAGAAACATCCAGTCCAACTCATTTTGAATCATGGAAGTAACATATTTTCTTAGAATGTGAGAGACGTCCAATTCATTAGCCTCAATTGGTAAATTACTAGAGGAATACTAAAAAGTGCAGTAAAGTGTGTGTGTGTGTGTGTGTGTGTGTGTGTATATATATATATATATATATATATATATATATAATTTTTTTTTTTTTTTTTCCCCACAGACCAGTATGTTTATGATTATAATAATAAATTAATGTTATAAAATATCAATTTGCAGTATCAAAACGACATAATGGACTGTTTTTTGTACAGCTAAAATAACTGAAAGTGAATGTCACCAGAAGCCTTGTTTTTCTTACTTTTTTTTTTTTTTTGTTAACAAAATGAGATTTAAGACAAAACATTTAAAGACAGTCAGTCCCCCTCAGAGATTCATTCATATAAACTCACACTCCCACCCCCAATGTCAAGATTTTCAGTGACTTATGGTCTTTTCCTTACACAAAGTTATTGTATGGCTTCAGAAGACTTGAGAAATAGCAAATTAGCCATATGGATCATTTTTATGATGGTTTTATGGTGCATATTTGTAATTTTGGCAGTTAGCTCAGTCACTTTCATTGTAATGAAAAGTAAGCCCAGGATATTCTTCAGAAATTCACCTTATGAGGGTGACTAAAAATGGCATAATGTTTCTTTTTAGGCGAATTAACCATTTAAATGTTCTCCACTCTCAGCAGTGTGAATGAGAGACTTCATGAAGCAGCTTCATCATTTTATGGCTCTAAAAAAGAAATTTCATCCATGAAGGATAAAAGAAATGATCTGCATGATAGATGACATGACTGCCTCAGCTAGAATTTAATTCAGTATGGCATCTCACAGATGCCACTGTGTTAGTGTTTATCACACCTCATGCCTGTGAGATTCATCATTTGTCCACACTTGTCCATATTCGTTCTCTCGACGCATGAAGCAGAACGTTCTTGAGTCAAGTTCCCATGCTGCCTCCATGAGGAATAATGAAGAGGTTCGTCCTCTCTGAAGGCCAACACTTATAGTCCACCTTATTCAAAAAGCTTGTATAATAAGAGCAAAATGTGTTGCATCTGCTCTGCATTAACACAATAAAGATATCATCAAAAGCTCCACCATTCAGCACACCCACAGACATAATGACAGGAGCGTTCAAAAAATGTCAAGCTCTAATCTGATTGGTTGGCTTTATTAATTTTCCCAGGAGTCCAGCACATTCTCACTCCTAACTCATCACATGTGGACACTTGGTCAGGACCCCTTGGCATGGGAAATTTATTGTCAGGAGATTATATATTGCAGTATAATGTTGTCGTATATTTTTATATTTATATTTATTCTAACAAATTGTATGATTTTCAATTTAAGCAGCCACAATAATTTCATTATAACATAACATTACACTGTTTAGACATTTTCAAGCATGTAAATCAACCCCTACCCCTAAACCTAATCATTTGTCAATATAAAACAAAGGATATAACAAACATTTACAGCTACAGTCACAATTGACTTATCGGTAAGCCCCTCCCCTCAAATGCAGATAAGCCAATGGCAGTCGAGTATCAGTTGCACGGGGACCGGAACTCAGACATCTTTGGGTTTCAGCGCCATAGAAAAACACTGGAAGATCCAAACTTTCCTCTATTTGATGGTGTTTATGCTACAAAAATGGGAAAACGATGTGCCTGGGGTACTTGTAACACTGATTCCAGGTATCCTGAGAGGATAGCCAATAGAATTGATTTTATTACATTTCCTAAACCCAAACAAAACAGAGCAAAAATGTCCCTAAGCATTCAACCCCAATCCCAATGAACACGAAAATGTTCATTTTCCAGCTGCCATACTCTCATTAAGTTACAATTTTCATCCAGAGCTTGAAAACGAAAAAAAAAAAGTCAGTCGGTTCACTCCGAGCAGAACCGATATTTTAACGTTTCTGTTCCTGCGTTCCTCTGTATTATTAGCGTTCCGAAACCGGTTCGAGTAGAAAAAATAACGGGTAATAACGTTTTTTTTTTAAATTTGTTTATTTATTTTTTATTTTTTATAATTGTATTTGCCTGTAATGATGATGATGATGATGATGATGATAATAATAATAATAATAATAATAATAATAATAATAATAATAAAGTACAGTGTTTTCTTTACACAAAAAGAAAAATAAAGAAAAAAAAAACAAGAAGAGATGGTATCTTAACCTGCTGTGCTTAGTCACAGCCAATACAGCATCATCTTTTCTAGATTTGCCTAAATGTAGGCTACTAAACAAAAGAAAAAAAATCTATTAATGCTTTAAAGACATTAAAGTATTTTTAAATATATTTAAAAATGTTTGCTGCATTGTTTAAAAAAAAAAAAAACACTTGTATAAAATTGCTTTTGAGGAAAAAAAAAAACAGGCTAAGTCGCGTCGCATTTTATTAGGCTATACATTCAGACATGATAGGCTAAAATGCTGGTAAATCAAAAATGTTTACAAACATTATAAACACAGTTATTAGTTTTTCTCCACAACAAATCCTCTAAACTTAAGGCTATAGCCTATAGGCTATAAAAACCAAAAACAAATTAAAGGTGAAACAGATGCCTACCTCTTTCATTCGGCACGAATCCAAATGTTTCCATATTCGCGCCGTATCTGGATGCTAAAATATTATTTATTATAGGCTTTGTACTTTCATCGACGTAAAACATCATCTTTATATCAGCACAGTGAGGCGATGGTCACGCTGAACGCAACAGATTGGATAACGGAGCACTGTAACTTTTTATACGTTCCTTTAACTGTATTTTACTTTGATAATGAACAGGCTGCAAAGTCGCAAAAATACTGTGTCTTTGTGCGCGTGAGGCGCCAGCGCGATACGACCATAGCAACGCTGGTTGGTTACAGATGTGACATCATTCAAAACTGTCAAGCTTTTGCAAAACAAATAAAACTACTTTCTGCGTCTCGTTTTCCTTTCCGAGAACTTTGGAATGCGTCACAATGAACCGTAGGCCTAAATCTGCATATATTTTTTTTCTTAATTGGTTTCCTTAATCTGTCAATGATTTAAGTGAAATATATTATGTAAACCTATAGTTTTATTCTGTTTTCTCCGTTCACAGAAGCGCTGCAGGTGCGTGAGATCTGTTGAATCCTTCAGTCCTCGGATAAACTCTAACACCGGTGCATTGAGACTTACCTATGACGAGCCCCCCCCCATTCTTGCCTGATATAGGTTTCCAGCTGCTGAAGAGTTTGTGGTCATCTTTGACATATTTTTCGTTTAATGATGCTCCAAATGTTCTCTATAGGTGAAAGATCTGGACTGCAGGCAGGCCAATTCAGCACCCGGACTCTTCTACTACGAAGCCATGCTGTTGTAATAGCTGCAATATGTGGTTTTGCATTGTCCTGCTAAAATACACAAGGCCTTCCCTGAAAAAGACATTGTCTGGAGGGGAGCATATGTTGTTCTAAAACCTTTATATACCTTTCAGCATGCCTTCCAAAACATGCAAACTGCCCATATCGTATGCACTTATGCACCCCCATACCATCAGAGATGCTGGCTTTTGAACTGAACGCTGATAACACGCTGGAAGGTCTCCCTACTCACCTTTATTTATATAGCGCTTTTAACAATACAGATTGTGTCAAAGCACTTAACAGTATCAAATTGGAGGATAGAGTGTCAGTAATGTATAATAATAAGATTAAACACTCAATTTTCAGTTAAAGACATTTCATTATTGAATTCAGAGATGTCATTGTCTAGCTCAGTTTAGTTTAAATAGTATCTATGAAATCAAATTGACGATAATTGTTAGAAATTAAGTGTCCCCAACTGAGCAAGCCAGAGGAGACAGCGGCAAGGAACCAAAACTCCCTCTGTGACAGAATGGAGAAAAAAAACCTTGGGAGGAACCAGGCTCAGTCGGGGGGCCAGTTCTCCTCTGGCCAGGATATTATTATTTTTTTTTTTTACTTATTGTTTTAATTAAATTTTAAATGTATAAATGTATTATATTTCTATTTTTATATTGTTGCAATTTCTAACAATAATAGTATTATGTAGTTAGGTATTTTATTATATTATAGTTATTTCGTTTAATTTTAAGTTTTATTGTATTTAAGTCGAGGTCTTCACTGGGGATATGTCCCTGGGGCTCATCCAGGTGTCCGGCCTCCGCCGACGGTCAGGGTCGCAGACATCATCTCCCGGTGCCGATCCACCATCTGATCCAGACACGGACTGAGAAACAGAATAAGAAAGAAACAGACAAATATTAGCGTAGATGCCATTCTTCTTACGATGTAACGAGTACATCGTGTGTTATGAGGAGTGTTCCCGGTTCCGGCTGATCTAATTAATGCAGCCTAACAATCCTTTAACGGATTTGAATAATAGAAGTGTATTAGTGTGTTATGTGTAAGCCAGGTTAAAGAAATGTGTCTTTAATCTAGATTTAAACTGACAGAGTGTGTCTGCCTCCCGAACAGTGTTAGGTAGATTGTTCCAGAGTTTGGGTGCTAAATAGGAAAAGGATCTGCCGCCCGCAGTCGATTTTGATATTCTAGGTATTATCAAATGGCCAGAGTTTTGAGAACGCAGCAGACGTGGAGGACTTATAATGTGATAAGAGCTCGCTCAAGTACTGAGGAGCTAAGCCATTCAGGGCTTTATAAGTAATTAACAAGATTTTAAAATCTATCCGATGTTTGATAGGGAGCCAGTGCAGTGTTGACAGAACCGGGCTAATATGGTCATACTTCCTGGTTCTAGTAAGGACTCTAGCTGCTGCATTTTGGACCAACTGTAGTTTATTGATCAAGCGTGCAGAACAACCACCCAGTAAAGCATTACAATAGTCTGACCTTGAGGTCATAAACGCATGAATTAGCATTTCTGCATTTGACGTTGAGAGCATAGGTCGCAATTTAGATATGTTTTTGAGATGGAAAAACGCAGTTTTACAGATACTAGAAACATGGCTTTCAAATGAAAGATTGCTATCAAACAGCATATCTAGGTTCCTAACTGATGAAGAAGAATTGACAGAGCAGCCGTCAAGTGTTAGATAGTGTTCTAGGTTATTACATGTGGGGTTTTTAGGTCCGATAATTAACACCTCTGTTTTTTCAGAATTTAGCAGTAAGAAGTTACTCGTCATCCAGTTTTTTATATGGACTATACATTCCGTTAGTTTCTCAATTTGGTGTGTTTCACCGGGCCGTGAAGAAATATAGAGCTGAGTATCATCAGCATAACAGTGAAAGCTAACACCATGTCTCCTGATAATATCTCCCAAGGGTAACATGTAAAGCGTGAAAAGTAACGGCCCTAGTACTGAGCCTTGAGGTACTCCATACTGCACTTGTAATCGATATGATACCTCTTCATTTACTGCTACGAACTGATGGCGGTCAGATAAGTACGATTTGAACCATGCTAAGGCACTTCCACTAATGCCAACAAAGTTTTCTAGTCTATTCAAAAGAATGTTGTGGTCGATAGTGTCAAACGCAGCGCTAAGATCCAGTAGAACTAATAAAGAGATACAACCATGATCAGATGATAGAAGCAGGTCATTTGTAACTCTAATGAGAGCAGTCTCAGTACTATGATACAGTCTAAATCCTGACTGGAATTCCTCACAGATACCATTTTCTCTAAGAAGGAATATAATTGTGAGGATACTACCTTTTCTAGTATCTTTGACAGAAAAGGGAGATTTGAGATCGGTCTGTAATTAACTAGATCTTTGGGGTCAAGTTGTGGTTTTTTAATGAGAGGCTTAATAACAGCCAATTTGAAGGTTTTAGGGACATATCCTAATGACAATGATGAATTAATAATAGCCAAAAGAGGATCTATGACTTCTGGAAGCAGCTCTTTTAGTAGTTTAGATGGAATAGGGTCTAACATACAATGTTGTTGGTTTAGATGATTTAACAAGTTTATACAATTCTTCCTCTCCTATAATAGAGAATGAGTGGAATTGTTCCTCAGGGGATCTATAGTGCACTATCTGATGCGATACTGTAGCTGACGGCTGCATGGTTACAATTTTATCTCTGATAGTATCGATCTTGGAAGTAAAGTAGTTCATAAAGTCATTACAGCTGTGCTCTTGGGAAATGCCAACACCTGTTGATGCTTTATTTTTCGTTAAATTAGTGACTGTATTGAATAAATACCGGGGGTTATGTTTGTTTTCTTCTAGAAGAGACGAAAAGTAATCAGATCTAGCCGTTTTTAATGCTTTTCTGTAGGATAGGGTACTTTCCCGCCAAGCTATACAAAATACCTCTAGTTTGGTTTTCCTCCAGCTGCGCTCCATTTTCCGGGCTGCTCTCTTTAGGGTGCGAGTGTGCTCATTATACCACGGAGTCAAACTGTTTTCTTTGATATTCCTTAAGTGTAAAGGAGCAACTGTATCTAAAGTGCTAGAAAAAAGAGAGTCCATAGTTTCTGTTACATCATCAAGTTTTTCTGCGCTGTTGGATATGCTGAGGAATTGAGATAAATCAGGAAGATTACTTACAAAGCAGTCTTTTGTGGTAGAAGTGATGATTCTACCATACTTTTAACAAGGATTAGAATTTACAGTTTTAGCTATATGGAGTTTACACAAGACTAGATAATGATCTGAGATATCATCGCTTTGCTGCAGAATTTCAACACCACTAACATCAATTCCATGTGACAGTATTAAATCTAGAGTATGATTTCGACAATGAGTAGGTCCTGAAGCATGTTGTCTAACCCCAATAGAGTTCAGAATGTCTATGAATGCTGATCCTAATGCATCTTTTTCATTATCGACATGGATATTAAAATCACCAACAATTAAGACTTTATCTGCAGCCAGTACTAACTCAGATAGAAAATCAAAAAATTCTTTAATAAAGTCTGTGTGGTGCCCTGGTGGCCTGTACACAGTAGCCAATACAAACATCACAGGGGATTTATCACTAACACGTGTTTCTCTAGATAATGTTATACGCAGCACCATAACTTCAAACAAGCTATACTTAAAGCATGCCCTCTGAGAAATACTGAGAATATTGCTATAAATTGTAGCAATACCTCCCCCTTTACCTTTTGGACGTGGCTCATTTTTATAGCAGTAATCTTGGGGGGTAGACTCATTTAAAGTAATGTATTCATCTGGTTTTAGCCATGTTTCTGTCAAACAAAGCACATCTAGCTTATGGTCAGTGATCATATCATTTACAAATAGTTCTTTTGTAGAAAGGGACCTGATATTCAGTAAGCCAAGTTTTATCAATTGTTTCTCTGTATTGTAAACATTTTTTATTTGTTGAACATCAATTAAATTGTTACTATTACTTTGGTTTGGACGTTTTCTGTATTTTCTAGTACGGGGAACAGACACAGTCTCTATAGTGTGATATCTAGGTGAAGGAGTCTCTATGTGCTGAGAATTAACTGACTTCTGTGACGTGACGCGGCTAGCAGTTTAGCCAGTCTGTCTGCTTCCTGACCTGGGCCCTAGTTAGTCAAGTACGAACTCTAAGACTATGTGCCATATTTCTAGAGAGAAGAGCGGGACCACCCCAGGAGGGATGAACACCATCTCTTTTCAACAGGTCAGGTCTGCCCCAAAAACTCTTCCAATTGTCTATGAAACCTACGTTATTCTGCGGGCACCACTTAGACATCCAGCCATTGAGTGACAACAGTCTGCTATGAATCTCATCGCCACGGTAAGCAGGGAGGGGACCAGAGCATATTACAGTGTCTGACATCGTACTTGCAAGTTCACACACCTCTTTAACATTATTTTTAGTGATCTCCGACTGGCGAAGTCGAACATCATTAGCACCGACGTGGATAACAATCTTACTGAATTTACGTTTAGCATTAGCCAGCACTTTTAAATTTGCCAAGATGTCAGGCGCTCTGGCTCCCGGTAAACATTGGACTATGGTGGCTGGTGTCTCTATTTTCACATTCCGTACAATAGAATCGCCAATTACTAGAGCACTTTCATCAGGTTTCTCAGTGGGTGCGTCACTGAGTGGGGAGAACCTGTTTGATGTTCTGATCGGAACGGAAGAGCGGTGTTCTGACCCGCGACTATGCCGCCTCACAGTCACCCAGGTGCCCTGCTGCACGGGCACAACCGGAACCGAACAATGTACAGAAGTCCCTGAGCTAGTCGCATCCAAAGCACTATCTACAGCCCTCACATTCTTACTATCCTCAACTAAAGTTTGGATGCGTGTCTCTAGTTCTAAAATCTTCTCTGTCAGCCTAACTATTTCCCTGCATTTATCACATGTGAATCCCTCGTCGCCGACAGAGAGAGATAAACTGTACATGTGGCATGAAGTGCAAACAACAAGAGAAGGAGAAGCCATTACTCACCGTGATTGATGAATGATACCAAATTAACTTACCACTGTTGTTTGATGAACTTGTGAAAAACGGAGCGAGAGAGAAATGAAAACGGAGCGAGAAAAAAGAAAACGATAATAGGCGCGAATAGAAACGTGAATGGAACCGCGAGTAACAAGCTCTTTAGTCTGGAGGACACAGCATTCGTGATTTCCAACAAGAATGTCAAATTTGGACTCGTCTGACCATAGAACACTTTTCCACTTTGAAACAGCCCATTTTAAATGAGCCTTGGCCCACAGGACATGACAGGGCTTCTGGACCATGTTCATGGCTTCCTTTTTGCATGATAGATCTTTAGTTGGCATCTGCAGATGGCACGGCGGATTGTGTTTACCGACAGTGGTTTCTGGAAGTATTCCTGGGACCATTTAGTAATACCAATGTCAATGACAGAATCATGCCAATGAGTGATGCAGTGTCGTCTGAGGGCCCGAAGACCACGGGCATCCAACAAAGGTCTTCGGCCTTGTCCCTTACGCACAGAGATTTCTCCAGTTTCTCTGAATCTTTTGATGATTTTGTGCACTGTAGATGATGAGATTTGCAAAGCCTTTGCAATTTGACGTTGAGGAACATTGTTTTTAAAGTATTCCACAATCTTTTTACGCACTCTTTCATAGATTGGAGAGCCTCTGCCCATCTTTACTTCTGAGAGACTCTGCGTCTCTAAGACATCCCTTTTATAGCTAATCATGTTACAGACCTGATGTCAATTAACTTAATTAGTTGCTAGATGTTCTCCCAGCTGAATCTTTTCAAAATTTCTTGCTTTTTCAGCCCTTCGTTGCCCCCATGCCAACTTTTTTGAGACCTGTAGCAGGTATCAAATTTGAAATAAGCTCATTTAGTGGATAAAAGTGTAAAATTTCTCAGTTTAAACATTTGTTATCTTCTCTATGTTCTATTGTGAATAAAATATTGGCTCGTGTGATTTGAAAGTCTTTTAGTTTTCATTTTATTCAAATTTAAAAAATGTCCCAACATTTCCAGAATTCGGGTTTTAATACTTTTATACTGTTTTCTGGTAGGTTTTTGCAATAAATAACTGTGACTGTACATTCATCTGCCTGTTAAGTATTTTATTTAGCTGAGAAGTGGTTATGTTTAGGGTAGGGCGGGTTTAAAATATCTATGAAATAATTGTTTGCCTTATGCGTCAGATACATCAAATATGTTGCGTGCATTTGTAAAAGTATAAACATATATATATAAAAATTATAAGGCAAACAATTGAAAGTAATAGAGTACCCTGCACATAGAAAAATGATGCTAAATGTTGTACTGAGGAAGCGAAAAGCACACAGTGTACTATAAAGTAACTCCAAGGGGTCCTGACCAAGCATCCATACATTTTGAGTGAGAATGTGTTGCAGTCATGGTGCACACATTCGTATTAAGTCCTGTCTGCAAATTCCCTGTCTTGTATTTTCTGTGTTCTACTCAGTGTTACTGACCATAGCATTCTTAAAAGCTTCCTGTTTTTGTCAGTAAGAGAAAAAGGGACAAATAAAGGTCTGATTACATTAGCGCAAAAAAAGTCCATTAATCATGGAGCTACTGTATGCACAGAGTACTGTTCTCACAGAAGTCACTTTCAAACCAAGCAGCTTTCTGTTTGTCAACACGCGCGACCAACTTGAACATGATGCAAAATCTGTGTGGGGAAATATTCCACCCTCAAGCAAAATTCCACATCAGGCCAGTTTGGTAACACTGTAGTAGGGACCAACTCTCACTATTAACTAGTTGCTTATCAGCATGCCTATTATTAACATATTGGCTGTTTATTAGTATATATAAAGTATTGGTCTCAAACTCAATTCCTGGAGGGCAGCAGCTCTGCACAGTTTAGCTCCAACCCTAATCAAACACACCTGATCCAGCTAATAAAGGTCTTCAGGATTACTAGAAAATTCCAAGCAGGTGTGATTTGGAGCTGGTTGAAGCTAAACTCTGCAGAGCTAAGTCCCTCCAGGAATTGAGTTTGAGACCTCTGATATACAGTATTCATTTTGCATGACCATATTCTACATCCCTAATCCTACCCAATACCTAAACTTAACTACCTTACTAACTATTAATAAGCAGCAAATTAGGAGTAAATTAATAAAGTCTGACCCTATTGAAATGACTGGGTTTTGAACATCAATATTTTTTCCAAGCAAAGGTAAGGCATGCTCAGTCTGAATAGCTGGTCAGACTGATCTTAAATGGTCAGACAGAGAGAAGAGGTAACCAGCCTGAAATACCTCTACAAACCTAATTTCTGACAGCTGGCCTTGTACCTGAGTACTGTATGCTTTCAAAGCAGTTTGCTTATTAATCAAGATCAGGGGAATAAAGCAAATGAAACTTTTTTTGCAAAAGCAGTACACTCTAATATTACAAGCTCTCAGAGGAAAACTGCTCCTTTGGAAAAGAGAGAATGGAGAACCACTTTTCCAATGAAAGGCCATGAATGAAATCTGTGGCAGCGCTCATTTGAAAGGCTTGATCTATGAGAGCTGTCTGTAGCCGGGGGCAGACGCCGTGACTCACTGCAGTCCAGAACCCACACTGGAAGTCTGAAATCAAACCTCCCCAACTGTGTCCTCTCCTTCTGTCACAAATTACAATGTTTATGAATACAATAAATAAAGAGACTAAGAAGCAGCCCGTGGGCAGGTGAAACAATTGTCACTGAAATCTCATTTATATGCCCCATATTGCCACACTAAATGTTTCATTAAGCTTCATATGCTAAATGTTTCATAAAAAATTGATTTTAGGCTCATGGCTTTCATTTTTAGGATAACTTGTCTCCCCTCCTGGTAATATTCGAGCTTTCCAAATATGATGAGTGTGCCTTTCTTTAAAGAGGTCATGAACTGCATTTATTAAAATTATTTTATGTTCACTGAGGTCCATTTGTTAGACTTTTATATCAAAATCTGTCATACTTTAGAAATGTAAGGCCATTTTTTTTTACCCGAATTTTAGCTCTCTATATTAACAATTCATTTAAAGAGATGCATCTCCTTTAAGACTTCAGTGTAAATACCTTC
This sequence comes from Spinibarbus caldwelli, assembly GCA_039654775.1. Taxonomy (NCBI): domain Eukaryota; kingdom Metazoa; phylum Chordata; class Actinopteri; order Cypriniformes; family Cyprinidae; genus Spinibarbus; species Spinibarbus caldwelli. The sequence continues at coordinate 30,700,605 of CM077246.1, read as the reverse complement.
TGCTATAATTGAGTAACATCTTTGCATATAAAGTGTTATACATGTGCAAGAACCACTCACATTTTCTTTCATTTTCTTGAGAACATGTAAGCTCTTACATTTGGGTTTCTATGTCATTACAGGATGTTTGCAACAATCACATTTCTTCTAATGAATCTTTTTATGTTTAATAATAAAACGCAGCCATATTAATTCTTTAAAGAGGCATTAAAACGCCCAATTAATGGGGAATTGTAAGTGCTTTGTGATTAACTCCAAGAATTAATAAAGGCACTGTCACATTAAAACTAGGCTGACCCCATTAGACTCCTCCTAACAGAGGAGCATTAGGCCTGAGCCACACTGAGCTATTGAGATAAATGAACCTCGAAGAGAAGAGACGAGACGACTGCTCTGTGTTCAGCTAAAATCACACTGAATGTCATTTCGTCTGTGCATCATTGCGTTTCTGCTTTTCTTGATGAAATGCAGAGATCTGTAACTCTACTGTACTAGCTACTGTTTAATGTACCAAAAAAAAAAAAAAAATTAATGTTGAACATGCTACATACAACAATGTGTCAACATTTGTAAAATATAGAGGATTTCCATAGAAGAAAATATAGAAGATCATGTTCGAGATAAAGTACCGTGATGGTATAAAGGTGCTGCAATCAAATCAGATGGTAATCCCATGCTATTTTTTTATATGTACAGTATTCTGAATAGCTATCAATGAAATATGCATTTTAATGGTGATCCATTATCTATTAATATCTATTATTGCAATGCTGTCTTGGCAGGTTTTCCAGCCAGTTCTATCAAACATTTACAATTAATCCAGAACACGACAGCAAGATTAGTCTTTAATGAGCCAAAAAAGAACGCACGTCACACCTCTGTTTATCAGTTTGCACTGGCTACCAATAGCTGCTCGCATAAAATTCAAGGCATTAATGTTTGCCTACAAAGCCATCACTGGCTCTGCACCCCTTTACCTAAATTTATTACTTCAGACCTATGTGCCTCTAGAAGCTTGCGTTCTGCAAGTGAACGACGCATTATTGTGCATCCCAAAGAGACACAAAATCACTTTCACAGACTTTTACATTAACTGTTCCCTCCTGGTGGAATGACCTTCCCAACTCAAACTGAGCAGCTGAGTCCTTAGCCATCTTCAAGAAACGGCTAAAAACACATCTTTTCCATCTTTATTTGACCCTCTAACTCTAGCACTCTCTATTCTAATTCTGTTCTTAAAGACCCCCTGTAGTGAAAATAAAGTTTTTTATGTAGTTTATTTCTCGATGTGGTGTTTTTAATATGCTTTTAGACAAACCATGCGCCAATCCATTAATAAATACCATTGCTGAGTATTTTCTCCTTAAAACTGTACTTTCCCAAAAGCAGTGCCAGAAACGCGGTTTGAAACAGCGCTTTTTTCTTTTTTTTTTTTTTTTTTGCTACGTCACAAAAATCAATAACCAATCACGTCAAGGGATCCTGTCATTAGCATATCATTAACTGTGCTGTAAAGCAGGGGCTCTAGTGAGAAGGAATCCAGGATATTTTTCTGTAGATGTTTCGCTAGCTGTTGATATTTTTTCACTATTTTCACGATGGCATGTGCTGTTAGCGCTTATTTATTTGTATTTATAACCTTTTTTTTTTTTCTTTTCACAAGAAAAAACATTTAAATATGTCATTTTGAATTTATTTATTAGGATTAACCCTTTGAGATGTACCATCTCGTTTTCGAGGGGGGCCCACAATGTATCACAATCACAACATAGTAACAAAAAAACAAAACAAAGCACAAATTAACATTACATCCATAGACAACACCAAACAACAAAACACAAACATTAATTGGAAAAAAAAAAAGAAAAAGAAAAGAGAAAGCACCACAACATTAAAAAATAACTAGTAGCAAATACAAAACAAAACATAATACAAAATATACCAATCAGTGTATCTGATCACAACATAAGCCAAAAAAATATATATTAAAAAAATCAATACCGTCTTCAAAAATGTACAATCCAAAGTAAAATATGATAAAGTTTGCTTAAACATCTTAAATGATGTAATAGCTCGAATATCAACAGGTAAATTATTCCAGTCTATTGGACCTTTAAACATAAAAGCTCTTTTACCAATGTTTTTTTTTTTTTTTTTTTTTTTGACACGAGGAACAAAAAAATAGGTCTGAACAGAATGCCTAATTTGATCATTTAAAGAAAAAGTACAAAGTATTGATGATCAAGTATTTGGTCAAGTTTGATCAAAGTATTTTGATGATCAAAGATGAATTTTAAGGGACAACATATTTGACTACAGGGGGACTTTAAAAAAAAAAAAAAAAAAAAAAAAACTTGCCCCTTTTAGACTTGCACTCTATTCATTTACTAACTGCTTGCTTTCTTTAAAAAAAAAAAATAATAATAATAATAAATAAAAAACTAACACTAGCTTGCTCTATTCTTTTTCTATTCTATCTGTTTTCTTTTTATTTCTTATATAATTTAAAAAAGAAAAAAACTTTGCTACGTGTACTGTGTCAGGCTAACTGAGACTTGTTATAGCACTTGCATATCATTGCTCTTTTGCTGATTTTGATTGCTTCCATTGTCCTCATTTGTAAGTCGTTTTGGATAAAAGTGTCTGCTAAATGACTAAATGTAAGTGTATTATAATTATTTAAGAAGTTCTATAATAGTTATAATAATAATAAAAAAAAAAACTCCATTCAGACTGTGGTGTATGTTATAAAGTCAGTGCATCTTACCTTTATTCAGTTTATAGCTTGTATTATTCATTATGTTCATCTGCATATCTTCTGTCTGTAAGTGAGTAGGCCTATACAGACTTACAGTATGTATGTGTGTTTCTCTATTTTGAGACATTTTGTTTTGAGTTTCCTTGTATGTGTTGGTTTATTATCTGTCTGAATTTCTCTGAGGCACAAGTGCATTGGTCTATTTTTATACAGTTTATCTTTATCTGCATGACAGTAGTGTTCTACAGTTCCTCAGAATCTGCTGTTGCAAAGTTCAATCCTAGAAGCTGAAAACAAGGGTTTTTACTAAATACCGTTATCTGTTAGGCTGATGATATCTGTTTGAGAGGGCTTAGCATAGGTAAGTGCTTGGTTAAGTGATGAGCGCTGTGTAGGATTACCCAAAACAGATTACACTCTGAACACTGAAACGCTTGTGTGGGCATGCGGCTCATGTGATTCAGAAGAGGTCAAGTGTAGGTTTGGACTCTACAAAGTAAGACTATAGTTCAATATTAGGGTATTATTATGTTAACACTTCAGTATAGGGGCCAATTCTCACTATTAACTAGTTGCTTATTAGCATGCCTATTATTAACATATTGGCTGTTTATTAGTACATATAAAGCACATATTCTGCATGAGCATATTCAACATCCCTAATCCTACCCAATACATAAACTTAACAACTACCTTACTCAATATTAATAAGAAGCAAATTAGTAGTTTATTGAGGCAAAAGTCATAGTTAATGGTTTGTTAATGGCGAGAATTGGACCTTTAAATAAAGTGTGACTAAGTGTTGGTATTATTATTATTATTATTATTATTATTATTATTATTAAAGGTGGTAGTGGACATGAAATCATGCTGCTTGTTGAGCAGAGGTGATATTATTTTAATTAACTGGACAGACTTAGATTTTCTGTCTAAATGTAATTTTTGTGATAAAGTAAATAAATAATAAAAGATATATGCAGTAAATATCTTGGCAAGTATGGTGTCAGGACTGGGGTTTGTTATTTGTCCTTTTCGCTCTGTTCTCCTTTTGCTTTTGTTTTCATTTCTCCACTTGGTCGCTGCACACAATTGACTGCCTTCGGCGATAAGCACAGTCACTCTTGTTCTCTCTTCTCTCATTATTAGTCTCTGTATCTAGGCTCGCTCTGCACCTCTTCAGTGTCAGGATGTTTTGCCTGTTCTCACCAGCTCTGTCTCTCAGTCTATTAAAATCTCCTGATTATCTGTTTGTCCAGGGCCCGTATTCATGAAAAATCTTAGTGCTAAGAATTGCTCCTAGTAACAAAATTCTAAGAAAATTCTTGGAAATGTGGGTGTTTCCTCTTAAAATTAAAGAAAAGATCCTAGTAAAGAAAAAAGTAATTCAGAAAGCATCTTATCCCTTAAAAGAGGTCTTAAGGTCTGAAATTGTTAGGAGTACGGACGAGGACTTTTAAGAGGCTTAAGAGTTTCTTTAGCAGTGGAGAAAATGGACAAAACATGAGGAGGGAGAAGAAATGTCTTGCACAATGCATGACAGCGAGTTAATAAGTCGCTACACATTAGATGGTGAAGGGATCATGTTTGTGACCGATCTTATTAGAGAGACGTTAACATCTCCGACACCATGTAGAAATGCCATAGCACCAGAAATGGACGTAATTACTACATTAATTAACATATTTAGCAACTGGGAAAATGCAATAATGCAGCAGTGATGCTTTGGGTCTGTCACAACCTTCTATAAGCAAAGTGATCACACCACTTTCAGAACCTTATTTTTAATTTCCTATAAAATACGTTAAGTATGACAGCATGGTAAATAAAAAATAAAGAATATATATAGCCTTATATATATATATATATATATATATATATATATATATATATATATAAATAATAATATACATACAGGTGCATCTCAATAAAATAGAATGTCGTGGAAAAGTTAATTTGTGAAACTCGTGTATTAAATAAATTCAGTGCACACAGACTGAAGTCAAGGTCAAGGTCAAGGTCATTTTATTTCTATAGCACATTTAAAAACAGCTAGTGTATACCAAAGTGCTGTACATTTGCTAATAAAGTAAATATAGAGATTAAGAGAATAAAAAGAAAATACACAAAAAACACAATCAATACAAAAACACATTAAAATACACAACCATAGATTTTATCCAAAAGCCAAAGAGTACAGATAAGTCTTCAGGTGTGATTTAAAAACAGGAAGGGAAGGCGCAGATCTAATGTCCAGAGGTATGCTGTTCCATAGTCTAGGACCGGCTACAGAAAAAGCCCGATCCCCCTTAAATTTCAAGCGAGAGCGAGGTATAAGCAAGAAAAGTTTATCAGAGGATCTAAGAGAGCGTGAGGATTGCTGATAACTGAGAAGTTCGGACAGGTATGATGGGGCTAGACCATTCAACGCTTTATACACAAATAATAAAATCTTAAAATGGATCCTATGCTGCACCGGTAACCAATGAAGAGAAGCTAAGACTGGAGAAATGCTTTCTCTCCTCTTAGTACCAGTCAGCAGCCTCGCGGCTGCATTCTGGACCAATTGCAAACGATTTAGCGATGAATGATTGAGACCCATATAAAGCGCATTGCAATAATCAAGTCTGGAAGTGATGAAGACATGAGTAACTATCTCCAAATTCTTAAAGGAGAGCATAGATTTTAATTTGGCTATTTGCCTTAGTTGAAAGAAGCTGCTCTTCACCACAGCGCTTATCTGTTTTTCAAAATTGAGATCTGTGTCAAAAATCACACCTAAGTTTTTAGCAAAAGGATGAATGTTTGCTGACAAAGAATCTAGATTAATAGCAATATCAGAGACAGCACCAGGGGGTCCAAAGACAACAATCTCAGTTTTGCTCTCATTTAGTTTAAGAAAGTTTCTACTAGTCCAACATTTAATATCTTCAAAGCAATTTAAAAGGTCAGAATAAGAGTGATCAGAGCTAAGAGGAATGTAGATCTGAGTATCGTCAGCATAACAATGGTATGAAATATTATATTTCCTCATAATCGAACCCAAAGGGAGCATATACAAACAAAATAACATAGGCCCCAAGAGGGACCCCTGAGGTACCCCACAGATAAGCGGTGCAGAAGGAGAGGACGAGTGTCCAATCATCACCTTAACTGATCTATCAGAGAGGTATGATGAGAACCAGTCCAGTGCCGTGCCCCTAATGCCAACTTCATCCCTTAGACGTTTAAGAAGGGTCGCATGATCAACTGAATCAAATGCAGAGCTAAGATCCAGCAACATCAAAATAGCAGATTTACCGGAGTCCACGGCAAGGAGTAGATCGTTCGACACCTTAAGCAGTGCAGACTCGGTGCTATGATGGGCTCTAAAACCAGACTGAAATTTATCTAAAATATTGTTTTGTGAGACAACTGAAGATAACTGATTTAAAACAATTTTCTCTAAAATTTTTGACAAGAATGGCAGCTTAGAAATGGGGCGAAAATTTTTAAGATTGGTTATGTCTAAATTTGGCTACTTAAGAAGAGGCGTGATCACTGCTTGTTTGAGACATATAGGAACATGGCCACTATCTAAAGATCTGTTTAAAATAGCCAATACACTAGGGCTGATAGTCTCCAGAACCTCTCTAAAGAGCCGGGTGGGGATAACATCAACAGAAGAAGTAGTAGGCTTAATCTTGTGAACTATATCGCCAAGCTCAGACAGTGATATTGGTTCAAACCAGTCAAAAAAAGCATGACAAGTAAGTGGTTCAGAGGGGTCATGACTTGACATTGTAACAATAGACCGTGTGGCGCCCACCTTTCCCATGAGAGAATGTAGGAATGCTGCACAGGTCTCTGGAATACTGTCCAGACCAGAAGCGTTAGCAGGAGAGAAAATAGTATTTAACGTATTAAACAGAATTTTGGGGTTGTGTAAATTTTTTGATATAAATTCAGAAAGATATTCAGTTTTTGCATTTTTTACAGAATGCTGGTAAGCAGAAAGAGCATTTTTCAAAATTTCATAAGACACTTGCAGTTTGTCTTTCTTCCATTTGCGCTCAGCTTTCCTACATTCCTGTCTGAGAGCTCGTATATTACTATTTAGCCAAGGTTCTGACCTTCGTTTGGGTTTAGAGACTTTAAAAGGAGCAACTGAATCTAAAACACAAGAGCAGGCATTATTGAAAAGCGCTATCATCTCTTCTATTCCAAGATCTGAGTTAGAAAGTTTCAGCACATTTTCAGACAGAGAAGAGAAGACTAGCTGTATCAGAGGTGACAACACGAGAAACAGATTGTGAGGAAAATGATTTTTGAACTGGACCAGACATTGTGATATTAAAAAGAATAGGCTTATGGTCAGATACACAAAAATCAGAAATAACAACATTTTGTACAGAAATGCCACAAGATAAGACCAGATCCAATGTGTGGCCATGGTCATGAGTAGCACCAAAAATATGCTGTGTAAGATTAAAAGAGTCAATGAGCTGAATAAAATCCCTAACCATTGGCTTGGAGGGGCAGCAGACATGAATATTAAAGTCACCAAGAATAATAAGACTGTCCGTAGAAGGCACAATGTTTGAAAGAAAATCAGCAAAGTCCTGAATAAAATCCTTATTGTAATTTGGTGGCCTGTAAATTAGAGCACAAAGTACTGGACAAGGCAACTGTATCTGGAGTAATTGAACTTCAAAGGTGTTTAAATGATCTGTAGGCAGCAATCGGCATTTAAAAATGTTTCTAAAAACCGACGCCAAGCCTCCACCGCGCCCCGTAGTCCTAGGCGAACTAAAAAACTGACATCATTTGGGGAAAGTTCAATTAAAGGATCCAACTCACCGCTGCGAAGCCAGGTCTCCGTTATAAATAACCAATCCAAGTCTTGAGACTTAAAAAAGTCATTTAAGATGAAAGTTTTATTATGAAGAGATCTCGAATTTACCATAGCCAGTTTAGTAACATGAGTAATTTCTTCAGAGGAGGTAATCGATGGCTTCGCATATTCCAGTGACCGAAGATTTCTTAGATTAGCGCCTCTTTTGATGATCCGCGGCCGCGCTGTGGCGCAAGCAGATGTAGCCACATCTGGTAGGATGGGCAGTAAACAGGTGTATCGGAGGATTGTAGTGCGCTGAAGAGGGAGGTTTCTATCCCATCCATCGACTCCGCGCAGATCGCAAGAGCAAGACGTGGATGTGTGCAAGGATCTTTTAATCCTGACCAAAATACCAGCCCGTTTTCCACGCTTTCTATGGCGTCTTTTCCGATGAAATGAACAGCCGACGTGGCAAGTGGCCTTCGGAAACGCTGAGGAAAACCGGGTGTAGAAAAATTTCTCTCCATTCGGATTTTGAGCACACATATCCATGACAGTGGATTGTATATCAAGAAGGGTTTGGCGATCATAGGAAAGCAAAGTACTGATTCCTTGAGCACACACACACATAGATAGCACAAAAACGTACAGGAAAAACAGCAGAGGACAGGAGCGACGGCAAGCCAACAACCACAACGGCGCCATCTTTTTAAGTAGTTTAAGGCTTTGGTTCTTTTAATTGTGATGACAAAAAAACCCCACCAATTCACTATCTCAACAAATTAGAATACTTCATAAGACCAATTAAAAAAAAAAACATTTTTAGTGAATTGTTGGACTTCTGGAAAGTATGTTCATTTACTGTATATGTACTCAATACTTGGTAGGGGCTCCTTTTGCTTTAATTACTGCCTCAATTCGGCGTGGCATGGAGGTGATCAGTCTGTGGCACTGCTGAGGTGGTATGGAAGCCCAGGTTTCTTTGACAGTGGCCTTCAGCTCATCTGCATGTTTTGGTCTCTTGTTTCTCATTTTACTCTTGACAATACCCCATAGATTCTCTATGGGGTTCAGGTCTGGTGAGTCTGCTGGCCAGTCAAGCACACCAACACCATGGTCATTTAACCAACTTTTGGTGCTTTTGGCAGTGTGGGCAGGTGCCAAATCCTGCTGGAAAATGAAATCAGCATCTTTAAAAAGCTGGTCAGCAGAAGGAAGCATGAAGTGCTCCAAAATGTCTTGGTAAACGGGTGCAGTGACTTTGGTTTTCAAAAAACACAATGGACCAACACCAGCAGATGACATTACACCCCAAATCATCACAGACCTTGGAAACTTAACACTGGACTTCAAGCAACTTGGGCTATGAGCTTCTCCACCCTTCCTCCAGATTCTAGGACCTTGGTTTCCAAATGAAATACAAAACTTGCTCTCATCTGAAAAGAGGACTTTGGACCACTGGGCAACAGTCCAGTTCTTCTTCTCCTTAGCCCAGGTAAGACGCCTCTGACGTTGTCTATGGTTCAGGAGTGGCTTAACAAGAGGAATACGACAACTGTAGCCAAATTCCTTGACACGTCTGTGTGTGGTGGCTCTTGATGCCTTGACCCCAGCTTCAGTCCATTCCTTGTGAAGTTCACCCAAATTCTTGAATCGATTTTGCTTGACAATCCTCATAAGGCTGTGGTTCTCTCATTTGTTTGTGCATCTTTTTCTTCCACACTTTTTCCTTCCACTCAACTTTCTGTTAACATGCTTGGATACAGCACTCTGTGAACAGCCAGCTTCTTTGGCAATGAATGTTTGTGGCTTACCGTCCTTGTGAAGGGTGTCAATGATTGTCTTCTGGACAACTGTCAGATCAGCAGTCTTCCCCATTCTTGTGTAGCCTAGTGAACCAAACTGAGAGACCATTTTGAAGGCTCAGGAAACCTTTGCAGGTGTTTTGAGTTGATTAGCTGATTGGCATGTCACCATATTCTAATTTGTTGAGATAGTGAATTGGTGGGTTTTTGTTAAATGTGAGCCAAAATCATTACAATTAAAAGAACCGAAGACTTAAACTACATCAGTCTGTGTGCATTGAATTTATTTAATACACGAGTTTCACAATTTGAGTTGAATTACTGAAATAAATGAACTTTTCCACGACACTCTAATTTATTGAGAGGCACCTGTATAATGTGTGTGTGTGTGTGTGTGTGTGAGAGAGAGAGAGAGAGAGAGAGAGAGAAAGAGAGAGAGAGAGAGAGAGTATGGTAAAACAGGAAAAATTATGCCTGTAATTTCAAAGTGAAGGCTTATAATAGACCCTACTCTTAAAAGCGCTCTTTTATTTCCTTCTTGCACAACCACCTTGTGTCATAGCTAGCAACGGGGTCAGCACCGCCTCCTCACTAAGATAAAAGTTTTTGTCTTTTCTTCGCTCAGAGTTGCTCTCAGATTGGTCCTGAATCACTTTTAAGCTAAGACTCCTAGTTAGAAATTTTTAAGATAAATTAGGAGCCCTCTGAGAGGATTCTTAGAATCTTTAAGAATACAGGCCCAGAGCTCATGCCATCTCTCTGCACAGTTCGCTGAAGACTGCTTCTCACAGGTGTGAAAAGTCCTCAGAAATTATACTCAACTGAAAGTACAGATACTCAGTGAAAATTTTACTCAATTACAAGTACAAGTACCTGTACTTTTCATATTTGAGTAACAGTACAAATGTATAACTTTAAATTGTACTTAAGGGTTAAAAAAATAGAAGTAAGGGGGGGGTTTGTTAATTACCTCAACTGAATAGCATATAATGAATGAACTCTTTGTGAATAAATAAGTGTTATTTTGGTAATGAAAAATAGACAATAAAGTACATCAAGACACTTTTTGTTACATATAAAGATTTTTATTTAAAAATTATTATGTAATCTATTTATACGGGTCTGGTGATGTGGGTCAAGGCAGTGTATCATGATCTGTCTTCAGGAGCTTTCCTCCACAAAAACTGTTTGATTGTGCCATCAATCTCCCCCCTGGCACTTCTCTGCCTACACTCTAAATAATGCTGGGTTGTTTCAACCCAACTTTGGGTCAAATATGGACTAACCCAGCTGTTGGGTTGAATTTTTACATTAAATTTTTAACCCAAAAGTTGGGTTAGTCCATATTTGACCCAAAATTGGGTTAAAACAACCCAGCATTTTTTAGAGTGTAGCAAGTGTAGCATTTGGACCAATCAGACACACATTTGTTCATCAGATTTAACAAATCAAATTAGTTATTAGATTAACAAATAATCACAGACCCCTCACCGAACACACATTCTGGGTGCCGTATGTCTGTGGATGACTCCAGGCCCCCGGTTCCATAGCAACCAACCTGATAACACTAGTTTTATTGCTCTAAGGAATGCGGGCCGAGCAACACTCACCTCATTTTCCCTTAGGAAAGAGACATTAAGGCACATAAAAATGGACTCTTCTCTAATTAATTCATTGAAAAACCTTTCTTTGAATGAACACACACATCCTCAGGTCATTGTGTATATTGTTACTGTTCATGTATATTGTCTTTTGTACTGTATCCTATTTTATGCATGCTTATGATCACTAGTTAATATTACCTCACTTATATCATGTTTGATCTCTATCAATTCGTCTTCGGATGATCTAATTGAGAGTGTATATTATGTGTTGCTACCTATGCAACATATAAGTGTTCTAAGAATCTTTAATAGTTTGTATATCAACTATTAATCCAATCCTATGCAAATTACCATGCTCAGAGACAAAGAGTCGTAAAACCTTCCCTCCAAAGAGACTGGAGCCCATTGGCTCTTTGACTCCCCAGAGGTGTGACCTCTATACCAGATAAAGCTCTCACTCACAGGTCCGGCCCTCTCTTCTAAAAAACCTCTCTTCTAAAAAAACCTCTCTTCTAAAAAAACATCTTCTGCAAAAAGCTCTTCTGCTATCATCTGATTGCTCCGTGAGGGACTCACGGAGACCCTAACAGGTGCGGGCGCCCCGGTCGGCCCAACATAGAGCCGTGGGTGATCTCCCCAACCTGGAAGATGACTCTTGACCACAAAGAACCAGTCTGTGGTTCTGTTAGATCCTAAGAGGATGAGGAAGATGTGAGCTAGAACTCTTCTGGACCATTAAGTTTTTGTGCCAGGCTTTACGGCCTTGTCTTTCCATTCAACCAAAGCTCCTCAGACCTCAGCAGATCTCTTTCTTAGCTCTTTTTCCACTCTCTACCTGGAAGAACATTTCTACCTCAGAACATCTTTGGAATTCATCACTCTTCAACCCGGAAGAACGTGATCGCGAGTCCAAAAACCTTGAAACCATCGAGACTTTTCATTCAAGACCGCATTCCGGACAGAAAGGAAGTGCAAGCATAGTACATTTAACTAAACGAAAAAGAGGTTTAGTATAAGTTATAGACCCCGTTATAAACGGCGCTGATGGTTTTACTCAGGTGGTTAACTGACTCTTTCCATAACAGCATTCTCTGTTTTCTCTAATGGCTTCATTCATTCACTTTAGCTCCACTTTGTATGTATGCGTGAGTGTATGTTATTCGTTGTTTGTTTAGATTAGTTATGTGTGTTAGCGTTTAGTTAATAAAACTCTTGTGCACAAATTACATGAGTTTCTGATTCTGCCCTGCATATTAATGTCCCTTTACGATTTTGATCCTTACTACATGCTCTAATGCATTAATACTTAGGAAAGTATTTTCTGTGGCCACGAAAATATCCTTTCTTAGAGTTGATATGAACATACACTGAATGCTCGCTGGACAAACTGTCAGGTCTGCTAGGGGCTGTCTGGCAGGTCTGCTGGCGAATTGCTCTGCAGTGCTTTAGTGGGATCATTCGTCCAAACTGAATTATCTCTTTAGTGGGATCATTCGTCCAAAATCCAGGAGTAAGGAGGCCATTGGCTGCCGACTGTTACCACTATGGCAATGTTGGAGGATATCCATTGGTTTATGGGCACATACTCGGTCTATGCCTCCAGTTTACCTACTGTTGGTCTGCTGCACCCTCTCCCCCTGTTCTATCCTGACCCTGGGCACACATTGCTCTGGATTTCATCAACAGTCTCCCTCCATCCAGCAGAAATACTGTGGTCTTACCAAGGGTGGACCATTTAGTCCCCATAATTAGTTTAGTCACCCATAAAACAAGTGAACATATAACACCTTTGAATAAAAATAAATACTAAATTAAGCCTATACTCTAAGACTGGAGTATTTTCTTGCCTCTGAAATACATTTATAAATATATTGGTTATGAAATATTATTTTGGTATATGAAGGGTAAAAATAAATATGTAATTAAATATAACTAAATAAATGTAAATATATAACTAAATATTTCAATTTCAAAAATATTTTTAATTTATAAGTGTATAGCATATATTTAGCATATATTTAAGATATTTTAATGCCCTGCTTTTTTTTTTTTTTTGCCATATAGGTTGAAACGTATGCCCAAACACTTGATTGAAATTATAATTTCAATGCAAAGACATTATGACATGGATGACTATGTTTTTGCTATAGCTTGTTGTGTTTTTTTGTTGCATTTCTCATCAAACCACAGTCCCTTTTGATTTGAAAGTGAAAAAAGTTGTGGCGTATTGTCAAGTATGGTGACCCATACTCGAAATTGGTGCTCTGCATTTAACCCATCCAAGTGCACACACACAGCAGTGAATAGTGAACAAGCGCACACACACACACCGTGAACACACACCCGGAGCAGTGGGCAGTCATTGCTCCAGCGCCCGGGGAGCAATTGGGGGTTCGGTGCCTTGCTCAAGGGCACCTCAGTCATGGTATTGAAGGCAGAGAGAGTGCTGTTCATTCTCAATCCCCATCTTCAATTCCTGACGGTGCGAGAATCGAACCAGCAACCTTCAGGTTACAAACCCGACTCACTAACCATTAGGGGAAATCAGAATTTCTCTGATTGACTTTGATTTTTGACATTGATGAAGCACAAGGTCATAGTTAACAAGCAAACCTTACAGCACATTCAATCATCCCCCTGTCCTTCAGTTTTGTTCTGTTTCAGAGCGAAGGGAGGACATTCCATTTCAGAGCACATTTTGTCCTTGGTCCTGATAGCACACTGGGTCAATAAAGCCATTGCTAAAGCACTTCCTTCACCCTCAGCTGACTAGAGCTAATGCTGTAACTAATGCTGGACTCAGCAATACACTGACTGGTGTGCAGTCATAATGAATAGAGGAAGCGTGGCCAGTGGGACGGTAATGTGGCCAGTGTGTTAATCCATCTCCCACATCTCATCTGCAGTTTTCACAATGAATCACTTGCATACGTCTTACTGCATACAATGTCCACAGTCTGTAAAAAATAAACGGAGTGTCTGTTTACACTAAGTGCATATAGCCAGCTTTGTTGGCAGAAGCTATTTTCACTAACTTCACCCACCAACATGTGACTGGGCTGAACAACACTACAAAAGACAGTCGACAAGTGACAGCTTCAGTAGCTTAGATTATAAAGAGCTTTAATGCAATCTTTGACACAATCGACCCGAGTTAGAATCCACCTTTTGCCGAATTCGTTCTTCTCCTTTTTCACATCTCTTATCACATCAGAAAGGCATTTATTTTCAATTAAAATGAAGGAAATAATCAAAAAGTTGAAAATGAAGTATCGGGTCGGGTTAGGCTAGGTATGGGGAGGGCTTATATTGCCTCATAAAGGCAGCATCAATTTAATTATTCTAATAAAAATGATAATTTACACTCAGTATGTTATTATTTGCATACTGTTTTATAATGTACTACAATACTGAGGTGCAGATATTTGCCACTATTTGCAATAAGTAGTATAAATAGCTGAAAATACTGCTATAGTGTAAATAGAAGCTATCAATATTTTCACTTGCGTTTGCTTTCTATCACTAGACGCTGTTTTCATTTAGTGCAAATTGCTGCTCCCAAAAACATGAAAAGTGCACATTTCACAGGATACTACATTTCAGACAGTAGTATGCTACATTGTTACATGATCGTATTATGTTTATTCATTGATGTCCAGTTATTTTAAAAATAATAATAATAATAATAATAATAATAATCTGTAGTTTTAATCAAATTCTATTATTTACTGTTTATCAGATGTTTGTGCAGGTAGGGAGTAAGATCCCCCTCTTGCTTCTTTTACATGACTTTTAATCAGCAAAATAGCAAATTTGCCACTTGTTTTTAGAAATTGTGTTGTATTTTTTTTTTTCTTTCCTTATATACAATATTTTGGGGCCATGAAAAATCATAATTTCTTGAAATTATTTCCACAGTTTCATTTTAGCCATGTCTATACTACTGCACAAGTGTAGTAGGCCATCCTGGTATCTCATGCATACTGTGCACAGTAATCTGTATACAGTCTATATATAATAAGAGTATTATGTATTATTAGTATGAAAATACATGGTCATTGTGTGAACACTTTGAATACTTGCAGTTTACACAGTTTTGCTTATTACATTAAACAAATTTAGCTCTGTCACATCATGGCACCATTCACTTACAGCGTAAACATGGTGTCTGTGTAAAAGCTGTAAGAAGATGTGATTTCACTTTATTTGTGTGCTGTATTGTTATTTTCTGTTCTTTAGTACATATACATTTTATAATCACAGTTCCCACTAAAATACCTGTTAGTGTGTTGAAAACTGTAAATTGTCACAGGAATGATTGTATTTTACAGGCATTTTGGTGCAAAAACAGAATTGTTCATATAGGGAACTTGGTATTTTCCAGTACTAAGTCATACAGTACAAAACTGAAACAATATTGAATCTCATATGAATTTGTAACACTATTACTGTAGTAACAGTAACTGCTGTAACAGTTTTGGTGGAAAGTATGGTTACCATAGTACATGAGTTAACAGTATGAGTAAACAGACATTCTGGAAGTGAAACCCAATCCCCCAGTGTCCTTTCGCTCATGTGTTAACAGTGAGACGTCGTGGTTTGGTTTTTAATAGTAGCAGTCTTTCAGAAAGCCCATGGAGAGCAGATGATGCTGAAGCGGAAATTCCCTGCTGCTCACCATCAAATCACTTCCTTATTTTCTATCTCAGTCTAGTAACCCTTACAACGTATAAAATCACTCTTTTAAATCATAAATCACAATCTTGAGCTAAGCATTCTGCTAAATGAATTATTCCCATTATATTGTAATTAGTTTGTAAAGGTCATAGACTTATAATTTGTTTATTATTGTGGCAGACTGAGCATCACTTCCTGCTCCGTGATGTCTTGCATGTCAATGAAGGGGTTTATATTTGAACTTCCCCTCCAGTGAATAACATGACATTAGTACGCTGCTGCACACGTTACACGCGCTGTGGATTTAGGAGTGAAAGACTACAAGAGGATTAAACTGCAGATATTAATCAGATTTGAAAGGGTGATGGAAGGAAGTTCACAGTCGTCACTGTCAGAAGAGGACTCTTCTAGCAAAGAGCGCTCTTTACCTGAGGAGGAGAATGAACTGCAGTCTGAGTGCGTATTATTACACCTTCTTCTCTTTAGTTTAAGTGGACGTAAGCAGCTGCTGTCATAGTGTAATATGACAGTACAGTCGCTTTGTTACAGCAGAAAAGTGTAAGCAGGGAGTAGGGACTATTTTTGTAATAATTTGCCAGTTAAATGTTTTATTTTTGTACAATAGAATTCCAAAGAGTCACATGTTTGGCAGATAAATGAGATATGCAATGGTTCTGTATAATTGCCATATTCGCAAACCATGATATGTATTGTTTATGATATTCAAAAGTACTGTGATTTTTCATTTTCTCAGTAGAGACCATGCTTTTTTACGCTATTATAATACATATATGACTCCTTAGTGACAGGTTCACCAATGAATTAATACAGAGTTGCACTAACTGTTGACTTAATCATGTATTTTGGGGCACACTTTAGTTTGGGGATCATTTCTCATCATTAACTAACTATTAACTAAGATTTTTGCCTCAGTAAACAACTAGTTTGCTGCTAGTTAGTATTGTTGGGATCTAAAAAGAGAACTAAAATATGGTCATGGACAATAAGGCATTAATATGTGCTTTATTAATACTAATAAACAACCAATACACTGGTAATACGCATGTAAACGTGAGAATTGTGTAAAGTGCAATCATATTTTGATATATTTGTGTAACATCCTGAGGGGAAAGAAACACAAAGTCTCACAGGAAGGGACAATAGTAACAGACAATAGTAACAGAAACACCCCAGCTCAAATTTCCCAGAGCTTTTAGAGTCATTTTCATTTTCTTTTTTTATATGGCCTGGTGATGTGTTTGTGTAACATTTATTAGTTCATACTTTGTCAAAGCTTAGCATGAGTAATTCATCATGAGACTGTAATGAATTACAGGAACATTTGCATAACATCCATGACTTTATTTGTGCTGCTTCAGATTCTCCATCTGCCCATTATTGTATTACCTCAACAGCAATGACAGCACAGCGCTGTTCCCTATGGCTATGAAAGAACAAGGCTGTCAAGAAAAAGAGCTTTTAGCTTTAATGATTTATCTGATTTAGCTTCTCATTATCCATTCAAATTCTCATGTTATAGTGTAATTACAGGTATATAGTATTGATGTATTTAATTTGTAATTATTTTGTGGAGCAGCTTCACACACTAATTGTAATTACTGCCATAATGACTTTTTATTAACATGTAATATGTGTGGTTTGGCCCGTCTCATGTAAGCTGTTCTCAAGAGGATCTTCACAAGAATAACAAAACCTGTCAAAATCCAAAAAGCATTGGATGTGCAAATGTCCCCATGAGGAAAACAACATCATAAGGGTCTTCATGGTGTTTTATTTCAATTCTAAACATCCCTGCAGCTATATTTGAAGGTTAGGGTTAGTCAAGAGTGAAAGGAACCTACATAACAGGAAGCCTGAGAGAAAACAAGGTTAAAAATAGGGTGAAATATTGTAAACATGCCAGCATTTGTCTGTAAACGGTGGTTCTAATAATTAGAATAAGAATAATAAGAATAAGAATAAGAATAATAATGTGAGATCCTAAAATGTTAAAAAGAGAAATGTTTTGTGTGTGTGCATGTTTATGTGGTTTATGAGGACATAAATTTGTATGACATGGGTATGACATAGGCATTACAATGTGAAAGTGATTAATTAGGACACTTTTGGTGTCCTCGTGTAACAGGGTGAACGAGACAAGAGACATGCGGATCCATATGCAAGCTTTTATTAATAGACATGGTCAAAACACAGGCAGGGTCGAACAAATGGCAAACTGGTACATTGAGGACAAGACAGATGAGTACTCAAATAAACAGGCGTGATCTTTGATCGGCGAACAATATCCAGAGGGCTTAACGAGAGGGGTAATCTGGAAACACAGGCAATAGTCCAGGCAGGGGCAAACAGAGTCTGAACGACAAGACGAGAGAGATATATATCCAAGGCAGGCTATAAACTTCATGGCAGGCAGAGAACAGACAAGAAACGAGATACACAGGCTAGGATCAGAACATGAATGACTCAGGAAATAACCAGGAAAACTAGACTAGGACTAAGGAAACACTGAATGGCTCCGTATCGCAGCTATCACTAGAAGAGCGATAAACGCAGAACAATACTCGGCGATGAGGAAGTCCAAAGCTTATGTATGGTGTGTGATTGTGTGATGGGTCTCAGGTGTGAGCGTGTGATTAGTGAAATGGCTGCTGGGAAATGTAGTCCGGAGTGACATGTAACAGTCTGTGTAGTGTGAGAGTTAATGTAATGGAAGAGTGACCTCTGGTGGCAAGCAGATGTAAGTCCATGGACCAGATTCATAAGGCTTATAAATTGTACAGAAGGAGGTTTTTGTTGTTGTTGTTGTTGTTGTTGTGGTTGTTGTTGTTTTTTGAAAATCTAAAAATGCACAAAGTTTTCTGTGAAGGTTGGTGTAGGGCGATAGAAAATGCAATTTGTACAGTATAAAAGGCATTACACCTATGGATACTCCCCATAAACCATAAAAACCAATGTGTGTGTGTGTGTGTTGTAGGCCGGCGGAGGAGGCGGCACAGGGGGAGTCTTTTCTCTCTGGCGAGGAGCAGTTAACCCTCATCACAGAGAGCATGTCAATCACCTCCTCTGATGAGGAGAAGCTTCAGCTCCTCAACAAAAACACTGAACTCCGGAGACTCAACAAAGAGGTAAGATAAACCACCAGCTGTGACTTCACCCTTACAACTCACTTTTCAGAATCAAACACATAGTTGGACTACAAACTAAAACATCAGCTGGAAAAAAAAGCTGCATTTAGATTAACTGGAAAACAAACATGCTTTCTGTTTCCATATTCATGAACCACTGTGTTTATATTATAGTCCAATGTACCTTTTTGTTAGTACTAATAGTGCTGTATATTCTGAAATTCACCTTACTAAGAAAAAAAAATAGTAATAATTTTTAGAATTATAGCAGCTCAGAACATTGAAGTCAAATTTAATTTCATTTGAAATTTGAAAAAACAAACATGCTTTCTGTTACACAGTTTCTCCAGAAGGTGTCACACTTAGACCAAATAAGGGAATAGTGTTTTTCACTCTATTTGCATGTTACAGTTTTTTTCAACTGCTTACACACAAAATCTTTACTTGTCACACAGTTTCTGAAAGCTGACACACAAACAGCAGAAGCACACAACAAATCTGCAAAACCATACACTAATTCTCAGTCTTTGACTGTAACACACAAATCTAACAGGAATTAATATTATGGCAAAGGTGTTTGCAAATGTTTGCTTTTGAGATGTGTTTGTGATATTTTGAATACAGTGCTTCATTTTGCAAGAGATGTGAGGCATTTTGTGTGTGCAATTCTTGATTTGTGTGTAAAGTTTTGAAAAAAATAGGCAACGTTTTGAAAATGTAAGCAGTTGAAAAAAAAAAGTAAATTATTTTTAATTAAAGGGTCTCTTATACTGTGCCCATATAATATATTAATTACAGACTGTAACCAATTTTTATGTCAAGATAGTACAGTGATGTTTTTGCAAACATAATCTATTCAAGTGTTTTGAGTCAGATTTGGCTGTGGAGTTTTTTGTGGGGATCAAATGTCCCTACAATCATAGTACAATAGGTTATATGGACACTGGATTTGAAAAATTATGTAATGAATATGTAAAAAAAAAAAAAAAAAAAAAATGACGATCAATGGAAAGTCCCCACACTGATGTAAAAATGCAACTGTGTGTGTGTGTGTGTGTCAGCTGATGAAGCTGAACGAGGAGTGGGATCACATCTATCACAGCACGAGTGTGGGTCTCCAGCAGCGTGTGGCGGCCCTCGAGGAGGAGAGCAGGGCCCTCAAACAGCTCAACAGCCGACTGCTGCTCAAAGTAGAACATGAACAGGTATGTGGGCAGAAACACGCTCTCAAACTCTTACGGTTCCACTGCTTCAAAGGCCAAATGTGTATTTTTAGTGTCTCTACTGTCACTACAACAGAATTGCAAATATTGTTAGTTTACCTAGCAACACAGTCTGCCAACGGTTGAGCCAACAGTCCTGCTCCACGGGTTGGACATGTTTTTTTGTTTTGTTTTTTGGTATTTTTTGAAACTGTTTCTACCTGATCTGAATCTTAAAGGGATAGTTCACCCAAAAATGAAAATTCTGTCATTAATTACTCACCCTCATGTTGTTCCAGACCAGTAAAACCTTCATGTTCGGAAAACAAATTAAGATATTTATGATGAAATCGAGAGCTTTCTGACCCTTCGTAGACAGCAAGGGTACTACCACGGTCAAAAGATAGTAAGGACATTGTTAAAACAGTCCATGTGACATCAGTGGTTCAACCATAATGTTATGAAGCTACCAGAATACTTTTTGTATGTAAAGAAAACAAATATGATGACTTTATTCAACAACTTCTTCTCTTCCGTGTCAGTCTTCGACATGCGTTCACGAGAGTACCACAATGCATGCGTGTTGGTCCTGCAGCAACATTCCCATTAGCCAATCAGATTTTTGGTTGTAGTTTTGGTCGATTATGGAATTATGGTTTAGAAATTATGCCAAATAAGTGTTTTTTCTTGGTTATGTGAACGTTAAGGGAACATTCCATTTTATAGTTTTGTAAAGATTATGGGAACACACTTTTGAATGTAGCAACATTTAAAAAAAAAAAAAAAAAAATACACATTTCAGAAGAAAAAAACATGAGCAATGTATAAATAATGTTTCTGTGCTAATGTTTTACTGAGCATTATTAAAGACCAGACAAGACCAAATATTCTTGCAGTAATATTACTGGAGCATTCATGTTTATAAAACATTAGCAGCACAAAAACATTGCACTTTTTTTTTTTTTTTTTTTTTTCTGAAACTAATATCTAACTTCTTTTTTACTACTTCATATATTACTGAGAACATTCCAATGTAACGTCCCCATAATGTTTGCACATTAATAAAACTGAATTATGCCTTTAACACTTGCATAAACAAGAATATATTATATTATATATATTATAATATAATATATTAATATTATATATATATATATATATATATATATATATATATATATATTATAATAATAATTTTAACATATTAAAAAAAAATGAACATTTAAACTGAATGTTTTGAACATTCAGAGAACATTCAGAAATAACATTTCCATAACTTAACTTAAACATTAGCAAAACATTCTGAAAACATACTTTTGTTAGCTGGGATGATAGCTGCTCTGGTTCTGTGAGATGGAAAAAGCAATATGTGTGATGAGTCACCTCTCACCTGATTTATTACATATGGAGCGCTTTATATTTGAAGAAAGCCGGAGGATATTGGAGTAATTAGTTCAGATGATTGCTCTGCATGGTCGAGAGGTGGGAATATGAGGCTGTTTTGCAGCATAACCCTGATGCTTGATGAAGTTCACATGCTCCAGGACACTAAAGCCCTGTAACACAGTGCTAAAGACAATCGAGGCTGGATTTATGAACAGCTGGATGAGCTCCAGGTCCTCGTGGTTTGCCAGTGGACAGATCTCCTCTGCAGAGGGTTGTTTGATTGCACTGATGGTTGGCCAAGTCTTGGTCATTCTAAACCAGGTTAGGAAGATGGTTTGTCAGTTATTAGTAACTTAATGCTAGAGGTTGTGGTTACATACATATCACATACTCTGAAACTTCAGCACAGAATCCTCTTCTTACCATTTTGGCTGTAAAGGGTTCATGTATTCTTTAGGTGGCTATTTAGGGATTTAAAAAAAGCATCTGATGTCACATTTATCACATTATACTGTAAGATCCTCAGAAGTTATACATCAAACTATTACAACTTTTAAAGGTTAGGTTCCCTCAAATTTAAATTTGCCATTTAGTCGCCATCACTTCATTCCAAACTCATTTGATTTGTCTGTAGAATAAAAAATGAGATATTTAGCACAGAGTTCTTGCTGGTCTTTTTCATACAGCGAATGCATAAAGTGACAAGCTGACAGGCTCTAATATGGACAAAAGGCATCTTTATAGTATAATCAAAGTAGTCCATGCAAGTCATACACATTATTTCATTATATAAACTATATAAATCTTTTGAAGCCACCAAAATTTAAGTCATTATGTAAGGACTAAGTGACTTCTTCTGATAATCACTCTTTTCACATTAAAAAAAAAAAAAAAAGTTTTTTTTTTTTTTTTTTTTTTTTCACTACTTTTATGATACTTTTCTGTTTACTTTTGTCTATTGTTGACAGTGCCGGCCGGTAGTGTTGTCGGGCCCTAGGCAGGATAATGAAAATGGGCCCCACTAGTGTAAAAACTGTCATAGCAATTTGAGGAGCTAAGAGAAAGCACATAAAATGACAGTTTAAATATTTAAGGGTAAATGTGCATTAAGTGTAACACATTCAGCATACACATGTAAAAATATTTAAACAGATTAAAAAATATATAAAAAAAATAGGAGTGCAAGTGAGCTATTCTGAGAGGCAATATATAATTATTGATATTGATTATTATCAGTATATTTCACAGAAAACTGCAGCATTAGACTACCTGTTAACATGCAGGAGGCCAATATAAAGGTCTAAAAACTTTGACAGTAATTTCTTAATTTTTGTCAGGAAATCTTATGCATCCACTGAAAGACAAAAAAAAAAAACCTCTACACTGGAGCAAAACTTAGAAGTAGGCCTATTATTTTTCTTATTTTTACCCAAAATTTGGTGTTGTGAGCATTTGTGAGTGCACGCATGTAATGCAATGTCTGTTTCATTCTGGTAGCCAGAGGGCGCCCTCGCGCAGTAAATCCATAAGTGAAAAACTCATATAAGTCATAAATCATAGGATGTTTCAGGAAATCCCTAATATGGACAAAGGCATACACTATTGTATCTGAATTAAGGCAAGTAGACACGTTTAACTGATGAGGTAGACAATAAACATATGATTGCGACTAAATGGTTTGTGTTCTTCAAGCCTTCTCGTTTTTTTTTTTTTTTTTTTTTTTTTTTTTTAATATGAATTAAGTATATTTATAATGCAATGCTAATCAACATAGCCTTTAACACTGTATAGAATACTAAAAAATGATTTTGCCCCGTTCTGTGATATGAAACCACGTCAGCTCACAAAAGGAAGTTATTTCAAACACTCGACTGATGTAATGAAATGAGTTTGGAGCAAAAACATGTCATTAAATGTTCTCTTTGTTGTACAACAGGTTTGAAAATAGGCTCAAACCCATGTAAAACCCATGCAAATTTATTGGTCGCACAGACCGATTTTTGTGTGTGTGTGTGTGTGTGTGTGTGTGTCTGTGTGTGTGTTTCACATACAAAAAAAAAAGAAAGTCACATGGGGTTAGAATAACCTGATGGTGACAGAAAGAATTTTCTTTGTGCAACTTAAAAATCATCGAGTCTTTTGATTCTAAATGGAACCTTTATTTATTTATTTATTTATTTTTAAATGTGGCACATCAATTTTGTTTTTTTGTACATTTTCATGGAACTCCATGGTGTGACAGATGTTTTGCTGTGAATTGCTCTGAATCAGAAGCAGATCCATGACATGAGACTTTTGCATGTTCGTATTTGTGTCTGTAGAACAAGAGGGAATATTATGAACAAACACTGATGCAGGAACTGAAGAAAAACCAGCATCTGCAGGAGTATGTCAGACTGCTGGAGAGCCGACTGCACCAAACAGATCTTCAGCAGTGGACTAGAGGAACTCAGGTGAGCTTACAGCATCAGATCAGCCGCTTACAGTGTGTTATGTGACTATCCTTTAACATGTTTATTGACTTTTTCTCCTTTGGAAGACCCCAGATATCAGTGGCTCCTCAGACTATCAGCTGGTCCAGGGCTCAACTAAGCCGTCCCTGGATGTGCGGTCGACTCCAGGGCTTCCTGCGTCTCCGGGCACAAAGTCCAGTCTCAGACTGGCTGGCATGGGAATAGAGAGACAATCTGACACTGTAAGAGAAGTTCGGGATCTTAAAGAACAGCTGGAGGCGCTGCGGTGTCAGGTGAGCTATCATGTGATCAGAACATTCAATGTCATTTTGAAAAGAGACAATAATAATGTAAATATTCCCTGTAAACCCTGACCTTTAGACAAATTAGCAAAAAATAAAAAATGCGTATGCGATATATTTGATACATCAGGTTTTTATGGCTAATATAGTATAAAATAGAGAATATGATGCTCATACTATATATATATATATATATATATATATATATATATCCGTACAAATTTAGAGACACAAACTGAGCAAAAATATGCAATTTGATGCAGTTGCTGATATTTTTATAGCCAAAAAGAGTAAAATAAAATTCTAATTGCATGTACATACATAATATAAATATCAGTCATCATCAATCTATATCTCCAATGATATGTCTTCGTAAGATGATATTTAGATGATCAAAACTTATAATGTAATGCAATCCAGTGATGATTGAGAGATGAACGAATAAATGCTCCTCAAATACCCAATGATCGGATTTGAGACTCACTGATTGTTCTAAAAATGACTGATGGAGAATCAAGTAAATTCGAGCTGCTTCAGTCCAGTAAGTGTTCATTTAGAAATATTACTGACAATATCAAAGACATGCTACTGTTTAAAAATCAGTAAAGATTTCACAGCAAAAAGACATGTGAATCATGAACTCAAGCTGGATGTTTATACAATTTATTTTTCCTTGAAATAAAAAGTATGAACTATCAAACAGATGACAAAAGGCGTGTGCAACAGGTTTTGTCACGGTGATAATTCAGAGGCCTTAGTAATTTGCATATCAAATATTACATAGTAGGCTTTATAGAGTTAAACATTAAACATTAGTACAGTAGGCAAACAGATAGTAAAAATAGTTACATTTGCATTTAATCATTTAGCAGATGCTTTTATCCAAAGCGACTTAGAAATGAGGACAAAGGTTAATTTGGGGGTATAATTTAAGATTAATATAAGTAATAGTTTAAGTAATGTACACTCTTAAAAGTAAAGGTGCTTCGAGATGCTATAGAAGAACCTTTTTGTCTAGATGGTTCCATAAAGAACCTTTAACATTTGAAGAACCTTTCTGTTTCACAAAAGCTTCTTTGTGTCGAAAGAAGGTTCTTCAGATTATAAAAAGATGGTTCTTTAAAGAACCTTTGACTGAATGGTTCTTTGTGGAACCAAAAATGGTTCTTCTATGGCATCGCTGTGAAGAACCTTCTAAGCACCTTTATTTTTAAGAGTGTAAGCTGCATTTCTTTGTCATTTTATATTAAAAAAAAAAAAAAATCTGCTACATAGATGTTTTACAATGTTGTAATTGTAAAAGACATTATCCATCCACAGACTAAAATCTACGAGGCTGATTATAAAATCGAGCATAAGGACCATGAGCGCATGCTGCAGGAGAATAAGCGTCTGCGGCGCAGAGAGGCAGATATGCGTCAACAGATGGCGCTGCTGCAGGAGCAGGTGAGCACCGGAGAGCACTCAAACACACTCTAACACAGTGGTTCCCAACCACATTCCTGGAGGCCCCCCAACACTGTACATTTTGCATCTCTCCTTTGTCTGACACACCCAATTCAGGTCTTGTCTCTACTAATGAGCGGATGATCTGAATCAGGTGTGTTTGATTAGGGAGACATGGAAAACTTGCAGTGTTGGAGGGCCTCCAGGAATGTGGTTGGGAACCACTGCTCTAACACACCCAAACACACAAACACACAAACACACTCAACACAAACCAGCTGTTACAGGCTTACACCACCGCGTGTCACATGTTACTAGCTAATCACTGTTTCCTATCAAACACAGTCATCTCCCTCTGTTTGGAGGTTGATTCCTCTTAAACGTGTGCTAACACTTTATTTTGATAGTCCAATTCAGACATTTTACTACCTATAGTAACTTGTCAACTCCATGTCAGCTAGCAGTTATTAGACTATTAATAGACTGCCTAACTAATATCTGCTAAAACTTTATTATGATGGTACTTAAAGGGATAGTTCACCCAAAAATGAAAAATGAAATGGGGGGTATTTTCATTTTTGGTTGAACTATAAGTAACTTTGTTATACATGTAATACTTATGCTACTAACCCTAACCTTACAGTCTACTAGTACTCTAATGAGAGTAAGTTGCCATTTAGTTGCAAATTTACTTTGTGTTTGTGTTTGACTGACCTTGCCTGAGTAACACACATCACTTTTAACAACCACCCATTCAACTAATGCAAAGATTATGGAACACAAAAGAAGAATATCGGACAGTTCATGAAAAATTTCAATGAATATTTTCTATGTAAGCCAATTACAAGGGAGTGTTTCTATGAGGAAATGAATCTCTTTTTTATCATAAGTTGTCACCTGTGTATGTCACTTCAGGTCACGCGCATCTGATTTCCTTGTCAAATATTTCCATTCCATTGTATTTAAAAGTCTCATAGCAAAAGGAAATGAGGTTTGGTGGTTTCTAGTGAAACTAATTGTGATGCATCCAGTTGTGATGTTGAGTATACCATAAGAGATGATCAGTGGTTGGTGCAATGCATTACTGAATAATTAATCCCTGTAATGTAATTACATTTCCCTGGAAGAGTGAAGTAGGGGAATACAGTTTTTTTCTGTAATGTAATTCATTTCTTCTGATGTAATTGCATTCAATATTGTATAGGAGATTTTAATATAAAAATAGTGGATTTAACACCAAAATTTTGTTAATGTTAAAATGCTTTTAATGTAACCACCTCCTTTTAAATTCTTTGGTCAGTTCAAGAATAATTTATGTAATTTTATAATATTTAAATAAAAGATCAGTTTCATGTCTATTCCATCATTGTTCAACTGGTCGAGGTTGATCTGTGAATTTAAAAGTAATTAGTAATAAGTAATGCAGTGTTTTTTAGAGAGAGTAATTAGTACAATAATGTAATTACACTGTTGAAGATGTAATTAGTAGCTAGTAAGTAATTTCTTTTTAAGAGTAAGTTACCTAACACGAGATAATGCATCTTACACACTAAAAATAGACTGTGTTTCACAGGAAACTTGATAATTATCTTCTCTTCTCTTATCTTTTCTTTCTCTTTTTATGGACTGACAACCGGATGTGCTCATTAATATTAATTTATTTGCCATTTAATTTCTGTATCATTATACAAAGAAAAAAAATGATTCGTTGAATTTACAAATTTTGTTTAAGGTAAGTGGTTGCAATCAGTTTATTTTAGCTACATTTAAATAAACAGTTGACTTTCAACAAAATTTGTTTATTTAAATGTAGCTAAAATATTGCAACCATAATTCCAACCACTTACTTTAAAAGAAATTTGTAAATTCAATGAATCTAATATCTTAATATACCTAAAACCTTCTAATACCTTTAAAAAGTTGTGATTTTTTTTTTTTTTTCAGTGTAGTCTAATAACGCAAAAACAGAAAAGGTATCGACTGCACATATACACTATCAAAGGCATTAGATATGTCCTGTGTTTTAAATGTCATCTTGTTTGTTTTCTCAGCTGAAGGTGTACGAGGATGATTTCCAGAAGGAGCGCTCAGACAAACGCATTCTCCAGAGACTGCTGATGAAGAAGTCTCCAGCCGAGAAAGACCCGGTTCTGGTGCATCGCTGCAACAACGAGCAGGACCGGCCCAGATCAGACAGGAGAAAGCCCAGAGAAGAGCAGCGTGGAGGATACGTCTGTCCCAAACACTGTGAGCATCACGACCAGCTGGACTTCCCCTGAGCGCCCACAGAGCCATCCATCACATTAAACAAATCTACACAAGCTACTTTGTATCTTTAAAAATTCAAAAGTTCCTTTGTAACTGCTTTATTTATATGAGGTTCTTATTTTGTATTGTATTCTTCTTTTTATATTGTTGAAAGGACTGTGTTTGTACAATGACTGTGTGGAAACTTGGCACTTGTGTAAATAAATCTGAACCACTTTACTGACTGAAAACATGAAACTCAAACAATCCGTGTCAGACAGTAAATACTGTAATCTTTATAAGCAAATTTATTTTGTCTTGTTAATATGTTAACTGACTTTATGGCAAAATGTTAACTGACTTATTACAGAAAAACAATACACTTTAAGAAGGAAACGATTTAAGAAGTTTGACGATAAGGAATCCCATGGCCATTGGATTTCTTTATTTGAGCTCATTCCTAATGACTAACTGTTTGTTATTTCCAGGATTTTTGCTAAATTGTAATCTCATTCAGTAAAGTTCATCTCTGAATTTGTGCTTTTACTGTACATAGACCATGTTATATAGGTCAGGTTTTAATGTGTTGTTATAACGCATTAGAATTGTCCTCATAATTTCTTTTTTTATATATATATATATATATATATATATACTATGTTGTTTTAATAAAACTGAATTACCAATGTAGATGTTTGTCACGCAAATTCTTAACCATCCAAATTCTTTGATTACAATTTTACTCATATATATTAAATAAACACTGACATATTATATTGAAGAAAGAAATTGGTAATAGCTGTATTTCGGCTCTTCAGATATAACAAAATATATGTTGATGACACATATTTAATATTCATGATCATATTATTGTTGCTGGATTTTTATGTCTATTTAAATAAAAATGTGACCCTGGACCACAAAACCAGTCATTAGGGATTTATAGATGATTATTATACACTGTATACACTATATATTTATAGACATACTAATTATTATTCATCATTGAATAAATAAGCTTTCCATTAATGTATGGTTTGTTAGGATAGGACGATATTTGGCTGAGATGCAACTATTTGAAAATCTGGAATCTGAGTGTGCAAAAAAATCAAAATATTGAGAAAATCGCCTGTAAAGTTGTCCAAATGAAGTTCTTAGCTATGCCTATTACTAATCAAAAATTAAGTTTTGATATATTTACGGTAAGAAATTTACAAAATATATTTATGGAACATGTAATAATTTTTGGCATAAAAGAAAAATGGATCATTTTGACCCATACAATGTATTTTTGGTTATTGATACAAATATGCTAATTATGACTGCGTTTGTGCTCCACGATATAAACTCAAATATGACTGAAGTTGCACATCATTTTTGCAGAAAAATATTCAATATTGCTATAAAAGTCAACACATAAATAGAATAGTAGTTGAAATATTACAAAAAATATATATATAGAAATCTTTAGAAATAGAAACTATTTTAAATATTTTATTTTAATAATTAAGCCATTATTTTGTTGACCTTTAGACACTTTTTACAGATTTGAATAGATAGCAGCTAGATAAATCATATAATACATAGGTACCTATGGTTTGGTTAAATGTTCATATATGAATAAATGACTTTGCTTTACTGTAATGTTGTCTCAAGCAGGTGACAATGTATGTCACGTTCATCACGTACTGAGAGAGATAACAAAGGCATATTGTTCTTGAGTAAGTATTATAAGGTTCCAGATAAACACAAAAAAATCTTACTCACAAAAGGAAATGCTCCCTTATTACTTCCTAGAATTTCCAGCATCATTAGCTGACTAGCTCAGCATATTGCAACATATTTGGCATACCTACACCCCCAAACATGTATGATAGGGTGATTAAAATATATATATATATTTTTTTTCCCCTGGAGTAAAAATAGTAAAATAGTAAAGTGTGCCATGATGTCATTTTGGAGGAGGATCCTAATTCACAACGTATTGTACATAAACACAGTTTGACAGTGAAGAGCAAGACATCTCAGGAAGAAACAGCCTGAAGAGCAAAGAACAGGTATTGGCTGAATTGATATGATCAATATGATTCAGTTTCCATACTTTCCTTGATAGATTTATAATTGTTTTACACCGTTATTTCAACTTTGTCTACAGCTCGAACCAAGAAAGGAAATCAGCATCTTTCTGACTCAGGTGCGTGTTTTTGTTGTCTACACACACTCGGTGAACTTTAGCAATGAAAATGAGTCTACTAAACAGATGGTAAGGCCTGAGTATGCATTCTAGCTGCCAGCATTTAACAGATCTGCAAACTGAGGCTCACCTCCACCCTCATGCGCTTAAGAGTAGCATGTTCTTCCAATTTAATTGCTCATGGACCATTGCCTTCAGTCAATATAGCACTCTCTGTTCCTGCATAAACATCCCAGAATAAATGTGCCATGAATAAGTGGGGAGGAGTAGAGCCAAAACAAGGAGGCTTTCAGAGGTCGGAAAGGGAAATGACTGAACATGGATGCAAAGTTTTGTTTCTCATCTTTCTGTCCAGGTTATAAAAACAGGTTTTCTTTCCCTGTATAGTTTGCACAGCTGAGCTTTAGCCCTTGAGAAGCAAACGAAGCAAGAGACGCCATTCTCAGCACATCTCCAGCAGACAAGCGGAAGTTTCACTGCATTTTCAGACATGAAGAGAGACGCGGCTGAGGTTCAGGCCTTGTATGAGCAGCAGGGGTACATGTCGCCCCTCCCCATCCTGAGCCCTGAAGAGCTACAGCAGGCCCGGGACGCCTTCGCTGAGCTGGAGAGAAAACACGGTGAGCTTCAGCGCTGACACCTTCAACATTTCTCACTTTATCACAGTTTACTCGCTATAGTTTAGAAAATGGTAATAAAATATGAAAAGAACTCAGAGTTAAACTGTGTCAGAATTAATCTTGATAATGTCAGATAACTTTGATAGAAAGCTTTGTAATCAATTGGGTTGAATAGCTGTCAGCTATCAAATGTAAGTACACAATTAGATAATACCAATTTAGGTCAACCAATTACCAAGCATAGCTTCATTTTTTTCAGTCTGTGGTGTAAAAAAGTAGCATTAGCAATTAAAAAAACACTTAAGCAAAACATGGTAAGGTCAAAGTGTCTGAATAATTTGTGACCCTGGACCACAAAAGCAGTCAAAAGGGTCATATATATATATATATATATATATATATATATATATATATATGAAAGCTAAATAAATAAGCTTTCCATTTATGTATGGTTTGTTAGGATAGTTGTTAGGACAATAGAAAATCTGGAATCTGAAAAAATATATCAAAATATTGAGAAAATTGCCTTTAAAGTTGTCCAAATAAAGTCCTTAGCAATGCATATTACTAATCAAAAATTAAGTTTTGACATATTTATGGTAGGAAATTTACAAAATATCTTCATGGAACATGATCTTTACTTAATATCCTAATGAATTTTGGCATAAAAGAAAAACTTATAATTTTGACCCATACAATGTATTGTTGGCTATTGCTACAAATATACCCCAGCGACTTATGACTGCTTTTGTGGTCCAGGGTCACATTTTTGGTCCCAGATTTGTATCAGTTTTACTGGTAGTCCACTGTATGAAGAGTGTTTGGGTATAATATGTCACAGTTCACTTTATTTTGCTATCCTCACTAACATTTATGAACTATAGTGTCCTGCACCCGTTGGTAAACAGATATCAAAAATTATATCTAGTCTCTGAATATTTTTTTATTTGACTATATAAGCCTTTGAATTGTGGTTCGGACTTGAATTAATCCAAGTATTCCTCAACAGGTGAAGATTACACCGCTTACAGCCTTCATAATATCCATAAGGAGTGTGACTGGGTGATGGGCCTCGCCAAGCACCCTAAGCTTCTGGAGGCGGTCACAGCGGTTCTGGGGCCAGACGTCATCCTGCTGGACTCCAGATTCATTTGTAAATATCCAGTATGTAAAATGCAAGAAAGCAACGGCGTCATCCAACCAAACAACAC
This sequence comes from Spinibarbus caldwelli, assembly GCA_039654775.1. Taxonomy (NCBI): domain Eukaryota; kingdom Metazoa; phylum Chordata; class Actinopteri; order Cypriniformes; family Cyprinidae; genus Spinibarbus; species Spinibarbus caldwelli. The sequence continues at coordinate 30,668,741 of CM077246.1, read as the reverse complement.
CTGTGATAAGGCAAAGGACAGCATTGAGAAGATAGAGGTGATGCCGTTTGTGGCCTGGCACCAGGATATGAAGTAAGCACAATTCCACAGAAGGAAATTAAATATGGTATTTTGAATTTCTGCTGGCTTAGATATCCATTTCAAGTGTTCAGTAATCATTATGTTGGTTTCCAGGTACTGGGGGTTTGATGGAGGTCCTGTTCTGTCAGTCTGGCTCGCTCTGGATGACTCACTTGAGGACAACGGAGCACTGCAGGTTATTCCAGGTATGAACACTGTCTCTGTTTGCATGCAAGATGGATCGTGTCACTTTGTCTGGTTTGTAACGTATCTAAACTTATTTCCCAACAGGAAGCCACCACTCTGGTCTTCTGCCCCATTACCAGTCCAAACGAGCTGGCAACATGTTGAGCGTCAATCAGGAGATCCCAGAGGAGCTGGTGGAGACGGAGAAGGCCATTTTATGCCCCCTTCAAGCCGGTCAGATGTCTGTGAGTATGCATACTTGCCATGACGTTTCTTTACAGTGTCTGGAAAAATAACACACTACCAGTTAAACCCATGGAACCAATCAAAACGAGCTTATATCTGAGTTTAATTCAAGTTTGCTTTTGGATTCAGATCCATGATGGACTTCTGGTTCATGCCAGCGATCCCAACACATCTAATAGGAGGCGCTGTGGCTATGTGATCCGATATGTCCCTACATACACTTATCCAATCCAGGTAAACATCTCACTCAGTTTACATTTCACATAGACATATCCAGAGTCGTTTAGCTGGAAAAAGCATATAAATATGTGTGTGTTTTGCTGACAGGACCCTGAGCGTCCCAGGACTTTTCCTGCCACAGTGCTGGTCAGCGGTGTTGACAAATACAACCATTTCTCCAACAAAACCTCCAAATTGTGACCAGCTTATAATGACCTCTTTATTTAAAACATGGGTGCTTTGGCTTTACGAACTAATTAAACTCTAACAATGTGTGTGTGTCAAATGAAACAGCGTTTTCAGCTGTTCAGCCTGTTTTTCTTATTAGTTAACATTACTTGTAACAATTTGAAAGTTTAGATTTGTATTTATTTGTCATATATATATATATATATATATATATATATATATATATTTAATTTATGATTTGGTTATGTATCTTTCAGGCTTTTCAGGAAATCATGTGTTATGGGATTTTGAACTGTATGTGTTCTTTGACTGTCACTTTCTGAATATGAAACTGATCTGAAATACTCTATAAAGTGTTCAATATTACCTCTGGATGTTCAAGTCATTTGAAAATGATTCAACAAATAGAGAAAAGACAGAGGAACAACAACAACACATAATGATAAACACAATTTTATCCAAACACAATTTGGATAAAAGCGTCTGCTAAATGACTAAATGTAAATGTATAATGAAATCCTCCAAGAGAAGCACAAATTAGCAGCTATTGCAACCACATCCAGTGCAATACGGGTTAAGACATGCTTTTCCTGGGCGTTAAGTATTGTCGCAAATACTACTAAACTCACTATACTGCAAACCTTAGTAAATCACATTGCATGACTCATTTAAATCCTCTCCTCCCATAAATGTTGAAAGGGAAACTCCTACAAATGCTTATGCAATAAGGTCAGCCACAAAAATAACTGTCCATGCTATTTCAGTTCTATTTTTTCACTGTATACCTTCAGTAAATCCTGATAGTTGTTTTTTAAAGTCAAAAGAGGGTTTTCACTGCTATAAGCTGTTAGTAAATCTTGCCTTTGGTCTTGAAACCTCTATAGATCACACATAGACATGGTCTTGGTCTGTCTTGGTCTCATTACTTTGTGTTTTGCTCTGGATCTAGATTTACGATCTCAAACAAGTGTGTACACTAAAGCTGATAATAACCTCAGTCACTAGTCGACACAGTATCTTCATCTTCGGTTCTCCTGAAGACTCTGTACATTTGTGAGGCTCTTGGTGGCGACATATGGAAAAATTGTAAACAAAAAATAAGATGAAAAACTACATGGGTATGAGGAGTTAATCCAGTTCAATCATTCTAGTTATACATTCTGCTAACTATAAGTAACTTTGCAACTCTATGTCAACTAGCAGTCATTAGAGTATTAGTAGACTATCTGTTTAATATCTGCTGACACTTTATTTTGATGACCTCAACAGACATTCAGCTGACTATAAGTGACTTTGAAACAACATGTCAGCTTATTTATTTAGTCATCATCAGTGTGATGAAGTCAATCGGGGTAAATTCAAACTATGCTGGTGTCCTATAGATTGTGGGTGCAGGTGTCTCTTGGAACATGGAAGTCAACAATAGCAGGGTGAACAGCACCACTGATCTAATTTATAGAGGTAAATGAGAGAGTAAATTTAATTTGTTCCCCTTCACTCCAACATTAAAAGAAAATTTAATCATCACATTTCTGAAACTGTCCAAAGAAGGTAAAAAGTAGAGAGAGATGGGATATGATAGTGAAAAAAAATGTGGCAAAGCCTTAGCTGCATTGTTGATTAGTTGATTCACGCAGAGAAAAATGACTCAGATTGTGCACTGTAAGGAGATTTTAAAAGCACACAATGGCCAGCATCACACTGAAAATAAATATTGCCTACAATTTAATTATTATTATTATTTTTTTTTTTTACTGGATAAGTAAAATTTTCCCTTTGGCAATAAATTTTAATGTAATGATGTAATTGATTTTGTTTGTAATTACAAAATATTTAGCCTATTTAAAGTCAATATGAAAAAAAAAAAGGAAAACCAGGAACCTGGTTCGTCTCTAAACACAACTTCATTCTAACATCTACTTTTCACGTACATCACAAGGTCACTGCTTAGTCCTATTTTAAGTTATCCTAACAGGAGTTTTTAAAGCATATTTCATAAATTAATTGTATTCTGAAGCACAGTATAAAAAAAAAAATAAAAAACTTATGCGCTATTTGAAAAGAACTCTGATCAAAATCAGAGAACACTTACAGATACCTCCAAGTTATTGGTGTTAATCTGGCACCTGGTGCTAATTTCCTTAATCATACGAAATCGGGTCATTCCAGATCTGTGATTTCTCAAATATTGCGAGCTAAAGTCCCCCAAAAATGTTGGTCGTCCATGTAAGACAGATGCAAGAGAAGAAAGGATAATGTGGAGACTTTCAATTGGGAATCTGTTCAACACTGCAGCTGGAATTGGTCACCAAGTTCAGCGCTGGACAGGGTAAGGATCTGTCTCACCATACAGTGTCTCAACATTTAAGAGAAGTCGGACTGAAAGAGCACTCTGCAGTGATCAAGCCTCTCATTAGCAGAAAGAATCAAAAGGCTAAGCTCACCTTTGCTGAGGAGCATGTTGTGTGAAGAGAGGAGAACTGGTCCAAAGTTCTCTTTAGTGATGAAAGCAAGTTTAATTTGCTTGGGTCTGATGAGAAACATTTTGTTTGGCATCAAACTGGGGAAAGACTGAAGCCCAAGTGTATAAAGAAGTCAGTGAAAGGTGGAGGAGGAAGTGTCATGGTTTAGAGGATATTTTGTGCAGTAGCAGTTGGGCCTCTTACACAGCTACATGGCAGAGTGAATGCAAATGTTTATCAGAAACCTCTTCAGCAACATGAGGTTCCTTCCCTGCATTCATCACCCAATCAGCCCACAATTTTCATGGAGGACAATTTAAATTTCAATTTATTTATAAAGCACAACTAAACAACTACCATTGACCAATGTGCTGTACAAAATAAACAACCATTAACAGAATTAAGACAAAGACAAGGTCACAAATAAAACTGCAAAACACAAGGCAAAGCAAATACAAATCATGAATAATAAGCCAGATCAAATACAAATGATTTTAACCTAGATTTAAAAATGGATAGTGTAGGGGCGGTTCTGATTTCTGAAGGTAGACTATTCCAAAGTCTCGGAGCGGCTACGGCGAATGCTTGATCACCCCTAGACTTGAGTCTGGTTCTAGGAAGCACTAAGAGCCTTAAATTGGCAGACCTAAGCACTCTTGCAGGTTGGTTGTCTATCAACAGATCAGAGAGGTATGAGGGTGCTAAACCATTTAAAGACTTAAAAACCAATAAGAGCACTTTAACCACAGGTAACCAATGTAAAGACTTAAGGACAGGGATAATATGCTCATGCTTTCGAGCTCCCGTCAGGACTCTGGCAGTCACATTTTGTACCATCTGAAGGCAGTTTAAGGAAATTTGACTGATCCTCAAGTAAGGAGAGTTACAATAATCAAGCCTTGTGGTGATAAAAGCATGGATTACTCTTTCAAAATTAGTAAAAGAAAGAAAGGACTTCATTTTTACCAGGGTTCGCAACTGATAGAAGCTTGACTTCACAACTTGGTTGACTTGTCTATCAAGCTTTAAAGCACTGTTCAACACCACACCCAGATTTTTCACATACGACTTTACATAAGACGCCAGAACACCAAGATTTAGATTTGGTATACAGTGTGTATCAGAAGGGGTAAACACCAAAATCTCTGTTTTACTCTCATTCAGACTTAAAAAAATTTAGGGACATCCATGCTTTAACATCCAAGAGGCAGGCGGCCACTGGGTCTAATCCATTCTTATGTTTCAAAGGAAGATATAATTGTGTGTCTTCTGCATAACAATGATAACTTATACCATACTTCTCAAAGATAGATACGAAGGGAAGCATATACAAGGAAAATAACATGGGATCTAGAGCAGAGCCTTGAGAGACCCCACAGGTCAAAGGTACAGAAGTAGAGTGAAATTTGCCGATATTAACTGAGAAACTCCTGTTCGTAAGATAAGACTGGAGCCAATTTAGAGCTGAACCTTTAATGCCCACTACCTGTTCTAAGCGGTACAGAAGATCATTGTGGTCTACAGTATCAAAAGCAGCGCTCAAGTCTAAAAGTACCAGTGCAACAGAATCTCCAGAGTCGATAGCTAAAAGAATGCCATTATGAATGTCACTCCTAAATTTTTGTTCTAGTCTAAGAGTGTTTCACAAAGCGTTTTAGCGCTAAAACTAGCTCTTTCATTTCTGAAATGTTAGGAATAGTGAAGAGGACACCTAAGTCACTAAGACCAAATCACAAACTATCCTCCCTGCTGAAAAAAAAAAAAAAAAAAAAAAAAAAACACAATACAAACCATCACAGAAATTCTGATAGTTTCCACTACAAATACCATTACAAACATTTCAAACCATAAACTTTTAACATTAAAAGCATTAAAAAATCGTTTCCTGTAGTGTGTTTTGGGACATGTTCCATTAGGATTTAGTGGTTTTAACAAGCCAACAATAGAAGGTGACCAATTACCAGCAGAGACCAACAGGGACCATTACAGTTACCATTAAACCAGTATAATTCTGTCACGGTGCACACACGAGGGAAGCGAGGAGACGAGGGTAAACTCAAAATACAGTCTTTAATAAAATCCAGGACAGACAAGGCAAGGCTGGGACACACAGGAACACCGGGGAGTAACGAGTAGACCAGACCAAAATGAACATAAACAATCAAACTAGACAAGGACAGGAACAAGAAGGACCAAATAAGGGCATGCAGGGGGAAACACACAAGACAAGACTGACAGGACTGTGACATAATATTCCCTCCTCCCGGAGCACAGGGGGTCATGGTGGTGCAGGGATCTCTGGAGGCCATGGCGGAGCTAGGAGCTCAGGAGGCCACAGCTGAGCTGGGAGCTCTGGAGGCCATGGCAGGTGGTCTTAGTGGCCATGGCCTCGGTCCCCTCTGCCCGGCCACTACAGCCGGAACCCCTTGTACACCCCTTGTACAAATTCCTTGGGGGAACATACGGGCTGAACTCAGGAACAGGAGCCCTCATGGTGCTGAACACGGAAACAGGAGCCCTCCGTGGACGCTCAGGAACCGCCTCTACTTCTACGACAAGGAGGCAGGTGGCTGGGAATGGCCTCCGTGGCCATAACCAGAGGAGCCGCCTGCCCCAGACGAGTCTCCGTAGACAAGACAAGACATGACTTTAAAATGTTCCTGTGGACAACAACTTTAATAGGCCTAGACTCTGGTCAGGGGCAGGAGCCATCACTGGACTCTTGGTCAGGGGCTGGAGCCATCACTGGACTCTTGGTCAGGGGCTGGAGCCATCACTGGACTCTTGGTCAGGCTGGGAACGGCACTCCTGGCCGTGACTTGGGAACTTGAGTCAGCGGTGGCCGGCGGGCTTGAATCAGCGGTGGACGGCACACTTGAGTGAGCCGCAGACGGCGGCGTGCTCAAGTGAGCAGCAAGCTGGTTCTTGAGGGAGCCGCGGACAGCGGCAGGATATCCCTGAGGACGGCGGGCTTGAGGAAGCCGCGGACGGCAGACTCGCGGCACTCGCGGCGACCCCGCCGAACTCCCACGCTTTATTAGCGGGCTAGGGCGGGATGACGAGCGGCAACTTCCAAGCCACGGGACAGACAGACAAGAACTAAAAAAACATTTTCCAAAAAACTAACAAAACAAAACGAGGTGAAGGGGCACCGCTTACTGTTTGGTAGGTCTGGTCTTCTGTCACGGTGCACACACGAGGGAAGCGAGGAGATGAGGTCTTTAATAAAATCCAGGACAGACAAGGCAATGGAGCAACGAGGGGAGTAACGAGTAGACCAGACCAAAATGAACAGAACAGGCAGGAACTAAATACACATGATAATTAACACACACATCTGAATGAAATCATAAACAATAAATCTAGATGAGGACAGGAACAGGAAGGACCAAATAAAGGCATGGAGGGGAAACACACAAGACAAGTCTGACAGGACTGTGACAAATTTCCGTTATAACCAGTAAAACCACTAAAAATTCTGTGATGGTTTCTATTGTTTTTTTTTTGTTTTTTTTTCATCAGGGCTAAAATGGCTGTTGCTGCCTCAGAACATAAACATTTTAGAAACGCTACATTTATTTGCACACCTATGTTTTCCCATGCATCTTTTATTGGTTTTGGAGGTTATCCCAACTCCAAATTTTTCTTTTATTATATCCTTGTTCTCACTAACCAGCTGAGCAAGAAGTAACAGCGGTTCTTGTCTCCAGTTTGGTTTTCTTTTACGTTTGCATGTCTTGCTATCAGTCATGATTATTCTACTTTGTTAATTAAAAGGCTGTTTATATGCATATCTGCTAATTGTTTACGAGAAGCTGACAATTAGCTGAACATATACTTGTTTAATTATTTACGCTTAGGCTGCATTTTAATGTCTTTATTTGAATGTGGCAATTAACACTTTTATTAACACTTTTATACTATGGCAACATAAAATCACACTCTACAATATTTCTATGAATAAATCTCTTGACAGAGACTATCAGCCAATTACTGTGTGCATAGTTAGTAAGCATGCAGACATCATCCATAGCAACGAGGTCAACCTCGCCCCCTTACTCTTAGCTTAAGACTTCTCTCTATTACTTAGTACAAGTTTGTCTCAGCAGCTTTGTGAATAAGTTTTAAGAGAAAACTCTTAGCTAAAAAACTTTTACTGCTATTTAGGAGAACTCTTAGTGGTAAGATAAAATGTTTTGTGAATACGAGCCCTGATCTAAACCCCACTGAAAATCTCTGGAAAATCCTTGGTGACAAAGTTATGGCTATTAAACACAGTCTGCGAACTGAGTGGAAGAAGAGTGAATCAAGATCACACCAGAGCAGTGTGAGAAACTAGTGATGTCCAGCAGTCGCAGATGTGCTGAAGTCATTCGAAGCAGGGTCCTCTACACTTCCTACAATTATTATTTCAATTTTTTTTTTTTTTGTGCATGTACAGTATACATATATTTTATTAATTAATTGCAATTGGTGGAGTTTTGAAACCGCCGATTTTGTGCTCAGAAGGTTCTAACATGATCACACTTATTTGACGATACATTTTAAAGTTCCAGAATTAACCAATAATGTATTCCACATTTGCCTCCTTGTATTTTTAGTTTTTTTACATTGTACATTGTTTTTCAAATGTTTTATTTATTGTCACTTAAAATGTATATGATTTATAATATAAATGAAAAAGTTTTTATATTAAATTTATTTTTCATTAAAATCAAATCCAATTTAGTGTTGCCAGTGTTTGGGGGTGTGAGTTGCCAATCTTAATGAAATAAGTGTAAAATAAAAGTTAAAATAATACTTATTGTAAAATACTACTTATTGAGCTTGTCTACAATGATATGAACAACACACATTAACACATCAATGAACAAAGAAATGTTTCAAATCAGTTAAATTTTATTGATAACAGACTACCACAAATACAAAAACTGACAGTATGTTTGACCTGTTTTACTGAAAATGAACTGGTCTCTTTTTTCTGAGTTTAAAGGACAACATCATTATTCAGTTATAAATAAATATACGTATCTGTATGTAATAATATTCAGACAGTGCACTGAAAAAAAAAAATGACTCATTGAATTTACTAAAATCTGTTAAGGTAAGTGGTTGCAATCAATTTATTTTAGCTACATTTAAATCAACAAATTTAGTTGAAAGTTAGTCAACTAAATTTGTTCATTTAAATGTAGCTAAAATAAATTGATTGCAACCACTTACCTTAAAATTTTTTAGTAAATTCAATGAGTCATTTTTTTCAGTGTGAAATGACAAAGTTAGGCTAGTTTGAGAACTTCCTTGACCATGACATCCAGACCATCAAAGATCTCATGGATGGCAGTGTTGCACATGAATGCACTTGTAGTCACCAGTTTGTTCTTGGAGTCGATGTGCACCTCGCCCACATTCTTGTTCAAGTGTGTGCAGCCCATTTCAGCCATGGCTTTAGCGACATCAGCATATGGCCATCTGCGAGCACAAGAAAGACAACACTGAGTTCAGAACCAAAGCACCTCTCAGCCTTTAACATCATCAGAGCCCAGTTTTAAAGACTCTAGTGCATAAACCTGCCCAGACTCACGTCTCACACTCTGAGTCATGGCCCACAGTCACCTCACACCCGGGAATAACTTTGGCTGCCAGCACAGGAGAGATGCAACACATGCCCATGGGTTTCTTGGCCTGATGGAAAGCTTTAATGACCCTCTCAACCTCAGGTTCGATTGTGCAGTCCTTGCCTTTGCTGGACCAGTCGCTCAGGTTTTTAGCCACACCAAAACCACCTGTATGGCACATTAAAAGTTAATTTATTATTAAAGAGGTCATGAAGTAAGAAATCAGATTTTCCTTGATTGTATAACATATATATAACATATACTGTAAGATGTCATTATACTATTAATGAAAACAAATTGTCAGTTTCTGAACTCAGAACTTCCTTGTTAGTCCAAAAACAGCTTTTACTGACACGGTCAGTTAGTCATCCTTTTTTTTTTTTTTTTTTTTTTCTCCTTGAAGACTAGCCATAACTTTCTTTTAAGTCTCTTACATGAAATGTAGATTGATCTAACTCGAAACTGAAAAGTAAGACTCCTTACCCCTTGGCTAACTGCTAGTTGGTCACTCTTAAGACAGTCTTGACATAGTGGATATGTTTATGCAACTGGCCGCAGGTTTTATTACATAACTGAGATGAATACATCAGAACAAGACTAGACTTCTAAAGCATCGGCTGCTCACTGGAGCGTGTTATTAAAGTGACAGACAGAGGAAAAACTAACAACACGATCACTGGACTAAAAAAAAAAAAAAAACATTATCTTCCATAGGATCGTAATGTTAGGAAAGCAGCTGTTTATTTTTATTAGTCACAATTCAACACAAGCTTTGCAAACAGACTTTTACAGACATTAACGCAGCAACACGTAAGTGTGTCAGTTCTAATGCCTAATCTGTGATCAGTGGTTTTTGATATGTGAGACCTGATGTACAGTAAGAGGTTATTGCTGCAAAATGGTTTATTGCTCTTTATGCGTCAGTAAATCAAGCCAGTGACTAAACAGTTTACACTGTTCCTGTTAGTAATAGGCCTAAGTAAATCATGAGCCCTATATATTGTTATAATTAACACTTTTCATGACTAAGCAATCTTGGAAGCTGTAATAATATAAATTTAGTCAAAAAAAAAAAAAAAAAAAAGTTTCACGTTTTACCTATTTCATATGCTACCCAATCACAGAAGTAGGTGTTTACAAGTCTTAAAATAGACTCGCCCATTTAAACAATTTTCAGATCAGAGGGTAGAGAATGGCCTTTTATTTGTAAATGCTGGCAGTTTTTTAGGTAAACAAATAAATAAACAAATAGTCACAACAAGTGCACCTTACATTATGGATGCCAGGTTGTTTTCACTTACCCAAGGGATCTGAATTTTAACACTTAAGGCCCATTCATATCAAGGACGTTAATTATAATGATATAATGAAGCAGCAGACGTCAAAACTTCAGCACGCACGCACAGAACATGATCGTCGATTCATTTGGATTTTACTGTAGTTATCGTTATAATTCTCTAGTTATAGTTCTCCTTCATGCTGTGTGCGGGTCTTTGCGGCAGCTGTTTGATCACCTGGAATGATGAGCGCATCAAAGGCGCCGACGTCCAGCTTAGCCAGGTCGGTGACATCACCGCGGGCGATGCGCGCGCTCTCCTGCAGCACGTTCCTCGTGTCCGACGCGGGCTTTCCTTCACAGTGGTTCACCACATGCATCATTTCAACATCAGGCGCAAACATCTGGACCTGCAAAGCAAAGTCAGCTGCATTTGAGACTGAGATGCAACGCCTGCCAGTTACATTTAGTCATTTAGCAGACGCTTTTATCCAAAGACCCTTACAAATGAGGACAAATGGAAGCAATCAAAATCAACAAAAGAGCAATGATATGCAAGATGTGATATGATAAGTTTCGCTTTCATTTTCACTTATTCGGGTTATTTCAAGGTTTAAGGAAACCCCAGATTTTCAGAGTGTTCTTTTTCGAAACTATTTTAAGCTTTGAGTTGCTTTATTTGTGTGCATTACCTTGGCACCTGCTCGGCTGAGGTGCACCATCACAGCAGACGCCTCGTGAACCTCTGTGCCGTCATACACGCCGCAGCCGGACAGAATCAACGCCACGCGCTTTGCCATGCCTGCTGCGCAAAACACACACACAGAAATGAACTATTAAACCCGGCCTTTATATTCATTCGAGCAGTAAGTGACTCTTCTTGGCACTGAGAAAGGATATCGCAAGTAAGGAACAGGTGGCAATCACTTAGGCCTACACAATGGCAGAATTAAATATTTGCATAGCTCTCGCACCCTAGAGATCTTGCCCAGGTAACAAAGGATCAGTTTCCACGGAGTTACAGTAAACACGCATTGAAAAGAAATTGAATTCAGTGAATATTTCTTTATTATAAAATGTTGATTAACATTTTGATGTAGCATTAAACAGCAACCTTAAGAAATATCAGAACTTTAAAACAGAAAATAGCCTACTGTTAAAATATAAGATGTTTCTATGTTCAACAATCTTAAAGTTTTCATTAAATCTAGAATTGCAGTCGTTTAAAGCAGAGCAGCAGCTTACCTTTTTAAGGGAGTTGAGTTGAGTTGAGTTGAGCTGAGCTGAGTTGAGTTGAGTTGAGCAGTGAAGAGTGTTTCTCTCAACACACACTTGGGTGCAGTATATATTGGGCTGGGTGCAGCAGTTCCTCCCATGAAGGCGTGTTCCTGGAAGGAAAATTACACCATTGTCTGTTTTCCCGTATAGATTGTGCTTAGTCATACCTACAATTTCTTTCTTTCTGAGTTCACCTGAGTTTATATTCGTGGCATATTACCGCACTGTAACAAAGCTGAAGATAAGCTGCATGTGAATGAAAGAGGGCAGTGTGGAGAACTCTAGAGTGTATTAGGTTATAAGCTTTAGTAGCCTATATATCTTTATTTGATAAGCAAGCATCAAAGCAAATGCATAAATGCAGCACAAGTTTTTCAGGTTTTTTGTTTTATTTATTTTTGATTTATTTATTTTTCTGTATAAAGTCAGTTCTCCTCAGATTCACACAGGTGTCCTCATAGAGTATCCACAGGTGTTGTATTTCACATTAATTATGAACCTATTCCATTACCATCTGACAACCACAAAGGTTCATAATACTTATCTTCATTTTGAGTTCTATATGTATTGTTTCATTAAGTCATTTGAAATGAATGTATAATGATTAATTTAATGTAACTCTAAATTTAAAAATTAGTAAAATGTTTTATTTATTTATTTTATTTTTTTAAATGTGGTTATTTTTTTTAATTTTTTTGTAGTAGAAGAATTGTAGTAATTTTCCAGAAGTGATATAAAGGATGAGGAAGCTCCAGCATAAAAGGAAATAAACTTCTTTTGTGAGCGCATGTCTGACGTCACGGCGCATGACGTCACGCGGTGGTGCGTATAAAGCCGAGCGCGCGCGAGAAGAGCGCATCTGACTGAGGATGGCGGAGTCTGAATCACTGCACTTATCCATCGGAGTCCTGGGCATATCTGGGGGTAGGTGGCAGAAAACAGAAGAGAAAAAAATTGTTTAGATCTTACAAATTATTTATTAGCGAGTAATTAAGTGATTAACGCAGTTATTTACCTAGAATGTTAAATAAATAAATAAAAATAAAACTTTTCTCAAGAAATGTCTAAATTAAAAATGTTTTGCATTACGAATTGTATTGTAAATGTTTATTAATAGGCTAATTGTAATATCCATACTTGTGATTGTAATTATTTTTTTAATATTTGGCTTATTATTTACGGATAATTTATTATTTCCCTAACGCCAGTAGAGGGCAAAACTAACATTTAACTAACACAACTAACATTTAACTACACCGCTGATGTGAAAACAGTTAAGATGTAAATCTTGATTAATTCTGTTCATCACTGGTAATCTTTTTTCCCCTTAAAAGAAGATAGTAATGCTCATAGGCTAATAATAATAATAATAATAATAATAATAATAATGTCTTGTGAATAGGTTCTTTGTTGCTTCTGGTGAACAACTATGCGAGCTCCCCAGGCGAAACTCTGATCACAAACACAGCTTTAGGAGTTCTGCTCCTCATATTCGCTGCTCTGCTGGCTTATTCAGGTATGTTACACATTATTAGACTATAAAAATGTATGCATCACATTAACTGATTTTTTTTTTTTAATCAAAACTTAAAATTTAATCAAAAATTTTCTTTGTGTGTGTTTGTGTGTGCGTGTGCGTGTGCGTGTGTGTGTGTTATAGTCTTTGTTGTCTTCGTTTTATAGTGTCAAATGGAGAAATGGAAAAAGAAATTGAACTCTTTTGTTTTCATTTAGTTAATTCATTTGTTACAGCTTGAAATATTACAAATGTAGCACGTTGACGAAGCTCAAAGTAAAGTATTTGTAGATTGAGTTTTAAGAAATGCATAAACAGTGTGGCACTGTGACATTATCAAAATATTGCTTTTTTTGAGCACCCTGACATGACAACATTGGCTCTTTATATGTCGTGGGTTTGGGGTGGAGCTACTTGTTTGTCTGACTAATTGGAGACAAGGGTTTTTCAAGAGTTTTTTTTTTTTTTTAACTCTACAGAAATTACACATTTCACTTTTAAACTCTTTTTATGCAGTCTAACTTTGAATACATAAATTAACTTTGTTTTAAAAATCATCCCATGTAAAACTTTCCCTCTCTATCCTTCATTCTCCATCTCACTGTCCTTTTATCCAGGTGTTCGACGCAGCCAGTGCCACAATGTTCTCTTTGGTAGTCTGTGTCTGACAGTGTCAGCCCTATGGTGCGGTTCAGGTTTAGTGCACATACTTGCAGGTGAAAACATAATAAATGGCAGCAGAGGGCTGAGAGATGCTATGGTGCCAGGCCTTGCAGCTTTCACTCTGGCACTGCTTGTTATCTGCATCGTAGCTATTTTATGTCATGAGGTTGTCCTCTCATTCATCGCTCTGAGCATATGTCTAGCGTGCGCCCACCAGATTGCAGGTCTGGCAGACTCGGCCTTCGGACAGGCAGCCACCGCCGTCTGCTACCTCATGGTCTGTATTGTGGGCGCTTACTTCGGAAGCGGCCGTTTGTTATCATACATCACACAGAGAAAGATTCAGCTCCCCGGAACATTAAACAAAGATAGCGTGAAACCAATGAAAAATCAAGAGGTTAATGATGTTGTGACAGTCGGAGTAATCATGAACTTGTTGTCAGCTAGTGTGCTAGCTTGTCCTCTGCTTGGTGTTGTCCCTAAGCTCTTCTCTGGCCATGTGCCGTGGCTGTGGACCGCTGGTGTCTTCCAGCTGGGTGTGTGTGTTAAGAGCTACAGATCTATGGACACCCTGGCAGCCACTTTCTATGGCTTCACATCCATCCTGCGGTTCACTGAAGGCTACACTGCGCTAGTGGTGCACTTCACAAACCAAGTGCCCTATTCCGCAGTGCCGTTTCCAGTTGTATTCTCAGTGTTGTTTTTCATCCTGGCCTTTTTTAACTTGCAGGGAGGGTTTGTGAACACCGTCTACCAGCTGTTTTTTGTGACATACTGTATTGCAATTGCATCCGAACCCCAAAGCTTCTTTCAAAGGGGAACGCAAGGCGTGCAGGCCGCCATATTCGTTGCCTCTGCTTTTGTGCTTTTTATAACCCTTTATAACATGGCTTCCTCAAACAAGATACCTACAGGTGCAGGTTTCCTTAAGAACCTGTTGGCCCGCAGTAATAGATTTATCTTGCAAACCAATAGCAAAGAGCTACATGCTCCCTATCTGGGCTACTCTAAATACGCTGATGCCGAGGTGCTTGGCCACGGCTGCAGTGTCCTGGCCGCATTTTCGATCACAGCCTCGCTTTCTAGCGGAAACCCCTTGGCCATTCTGATCCTGCCTTGGGCAGTGGTTTCCGGTGGTGTGCTGCACCTGATATGTGGCTCTGTTGCCTTCGCTCGAGGAAAGACCCTAGAGAGTACGGCTTTCATCCTTTACGGTATCATGTGGACAGTGTGGGGACTGACGCGCTTTGGAGGCCTCTATGGAGATGTGCGAGGCCTCCACCTGGCTGTGGGGATCATCAGTTTCATGCTCTTCAATGTGTTAGTGACAGCAGGGGCCTTGTTTCTCAACAAAGCCTGGTTCATCTATACCTTCACCTTCCAACTCATCCTCATTAGCTTCTTACTGGATGCAGTAGGTGCGCTGCCTCATGGCTACGATATCGGCGTGACCATTATCCTCGGGCTGGTCAGCTTCTACATGTTCCTGGCCAGCATTTTCAACTGCACCTTTAAAAGCCCACAAATGCCTTTCGGTGATCCTTTCATCAAGTTGAGCGGCTTTGGAGGAGGCAAAGACAGCTGCCCTCACCTTCCAGCCAGGAAGTCCGCATCCGTTCAGCAAATTGCAGGTGAGTCACTTTAGTAAAAGAAAAAGAATTGCTATGTATTGGTGTATACATGAGTGCATATGTGTCTATACCAATATACTTTCCTTTCTTTTATTGCAGAGATCATGAAGAATGGTGGCATATGTGGAATGCCCACAGACACCGTCTATGTGCTTGTGGCAGCTTGCAATCGCCCACAGGCTGTTGAAAAGGCATATAGGTCAGTTACGTTCCCCACTTATATTTCAAGTAAGTCGGTAACACTTTAGTTTAGGGACAAATTCTCACTATTAACTAGTTGCTTATTATCATGCATATTACTCATACATTGGCTGTTTATTAATACTTATAAACCACATATTAATGGCTTGTTCTGCATGACCATATTTTAGATCCCTTAATCCTCCCTAATACTGAAACTTAATAACTACTATGCTAACGATTAACAAGCAGTAATTAGGAGTTTTTTGAGGAAAAAGTCATAGTTAATAGCTAGTTTGGTCCCCAAAAAAAAGTGTGACCGAAAAGTCTTTGGTTTCTGCTTCACCAGTGTCTCCTAACCATGCAATCACACCTCTATAGTGTAAAGAAACAGGCGAAAGAACGACCCATGTCCTTATGGATTTCATCTATAAGGCAGTTGGAGCCAGTCAGAGACCAGATCAGCCCTCTCCTTTGGGACTTTATGGAAGCTGCTTGGCCGTCTTCCATTAGCTTAGTTATAGCTAGAGGTGGGTATTGTGATATTCACATTGTACTTGACATGTACCAAATTTTGTCAAATTTAACCCAGACTTCTCCATTTATTTGTAGCTCCGTGGATGGAATTCTTCGGATTGGGTGACTCATCCAAATACATAGGCACACCGCAGAGCATAGCCATAAGAAACCCAGACTGCACTGTTGCTACACACCTCATTAATGCGGTATGTGTTGTCATGTTTGCTCATAGGAATGCTGTTTATCGTTGACCTTTACTGTATAAACCATGCATTTCTGTTTGACTAGGTGGGTCCCATTGCGGTCACCTCTGCTAATCCCACCGGTGAGGCAGATACTACCCATCATAACCAAGTTTATGCAAAACTTGGTGACAAGGTACAGAGGTGGTTTATTTGTTTGAAAATTCATAGATATTACCTATTGGGTGACTTAAATGTCATATTATCCTGCAGGTAGATGGGGTGCTGTGTGATGGGCCGTCACCAGAGAACATCGCCTCTACAGTGGTAAACTGCACCAAAATTGAGGATGGCCAGATTGGGTTTTTCCGTGTCGGGCTTATTCCTAAATCTAAGGTAACTAGTGATCATTCCAGCACGCATGTCCTGTTATTCAAAAACGTATTCAGCTGTCTGAACTTAACGGCAAATCTGTTTTGTTTTGACTTTCTCAAGGTTCTTCAGATCTTCGAGGAGATTCAGAAGAAGCACATGCATGGTCAGATGAATGCAGCTTTTGAGACGGATGTCGCAGATCCTCAAAGGCATCTCCCAGTCTCTCAGACAAACTTGTCAGAGACTCAGACAGACTGTGGGATTGGTCGAAATTCCCCTGCCGACTCACAGAGCTCTCTCGACCTCAGCCAACATGACCATCAGGAAGAGGAGGACGAGTCTTTATAGACACTGCCAAACACTGAATATGTTTTCCATTTTAATTGTTCAACATGTATTGTACAGCCTTTTAGTGTGTTAACATCAGATGTTTTGGACAATTGGGCCAGGAAACAATGAAATTACAATTATATGAATGAATAAAGATGGCAACAGGCATTAATTTTGCAAATAGACAATATTAATATGTTGTTAATTTCTGTGTATTATTTTAGTGTTCTTTACCATATGAGTGTGGTTATCATTATCTTACTATTCATTTTAAACCCTTTTCTACTTATTTATTAATTTTATGGAATATTACAATGTAACATTGTGTCTATTATTCATTTGTCAATGTGTTGTTTTATATTTATAATATACTGTAGACTTGTATAAAGTATTGAAAATTAAATAAATATGGAGTCCTGAATGAATAAATCCATTCACAATCATGCAGAGAATGGTAAAAACCATTGACTGAAAACCTTTCATAGATACAGCATTAGGGTCAAACACTGAAAGTGTGTAACATTGATTGTTTGTCTGGCTGAGTCAATAACAGCCATAGTAAAATGTTGGGGTGGGATGGGTCTAAAAAGTCCTGCGGCCAACATTAGTGTGTCCCCCTCGAACCCTCTAGTGCCACCAAGTGATCAAATGTGACCTTTTCCTCTGCTTTTAACTTTCAAATGCTTAGCTCTATAATCAAATTCTGTCCAATCATAATCAATATTGGATCTTCAGACCAAGCCATGTAAAATTTCCATGGATTTTTATCTGTTTTGGCCTACTGAAACAAAACTAGGTATGAATCACTGCCAGAGCAGTGTAAATGTGAATTTAAGTGAAAACATCAAAAATAAAAATAAAAATAGTCAGTAATTTGGCAATGACTCAAGATTACCTGAGTATTTTTATGACTAATATATAAGGTAAGATGGGGGAAGATGCCCCCTTAAGAACAATGTGCATATACTTTTAAATTTGAACATATTTAGATATAAGATTCTTAATATTTCATTCAACTACTGGGGTATGATGGCCTTCTACATTATTAATATTTACAGATTTTTTTCAAAGTGTCATTAATAGAAAAATCTTATTTCATCTTAGCCAATAATTTAGAAAATACTTGGCTTAAAAATTATGATTCTTCTCTTCTTTCCTTGGGATATAAAGAGTCTTTCTAACACTGCCAATTCTTGCAAGTTTTTCAAACTCCTGAAAAGAAAATGTTTTAATGACAAAAACCTCAGGCAGGAAGCGAGGTTGTAGCTTGATAATACTTTGGATTATTAAAATGAATAACTTGACTCCTTGACACACTGCAATGCCACTTACCAAACTGGCAGCAGTGAGTGGCATGAAGCTTCTTCAATTCTTTTAAAAATGCATTGCAATAAAACTGGTTTGCATGTTGTTTCAACCATGCACAGAAGAATTTAATCTGGCATTATTTAGGCTATATTTCTGGAAGGAAATATTTTTCTATTTCATTTACTATCATGGGTTTCTTACTGTTGTTTTGAAGATTCTCAAACAGTTTAAGGAAGATGAAGAAGAAATAGCTGTTAGTAAATTAGCAACAACTTCTTTTCGGTTTATAGGCAAACTCCTCCTCCAGCGTTCATTCAATCCTTCCCAACATTGGGTCAGCTCATGTTCAGATGACGCTAATCAAGTTTTCTTGGTAGATTGTTGATATTGCAAACTGTTTTCCTGTAATGCACCAAATGTTTTAAGGCCAAAATACATCAGGAAGTGAGGTTATTGCTTGCTAACATTTTGGCATATTAAAAAATAATAACTTGAGACCTTGATAAAATGCCATAAGAGAACCATACACATTTACAGGAGCCACTGTTTTTGTCAGTGAAAGCTAATAATGTTTAATTACGTGTGATTTTAATCTGATAGTGTCTGTATTTTATAAACAACTGAAATATAATATCTTGACCATGTCCGCTTTCCACTGCATTTTTATTTATTTATTTTATTTTTATTTTTATTTTAAATTGAGAGCATTGCTTGCCAACAACAAAATTTAACATCTGCCATCTATTTCTTTGTTTTCACTGATTCTGGTGAGAGTGAGAGAGAGTGGTTGATAAATACAGATATAGTATAAACAACCATTTATCATCTGCAATATATATATATAGATATATATATTTGTGCTGTCAAATGATTAGTCGCAATTAATCGCATCCAAAATAAAAGTTTTGGTTCACATACAGTAGTATATGTGTGTGTACTGTGTATTATGCATACATAAATACACAACCATGCATGTACATATTTAAGAAAGATATGTTACGTTTATATATATATATATATATATATATATATATATATATATATATATATATATATATATATATGTACATATTTTCAAAATATATACATGCATGTGTGTGTATTTATATAGAGATAATAAATATACACAGTACACACAGATATATTATGTAAATAAATACTTTTATTTTAATCGTTTGACAGCAGTAATATATATATATATATATATATATATAGGTCAAACTTTATTTTAAGCTCCAGTTCTCACTATTAACAACCATTAACTATTACTTTTGCCTCAATAAATTAAATTGCTGCTCATTAATTAATTATTGGGTAGGATTAGCAATGTAGAATATGGTCATGCAGAATATGAGATTTATAAGTACTAATAAACAGCCAATATGTTAATAATAAATATGCTAATAAGCAACTAGTTAATAGTGAGAATTGGATCCTATACTAAAGTGGTACATGCTTCGCTTTAAATGAATTAATTGGCAGTGAAGAAGGAAGCAAATGCAGTGAAGGTTTAATCATTAGGTAACACTTTATTTTGATACCCCACTTTAGACATTTTACTAACTATAAGTAACTTTGCAACTACGTCAACTAGTAGTCATTATAGTATTAGTAGACTGTCTGTTTTCTAACACTTTTTTTTTTTTTGATGGGTCCACAACATACAACAAACTGTCTATAAGAAGCTTTGCAAATATATGTCAACTTATTCTACTAACCCTAAACCTAACCTAACGGTCTACTCTGAGAGTTAGTAGACATGTAGTTGCAAATTAATGAGAATTAATTGATATGTAGATGCAAAGTAACTTATAGTTAGTAGAATGTCTTTAGTGCATTCAGAGTATCAGAATAAAGTGTAACCGATCATTATGTTAGCTCTGTAAAACTGGACATGTCATGTTTTCACATGAAGAACATGAAGCAGGTCTTGTTTTATTTTGGGACTTCCTTTCATTTAATTCCTTCACGTTAACTAAAATGATTTGATTTCTCAGCACTGAAGCACAACAATGAGAAGTTGCATACGAATGAAAACTGATCATATAATTATAATTGACTGAAAGAATGTGGATATGTCATGCAATGGAAACTATGCAGGAACTGACTTGAGGAATGGCTTTATTGTTACTAAATAAAGGCAAGCAGATTCCAAATAAATGACAGTCAATCAGAGGAAATAACATGCAAATGAGAATGATTATATAACATAAGTGATTATTTATCTATTTTTATGCTAATTTCTTTTTATTGATCATTGTTAATTCATTTTTGTTCATTATACTATACATTAATTCTCAAACACTAATGAGCTGATGAGTTGAATCAGGTGTGTTTGATGAGGGAGACAAACTAAATGAACGTTAAGTAATGGTCATTCATACAACCTGTTAACATGTATTTGGAATAGTTTTATAGACTCTCTGAACTCGGTTAAGAAAGAAGAAGAAAAAGAAGAAGAAGAAGAAGAAGTAAAACAAAGCAATAAAGAGTCTTTGATTTATGAATGGTAATGTTGACAATAATAATTCATAACAGCTGCAAAGCCACTTACACTCTGTCAGACTTGTGTCCCTGTGTCCTGTGTTTTTCCTCCCTCATGTTACCCACATGCCCATATTTGGTTTTCCTGTTCCTGTCCCTGATTGTTTTTGATTTAGTTCCAGGTGTGTCTCGTTTTCCCCTCATTAGGTCTGTGTATTTATAGTTTTCTGCCCCATGTTTCTTGTCGGTTGTTAATTGTCATTTTGTGGTCCCCTGAGTATGTTCCTGCCTGCCTGTACTCCCTGCCTTTTGTTTAATTAAAGACTGTGTATTTGAAGTTTACCCTATGTCTCCTCGCGCCTCCCAAGGCAACCGTGACACACTCTTACAAAAAAAAAAAAAAAAAGAAAAGGAAAAAGGTGCTTAAAAGGTTCTTCACAGCGATGCCATAGAAGAAACATTTTTGGTTCCACAAAGAACCTTCCAGTCAAAGGATCTTTAAAGAACCATCTCTTTCTTACCTTTTTATAATCTAAAATAATTTTGTGAAACAGAAAGGTTCTTCAGATGTTAAAGGTTCTTTATGGAACCATTTAGACAAAATAAAGGTTCATCGTGAAGCACCTTTATTTTTAAGAGTGTACCAAACTGGCAGCTTAATTTCAAGCTAAACAGTGAGTGGCATGAAGCTACTTCTGTTCCTGGACAAGATGTTGTTATAAACCCAGTTTACATGTTGTTTTAACCATGTGCTAAAAAATTTAACCTGGCTTTATTTAGCTTATATTTCTGGAAGGAAATATTTTTCTGTTTCATGTACTATCATGGGTTTCTAATTGTTGTTTTGAAGATTCTCAAACAGTTTAGGGAAAATTAACAAGAAATAGCTGTTAAATTAGTAACAACTTCTTTTCAGTTTATTGGCAAACTCCTCCTCCAGCGTTCATTCAATCCTTCCCAACACTGGGTCAGATCATGTTCAGATAAAGTAATACGTATTGCTTTAATTAAATTGCATAGAAAATGTATAATGTTTTTGTCAGTGAAACTTAATAATGTTGAATTGCATGTGATTATACTCTGATAGTATCTGAAACGATTCTGTATTTTATAAATGACTGAAGTATGATATCTTGACCATGTCTGTTTTCCACTGTTTTTACTTTTAAAATTGAGAATAACTTGCCCTACAATAAAATTCCCTAACTTCTAGTTATGTCTGTTTAAACTGATTCTGTTAAGAGTGAGAAACAGAGTGGTTAGATTTGTCAGTTTCTTTCTTTTTCTTCCTTTTTTTTAAATATATTATTATTGAGCATCATGCAAGTCTGTCTGTACTTTGCAGTAAATGAATTAATCAGCAGTGAAGGAAGCAAATGCGGTGAAGGTTTGATCATTATGTTAGCTCTGTTTAACTGGACACATCACCTTTATTTATTTATATAGCGCTTTTATCAATACAGATTGTGTCAAAGCAACTTCACAATATCAAAATAGGAAAATAGTGTGTCAATAATGTAAAAAGACAATATTAAACACTCAGTTTTCAGTTAAAGGCAGTTCATCATTGAATTCAGTGATGTCATCGTCCAGCTCATTTCAGTTTAAATAGTATCTGTGCAATCAAGTCGACAATATCGCTGGAAATGAAGTGTCCCCAACTAAGCAAGCCAGAGGCGACAGCGGCAAGGAACCAAAACTCCATCGGTGAAGAATGGAGAAAAAAACCTTGGGAGAAACCAGGCTCAGTCAGGGGGTCAGTTCTCCTCTGGCCAGACGAAACCAGCAGTTTGTTCCATGCTGCAGCAAAGTCAGATTGTGCAGAGGACTCATCTGGTTCCTGTGGTCTTGTCCCGATGGCCGTCTAGGTGATGAGGTCTTCACTGGGGATCTGTCTCTGGGGCTCATCTAGTAGTCCTGGTCTCCGTTGACATTCAGGACTGTATAGGTCGTCTCTAGGTGCTGATCCACCATCTGATCTGGATATGGACTGGATCCGGGTGACTGAACTGACCATCTGATCTGGATATGGACTGGATCCGGTGGTTACGGTGATCTCCGAATAAGAAAGAGACAGACTAATATTAGCATAGATGCCATTCGTTTAACGATGTAACAAGCACATCGGGTGTTATGGGAAGTGTTCCCGGTTCCAGTTGATCTAATTAATGCAGCCTAATAGTCCTTTAATGGATTTGAATATTAGAAGCCTATTAGTGTGTTGTGTAAACCAGGTTAAAGAGATGGGTCTTTAATCTAGATTTAAACTGACAGAGTGTGTCTGCCTCTCGGACAGTGTTAGGTAGATTATTCCAGAGTTTGTGCGCTAAATAGGAAAAGGATCTGCCGCCCGCAATTTATTTTGATATTCTAGGTATTATCAGATGACCAGAGTTTTGAGAACGCAGTGGACGTGGAGGACTATAATGCGATAAGAGCTCGCTCAAGTACTGAGGAGCTAAACCATTCAGGGCTTTATAAGTAATTTAACAAGATTTTAAAATCTATACGATGTTTAATAGGAAGCCAGTGCAGTGTTGACAGAACCGGGCTAATGTGGTCATACTTCCTGGTTCTAGTAAGGACTCCAGCTGCTGCATTTTGGACCATTTGAAGTGTGTTTATTAAGCGTGCAGAACAACCACCCAATAAAGCATTACAATAATCTAACCTTGAGGTCATAAACGCATGAATTAATATTTCTGCATTTGACGTTGAGAGCATAGGTCATAATTTAGATATATTTTTAAGATGAATAAAATGCAGTTTTACAAATGCTAGAAACGTGGCTGTCAAAGGAAAGATGCTATCAAATAGCACACCTAGGTACCTGACTGATGACGAAGAATTGACAGGGCAGCCATCAAGTGTTAGACAGTTTTCTAAGTGTTAGACAGTAGCCCCTTTCACACAGTAATACCAGTAAATTGCCGTAAAATTACCAGAACAACTCTAAACGGCTGCGCCTCCGGTGTTGTGTTTGTAAACATGGAGGGGTATATGTGGTCAGTGTTTTTGTTGATGTTTTCATTTCTGTATCAAACATTCACATTCATGCGGTGCTTTTTGAATTTCAACGACTCTGGATTGGCCCGGAGTAGACATCTAACGTCAGAGCATTCTGAACCTGTACATGCTCATTCCGGTAATTTTCATTCTGCGTTCACACACAGCTGAATTCCAGCAATTTACTGGTAATGTTACAACTTCTCATACCGTTAAACTGGCGGAACAAATTTATCGGTATTTTAAAAAAAGCCTTTTTACACATGATCTCTTTACGGCAATTTACCGGTAATTTTCCAGTAAAGTCTGTCTGTGTGAAAGGGGTTAAAGTTCTCATCATGCTTTCACATTAAGAACATGAAGCAGGTCTTGTTTTATTTTGGGACTTTAGGATTTCTTCCTTTCATTTAATTTCTTCACGGTTAGTAAAATGATTTGATTTCTCAGTACTGAAGCACACTGAGAAGTTGCATACGAATGAAAACTGATCATAGAATTATAATTAACTGAAATAACCTGGATATGTCATGCAACGGAAACTATGCAGGAACTGACTTGAGGAATGACTTCATTGTTACTAAATAAAGGCAAGCAGATTCCAAACAAATGACAGTCAATCAGAGGAAATAACATGCAAATGAGAATGATTATATATAGCATGGGTGATTATTAATCTATTTTAATGCTAATTTCCATTTATTGATCATAATTAATTTTTGGTCATGATACTGTACATTAACTCTCAAACACTAATGAGCTGATGAGTTTAATCAGGTGTGTTTGATGAGGGAGACAAACTACATGAATGCGAACTAATGGTCATTCATACAACCTGTGTTAACGTATTTGGAATAGTTTTATTCCAAAGGCAGACTCTCTGAACTCCATTAAGAAAGAAGAAGAAGAAGTAAAACAAAGCATTTAAAAAAATCTTTGATTTATGAATGGTGATGTTGACATTCATAATATCTGCAATGCCACTTACCAAACTGGCAGCTTAATTTCAAGCTAAACAGTAAGTGGCATGAAGCTACTTTAATTCCTGGACAAAACATTGTTATAAACCCAGTTTGCATTTTGTTTCAACCATGTGCCAAAGACTTTAATCTGGGTTTATTTTTATTTCTTGAATGAAATATATATATATATATATATATATATATATATATATATATATATATATAATTTATTTATTTATTTTTTTATTTTTTTTTCTATTTCATTTACTATCATGGGTTTCTAATTGTTGTTTTGAAGATTCTCAAACAGTTTAGGGAAGATGAGGAAGACATAGTGTTAGTAAATTAGTAACAACTAGGCTTCTTGTCGGTTTATAGGCAAACTCCTCTTCCAGCGTTCATTCAGTCTTTCACAAATTTGGGTCAGATCATGTTCAGATAAAGCTTATCAAGATGTCTTAATAGATTTTGCAAACTGTTTACCTGTAAAGCACCAAATGTTTTAATGCCAAATACCTCAGGAAGTGAGGCTTGCTAAGGCTTTGGCATATTAAAATAACTTGAGAGAACCATAAACATTTACAGGAGCCACTTATTGCTTTAATCAAATCACATAGAAAATGTACAATGTTTTTGTCAATGAAAGCTAATAATGTAGAGTTGCGTGATTTTATTCTGATAGTATCTGAAATGATGCTGTATTTTATAAATTACAGAAATAAAATATCTCGATCATGTCTGTGTAACGGGGTGATTGAGACGAGATATGCGGATCCATTTGCAGGCTTTTATTAGACAGACGTTGTCATAACAGGCATGGTTCAAACAGTGGCAAACAGATATAACACAGGCAAGACAAAGAGTAATTCTAAGGCAAGCGTGGGTCTTCGATCGGTGAATAATATCTAGAGGGCTTGAGAAGAGGGTTAATCCAGAACCATGAGCAATATTCCAGGCGAGGTATAAACAGAGTCCGAACGGCGAGACAAGGGTAAACCCAGGAAACACAGGCTAGAATCAGAACATGAGAAACAGGCAAGGCAAAACAAAGACTAGACTATGAAAACTAAAACTGGCTCCATGTTGCAGCTATCACTAGGAGAGCGATAAACGCAGAATGATACTCGGAGATTAGAACGAGCAAGTCCAAAGCTTATGTAGGATGTGTGATTGTGTGATGGATCTCAGGTGTGAGCGTGTGATTAGTGAAATGGCTGCTGGGAAATGTAGTCCGGAGTGACATGTAACAGTCTGTGTAGTGTGAGAGTCAATGTAATGGAAGAGTGACCTCTGGTGGCAATCAGATGTAAGTCCATGGACCAGATTCATGACAATCTGTTTGCCACTGTTTTTTTTTTTTTTTTTTTAATTATTTAACCCTTTAACGTGCATTGTAACCGCACAGTTGACCTTTTTTTGCGATCAAATTACGGTAATTAAAACTCGCCAAACCCCATTTTTGGCTGTTTGTCCTTATACCCCTCATTGAATAGAGTATGTTATTGCAATTATATCCACTGGGTGGCATTACAGCAAAAAATATATTGTTGCCGAAAAGCCGCGACAAAACTGAGAATGTATTGCTGTGACGCCTCCCTTCAAACACTAGCTGCAAAAGACGTTAAAAGTTGAGATTTTTTAAAAAATTAATCGGATTTCATGTTCTAGACCTCCTAACGGTATATTTTGGTGAATGGCAGAAACGTGGTGATAAAATGTCTCTCTGTTTTTACTTTAGAAAAAGTGCTCAACCGCTCGGTTGAGTTGCCCAGTCAGGGTAAAATGAACTGAATGCTAGCTATACTCAGCAACACGATCATAACTCAGTATATAGCACTGCACAAGATCATAGATGAAGATGTTCCTTTGTTTGAACAAAAACCAATGCTTTGTTAAATAGAACAAATTATTAAAATGATATGGTGTGATATTACATTTCTGTTATATTGACTATACACACATCTATATATATATTGACTATATGCCTTTTACCTTACATTTTATCCAGATTGTCATTAATCTATTATTTATTATTTGTATTACTTATAATGCAATTTAATAATTATTTTATTATGTTTGTTTTTTATTTTCATTTTTTTTATATATATATATTTGTTTATTTACTTTTAAATTATTAGATTTCTATTACATTTAATGCTGAATTCTTTTTTACAGTGGATCGTTGTGTTATAATAAGAACAGGTTTTTTTAAATATATAATCATGGGTAAATCATGGGTATTGTTAACATATTCTACTGTCTGTAATGTTTTTATACACAAAAACCTTAAACTTTAGTTGCACAAATGAAAAATTCCATTAATGCATTATACTTTTTAGTTCATGCCGAGAATTACCCTAAATGGGCAAGTCAACCGGCTGGTTGACTTGTATATCTGCTTAGTGAATGGGTGATCTGAAAAAAAAAAAAAAAAAAAAAAAAAAAACCCTGAAAAGTTGCTCACTGTGGTGTCAGGAACACAATTTTAACAATAAATATTTTTTGGCAAATGTAAATGTGTGACTGTTAAAGGGTTAAAAATTGAGAATATTACTTGCCCAACAATAAAATTAATTATCTTACAGTTATTTCTCTGTTTAAAATGATTCTAGTGAGAGAGAGATACAGATATATGTAAACACCATTTATCATCTGTAGTTTTTCTGGTTCTTTCTTTTTCTTTTTTTCTTTTTTTTAAATATATTATTATTGAGCATCATGCAAGTCTGTCTGTACTTTGCATTAAATGAAGTAATCAGCAGTGAAGAAGGAAGCAAATGCAGTGAAGGTTTGATCATTATTTTTGCTCCGTTAAACTGGACACGTTATTCTTTCACATGAAGGACATGAAGCAGGTCTTTTTCGATTTTGGGACTTTAGGATTTCTTCCTTTCATTTACTTCCTTCACTGTTAGTAAAATGATTTGATTTCTCAGCACTGAAGCACAACAATGAGAAGTAGCATACAAATGAAAACTGATCATATAATTATAAAAGACTGAAAGAACCTGGATATGTCATGCAACAGAAACTATGCAGGAATTGACTTGAGGAATGGCTTTATTGTTACTAAATAAAGGCAAGCAGATTCCAAACAAATGACAATCAATCAGAGGAAATGACATGCAAATGAGAACGATTATATAACATCAGTGATTATTAATCTATTTTAACGCTAATTTCTATTTATTGATTATTGTTAATTCATTTTTGTTCATAATACTGTACATTAATTCTCAAACACTAATGAGTTGATGAGTTGAATCAGGTGTGTTTGATGAGGGAGACGGACTAAATGAACATTAACTAATGGTCATTCATGCAACCAATGTTAATATGGATTTGGATTTGGATATTTTAGTTTTATTCCAAAGACAGACTCTCTGAATAAATACATACATAGCATATACACATAAATTAAAAAGAGAAGTAAAACAAAGAAGAAAAAAAAATCTTGAGTTATGACTGCAATGCTACTTACAGAAATGAAATTAAATTAAGTATATTTCAATTCCTTGACAAAACATTGACTGCACTTCAGTTTGTGGACCTATTCTCACTATTAACTAACTATTAACTACAACTACATTGTTGTTTTCAGATTTCTCAAACAGCTTAGGGAAGATAAGGAAGTAATAGCAAAGTTAATTATAGACAAATGGTAGCACATAAATATAGGCTTCTTGTTGGCTTATAGATTTTTTGGAATTGTTTTGTTCTCGTTTACAGGTTTACTGACAGGAACTACAAACGAACCTCAGTCTGATTGAATCTAAAAGAAGTACAAAAGGGGGACTTTTCAAGTTAAACATTAAATGGACACTTTAAACAATCAAAGACCTATTCTTATGCAATGGGCAAATACGTGAACATGTCAAGTGATAGCCATAATAGGTGCGGCTTCCAGCAGTTTCTATTCCAGAGGAGTTTCTTTCCAGGAAATCGCAATGAAAATATGACGCTGGTGTGTCAGGCTGTATGAGTGTGTTTTTGTGTGCTTATTTGAGCAAGTGAACCAATGACCCTGCCCTGTCAGTTTATTTTATTTGCCTGCCCATCTATGATGGGCACAACTTGCTCTTTGAGTTCTCAGATGGTGTCATGATGTCTCACACAGCTGGCGGGACATCCCAGAGCATCTGTTTACAGGCTCATGAATCTGAGAGTGTGTCGCGGTGCAGTTTGGGTGGTACACTGCTTTCATTCTTACTTCTCACCCCACAAGATATCACTGACTCAGCCTATATTGTGTGCTATGAAGGATGGGCAATATTGCAGTTGGCAACTTTCTTCACGTTGCTTAGGTTTCAGTGTTTTTGTAAAGGTTAAGCGGAGCTGCCTCACATGCCCTCTGTAACCCAAGCTGACCTGTGTGCTGTGTCTCTGGAGCACAGGGTGTGTTTATAGTAACGGGAAGCATCACACACAGTATCTATTGAAGTAACATACTTTGCTTTTATTTAGTCTAAATGGCTTGAGAACAATTAACAAAAGTATAAATGGCTGGAAATCCCATGGATGGGACTTTCTGACAGTAGTTCTAATGCTAAAAATGGTCTAATGCTATTAATAGCAATCAATTATGAACTTATGATAGGTAGAATGTGGTTCAAATACAAATTAAATACTAAATCAATGAGTGAAATCTCTACTAAAATAGAACAAAGCATGCATGATTAGTACATTGAGAGGTAAATTATACAAAAAAGGCCATACATAGTATGGCAATACGATGCTTTTGCACATTGAACCATTGACTCATAGAAAAACTCTGGAAAAACAGCTGACATTTCACAGAATTTGACTCATCATACTTCCAGATTACAGTATTTTCTTGTTTGGTGACTGAGTGTTTTGGAAAGACTTCACAGTTGAAGAAGGAAATATACTGGATAAAATAGTGAAACAAAAAGCTAAATGTTATCAGTCGTAGATATGTGTTAAGTACAATTTTAGAACGTATTTTGGGTAGATACGCACACACACACATATTGGTGTGTGTGTGTGTGTGTGTATATATATATATATATATATATATATATATATATATATATATATATATATATATATATATATATATATATATATATATTAGGGCTGTCAATCGATTTAAATATTTGATCGCGATTAATGGCATGATTGTCATGAGTGATTGATTGTCTCGTGATAAATCGCAACTTAATTGCATATTTTTATCTGTTCTAAATGTACCTTAAATTAATACTTTTTAAGTTTTTAATAGCCTACTTTAATCAACATGGGCATAGACAAATAAGGATGCTTTATGCAAATGTATGTTTATTATTATTTAGCCAATAAATCCTTCAAGACAACAATAGATTGCTCAGAAAATTTTCATTTAGTAACACAATACATTAATTTATTGTTTTGGTAGCTGTATATAGTCTTATAGGATACTTATGTGAAGCGAACTATGCTATCCTTGTTTGTGAAGGAACAATCACCCTACAAAGCAAAGATATCCAGGATATGGTTTTACATGATTGAACAAACTGTAGGCCTCAAAACTTGACACACAAATCTGTGATAAATATCAAATGTTAAACGATGAATTCTTCACATCACAACATAACAAATAATTAACAAAAATGACAAGGTTACAACAAAAATGTAAATGAAGTCAAAAACAGCAGCATCTGAAAATCTTTGTTTAAGACTGTGTTTGATTAGTTGGGACAATAATTGGGGGCATTTTGTTAGTCTGACATGGTTTACAATGTAGTAAAAAAAAATAAATAAAATTGCACTTAAGCTGTTTTACACTTACACTTTACACAGTTTCTTTGAACTAAAATATTCGGTAACACTTTAGAATAGGGAACACTTATTCACTATTAACTACGACTTTTCCCTCAATAAATTCCTTATTTGCTGCTTATTAATAGTTAGTAAGGTAGTTGTTAAGTTTAGGTATTGGGTAGGATAAGGGATGTAGAATAAGGTCATGTAGAATAAGGCATTAATATGTGCTTAATTACTACTAATACATGGCTAATATTCTAGTAATATGAATGCTAATAAGCAACTAATTAAGAGACCCTAAAATAAAGTGTTACCAAATATTCTGACACTTCACTATGGAAAAACACCTGACATTTCACAAAACTGACTCATCATACTTTCAGATTACAGGAAGATTGTCTTGTCTGATGACCGAAAGCTTTGAAATCTCTCCATTCTTACTGAGGAAGAAGGAAACAGACTGAATAACATGGCCAAATGGAACATTTCAACATGATCTCATATGTAATGCATAATTGTAACACATGCACATTTCTGGAGAGAAACTGATATGTACAATATCAATGTATTTGAGTAGCATTTGAATTTTATGTTTACAGTATTACGATATGCTAAATTAAAAAAATATTCAACTTCAACATACATAAATTATTAAAGCTGTTAAAAAAATCCTATAGTAACTACATGTTGTTAATTAATATTACTCAGTATTACTCTTTGACCTTGAAAATAAGGTGCAATCCAATATTTGTTGTTTTGTTTTGTTTTGTTTTTTCTTTGAGGATGAGTCCTTTTCAAATACTCAGTATCACAAGTATTCATACTTGTCTCATTGAGAAAATCACATTAATTATGGACTCACATTAATGATGGACTACATACAATAGTAAGTTCTGGACATGTATGTATCATAGTAATAATGGTCCTCTACAACGTTTTGTTAGTGGCATCAAAGTGAATCTAAAAATGAGATCCAATTAATCAAACACATGTTTAGGTACAGTATGTAGAGCCAAAACTCCTCTAACAAAAATAACTTTATTGTGCTATTAGTGTGCTATTAATATAGGCTACTTTATGTACTTAGTAGTAGTAACTAGTTACTCAAAGTTTATAACTTAACCACTTAAAGTATACTGAAAAGTATACTTTAATAAACTAAAAGGGGCCAATTTAGTCCTAAGTAGTACTGAAATAGTACACTTACAATTATACCACTAGTTCATTGATATTAACATGCTTACTACGAATATAATTAAAATATAATATAATTTATTATTGTAAGGTTAATTGTTTTCCTGTTAGTTGCATTGTCTGTGCCTTTAGTTTTATTACAAAGAAAGGCTTAAAAATGCTTGAAATGATTTTAGAGTGAATAGAGTGGATGAATGATGGTTATGGGAGTGAATACCTCACACGTTTTTCAACCATGCAAAACATTTAAACAATTCACTTTCAGATGGCACACATTAGCAGGTATTGTTTTGTTTTATGACTCAGAGTTTTGAATGACTTTGTGTTTATTTAGCAAGGAAAAAGGAAACAGAAAAGTTCAATGTGATCTTATCATTTTCATAGGTTTTTACATAAAGAGAAAATTCTAGCGCAAACACGTTTGCAAAGGAACTGATATGGAACTATCCATGTATTAATTTGTTAGATGCTAAGTAAATTAATTCAACCAGATATATAATATGTATGTATGTATGTATGTATATTTTTTTCTTAGAAAGCTTCTTTGACTTCTATGAATTATGTACATCATTGTGATCAAAATTATTCAACCCCCCCCCCCCCCCCCCCCCCCCCCCCCCCCCCCCCCCCCCCCCCCCCCCCCCCCCCCCCCCCCCTTCTTTCTTTCTTTCTTTCTTTCTTTTCAACCACTGCTGGATGCTGCTGTTGTTAAATTACTTATTTGTATGGTAGGGGACAAAATTGTGTTAAAATGCAATTAAGCCTTTGGAAACTCTATAACAAAACTAAACTAGCTTGAGCTGTTACACATACATACATTTAGCCCATGCATGTGCTAAAGTTGAGTGGCAAATATGGCCAAGCCAAAGAGCTCTCACAAAAGCAATAGAGAAGAAATTGTTTTATTCAATTAGACAGTCTATGGCTACAAGATGACAGGAAAGGTGTAGAGACACAGCTGCTAGCCTAATCCATAAGTTTAAAATGTATTGTACCAGAAAACCTTTGACGGGTTTGAAGAAAAATCACAAAATCAATAAAATGTTTGATCAGAGCAACTGAGCAAAACCCTCTATTAACTTCCAAAGACTTGCAGGATGACCTAGAGGGGGAAAAAGCATTTCAGTGTGGAGTATAAGAAGAACACTAGACAAGTATGGCCCTCATGATGGGGTATCTTTCTGAATGCCACTCTTGACCACGAAGAACATAAAAGGCCTTGGTATGTCTTGTGATGGAGGTACTTTGCTGCTGCAGGAAGCGAGGGATGGGCCAAGATCCCAGTAGAGAGGTCTCAGAAGCATCTGAGCACTTGGTAGCAATGTTTATTGGAGGTTGGAAATAATAAAATATTCAGCATAAAATGTAACTCTTGGGGGTTGAGTAATTTTGTACTTGAATGATTAGAACCAATTTGATTTTTTTTAATTTTTCATCAACTTTACATCTTCAGAGTCACTTAAATGTGAATTAATAAAGTTTGTGTAATAGTTTACTGATGCTTTGGTTGAATTGTTTTCATAAATTTTTGTTCACGGCATCAGAATGTCTTGCAGGTCAAGGGGGTTGAATAATTTTGATTGCAACTCTATTTATACAACCATTATCTGCAAACTTTTATATATTGTTTACTTTTTGTTTGTATGTGGTCCGCACATATTGCTGTACATTTACTGTATGTAGTGCATCGCATATTTTCTGTAAATTCTTTAATATTTTTATTTGTGTTTATTTTGTATATTGTTGTGTTCTTGTCTGTTGTGTGTTCTGTATTTATTGTCTTCAGTGTCTGGTTCTACTACAAACAGCATGAAAGCTTGCTTGGAATATAAGCTCAATAAGGTTCGGTTTTCATGACAAAACAAATATTCATGTCAGTATTTTATTAGACAGATATAAAGAACAAAATCTCATACACAGTTTCTCAGTTCACAATTTACAAATACAAGCATACTATGCAATGGTAATATTTAAATACATTTTCATTCACTGGTTGAATTGAATTCTTATTGCTTCTGTTCAGTGTATTTACCCTTGATCAACAAGAATGATCCACTAAAAGAGCATAAATAACAATAAATTAATAAGAATAACAGTTCGGTATTAGAACACTTTTCAACCTTCAAAAGCATTGGAAAACATACAATACATTTACACAGCAGTACAGTAACAGGTTAATGTAGCTAATGTTCACTTAATATGAGCTTAAACAATGCTCACTTTCACATGGTTTCATGGTGATACTTCTTGCTCAGAATAACTGATAGTGCAGTAAAGTGACATTAAAACTGATTCGTATACATGTCAAGTTATTTCAAAGCATTCCCTTCATATGCAAACCGAAACAAAATCCTTCAAATTAAACAAAGCTAAAAGTGCCATGGAAGCTAATGTTGGTAGTAATCCTACAACATGTTGATTTTTACGCGTTCAAAAATCTGCCTCACTTTCAAAGCAGGCACACAACCTTCACGAAGAATGCTGATAGTTCCTGAAAATGAACAAAATGCATGTTATTAATAATAATGTAATACATATATTATAATAATAGGATATCAACTCCTAAGGATATCAGCTTACCTTCATCAATTTTGAGGCAGTTCACTACAGTCGATGCCACCACCTCATTAGATTCACCATCACACAGGACTCCATCGATCTTGTGACCAAGACGGCTGTTTCAGGACAAAGGAAAACAATGCTTCGATTATGCACACTGCCAAAGCTAAGATGTTTTTCCATTGCAAATTAGTTCTTGTTTTAATATAAAATGTCAAGACAAGCAGAGAACACATCCTTCCTAATAATAAAGTTGGCTTCAGATGAGGTAAACTTTAATAATAGAGGTAAACCTTTAATTTCAGAACACTCTGCTTTAATTAAGTGAATGAATCAGTGAATAGAGTCTTGTGGTTTGTTCTTGATCAAGTTTTTTGAAGGTAATATAACAGCCTGGATTATGTAAAATCTCAACCTCAATAAACCTTGTTTAGGCTATTTAATGTAATGTCATTGGCAGAGTTTATATTCACTTGCAGCACTTGTTGGTGTCTTTATAAACTTACTTGATGACCATGTCATGATGGGTACTGTCAGCTTCTCCGCTGGGATTGGCTGATGTAATGGCCAATGGGCCGGTGAATTCACACAGGTGAGCAGTAGCAGTGTGGTCAGGTACTCTAATCATAATGCTATCTCTGGTCCCCACACGGTCATATGCAGGACCCACACCTGTGAACAATATGACCAGTTAAAATGACTGGAGCTGATAGGGAATTACAAATTTCACTCAGTAAAGTTTTCATTTGGTTTGGTGATTCTCCCAAGTTCGATAAAAGATTTGGGTGCAAATTCAAAACGCTGTATCTTGTTAATAACCTTACCAAGTTTGAGGAGCCAATCGCCCTTGGGGACAATGCAACTGATGCCTCCGGGGTAGACGTTTCTCATGAACTCCCACAGCAGAGGACTGAAAGGAGGTTTGGTGGCCACAAGTTGCTCCACACTTGAGATGCAGATGCAAACTGGCTTCTCTGCAGGACGATCCTAGCGGAGATAAAAGTTTGTGGGTCAGCGGACAAAGAGCACAGGCATTTGATGATTTGTAAAAGAATATTATGTTTCATAGCTTGTCTGCTGGCATGTACTTTGATAGAGTAGATCTTCTCAATTGCACTAGGGTTCTTGCATGAAGCAGCCAAGGCGTAGACAGTATCTGTAGGGATGCCACACACTCCACTGTTTTCCAGCAATTCGGCAATCTTGAGGAGTCCACTGGTTTCCCGAGAGTTAGCAACAACACATGGATATGTGGTTTCAGATTCCTTCTTTTTCTTGTCCTTGGATAAAGAAGATCAATCAGTCAGTAGGAAGTTTTTGTCTAAGCGTGAATGTATAACATCATTAAACTTTTTAAGCATTTTGTGATCTTAGATAAAACTATTACCTTGATAAGGGAAGGTCCAACTGGTATCAGGGTCTTGGAGAAGATACTGTTCACAAGGGATGCTAGCATGCCATACAAACATATGATGGCAAAAATTGCTAGCATGGCAACTAAAGAAAGAGTTTCAAGAAAATTTGAGGTAAGTTTTACACATTATTTCATGTAGTTTCATCTTTATTTTTCACAATACGTTTTCTTACGAAATGTATTTCTGTACAGTACCTTCTAGCTGATAGGGCAGTCTTCCAAGAGTAGAGAGGAGAAAACAAACTATGACGACCTCCATGATAGTGGTCAATGCCAGGAGAACAAGATTGCTGTAGGCCGCTGTACAGAAAGAAAGAAAGAGTCCAATTTGCAATGCTTTAAATGCAGGAGTAAGTTGTGAGAGTCTATTTTATGTATTTTTAAACAAACCTACCAACTAGAATCAAGAAAGCATTGATGACCAGGAATGCTATTGCCCCAGCTGCAAATCCATTCGCTGACTCTGTGGATATTTCCAAACGATGTCCTACAGGAAAAATATGTCTTAGATTTCTACCCAAAACTGTAGCCAAGTATTTTTTTTAAATTCTATAAATTTGTATATTTTCATACCTGCAAACCTAAACCAACTCCAAGTTGCCCAAATAGCCACATAAAAGGAGGGAACAACAGAGCCGAATCTCTGGCCACCTTGAACCTGTAGTCGACTGACGTAGGCCTGGATGATGGCTCCTGGGATGAGCACCCAGGGAACGGTTAGGTCAAAAAACGCAAAGCCGAGCTGACTGCTGTGAATGGCTGAGAGTGCGGCCACTCCATTGCAAAGATAAAACAAAGCATCGGTGAGCTGTGCACCTTTATCTTCAGGCTCATGCTGTTTGGATCTCTTGAGGTTACTGAGATATTTCTGCAGGGATTCGGTGGAGATAGGCTGGGGTCCAACTGGGATCAAGGACTTCTCTGCAATGGTGTTGATGAGGCGGGCAAAGGTGCCATAGTAGGACAGGAGAGTGAAGAGGGAGCAGGTCACTCCAAAAAAGATGTAGTACCTCTCAGTGGGAATCTGGGAGATGGTTGATATGGTCACCAGGACAAAAAATGAGTTGTGAATTAGCTCAAGAGTGTCTTTGTCTAGACTTGCGATGCAGAGCACCAAGGCGGCGGACACAAAGAACCAGTTGCCAACCATGGCGTGCCTTACTTCACCAGCTTCGGCCCGGCTGATTGTTACAGACACCACATACTCTTCCCAGGTCTTCACCAACCAAAACACGCAGTGCAGGCCAAACTTGGTTGAATGGTAGCAGTCTTGACGCATGTACGCGTAATAGCTAGACAGAAGCTGAGCAGCAGAATTGATGGTTATCCAGATGACAGCTACTGAGAGCGACGGGAAGTAGTTAAAGGCATAGAAGGCGAAGATAAATGGTGAGACGGTGTCACAGAAGAATCCCAAGGCCATCGGTTCAGCATATTTTGTGTTCTTCTTCTTCTCTTGGCCCAAGCTTTGGGAGCTACTGGCGTTGGTGGTTCCTAGGAGCAGCACGTTGAAGAGAGGGTTTCCAAAACCCTTTAGCACATAGCGTTGGGCCAGTCCCTTGATTAGCAGTGCCGATGAGCCATATATGGCAAAGAGCAGGATTAGGAGCTCCAGAACCCCAGAGACCACCAAACCCCACCCTGCTACCAGACCCACAGCCTCAAATATCAGCGTGAGGGTGATGGCCCCAAACACAAAGGGCATGATGTAGTTTACGGTTGCTGAACAGAAGGCCAGTAGAAAGGAAAGTAGGATGTAAGGCACCAGGCCAGCTATGGCAGACTCCTTGATGAACATGTCAGTTTTATTGATGCTAGTGTCTGTGAAGAGATCTTGGAATGTGCTATTTATCATTGTGGATTCATTGAATAGGTTTGGACTTTGTTGGTTTGCGCCTAGGAAAATTCTGGTGGCCCCATAGCTTGCCCACAGTGCTGCATATCCTACAAATGACGTCCCACTCAGATGGTCATATTTTCGGAAAGACAGCAAGCCTGCCACAAGCTGACACACTCCACCAATTAGAATGAGATGAACGCCTGTATAAATGAACACAAGATGCACAGAAAAGGATGCATGATGTAGGTGTGCTGCACTGAAGTAGCATAAATGCACAATGCAAATAGGGTGCTATTATTTTCTGGTCTCAGTATATAAGTGCATGGTTCTTGCAAGTTTGTTTGTTCAATTAAAATGGCAAAAACAATGCATAATGATACCTGCTAATATGTTTTCCACTCCCTCTGCAGGAACACCAGTCCTGGCTCCATGGAAGTTCTGCAGTAGGACAAGGAAAGCACTGATGCCATTGGCCAGGAGCCCAAGCACACCCGGCTCTCCATAAAAACTTGCCGGAAAGCCACTTGCTGATGCCATGAGCTTCCCTTTAAACTTAGTTTTCTGCTGATAAGATTAAGTTGTGTAAACAGGAAGCAATGATAAAAAGTAAAGACTCAAACATTTGTGGTTATACAATACTTTGATCAGTCAAGTCATCTCATAATCAATAATAATTAATTCACAGTGTGCTTAAATAAGTTTGCTTGGTTTGATCAGCCTAAATTAGATGATATAAAAGTAACTTAGTTGTAACTGATGGATATCAGGGTAACACTTTAGTTTAGTGACCAGTTCTCAAAGTTAACTATTTATTTATAATCATGCATATTACTAGTAGCTGTTTATTAGTACTTATAAAGCACATATTAATGCTTTATTCTGCATGACCATATTTTAGATCCCTTAACCCTTCCTTATACATAAATTTAACAACTACTTTACTAACTATTAATTAACGGCAAATTAGGAGCTTATTGAGCCAAAAGTTGTAGTTAACAGCTAGCTAATAACGAGAATTGGTCCCCAACATAAGTGTGACCAATATCGACCAGGTAAAACATTCTGCTCTTTTAATGGTGGTTATATACATACTTCTACAAGTATGTGTACTTAAATTTTATTTATTACAAAGGACCATTAAACACCATCATAGTGTTGCCAGCCGTGTAAAAAAGTGCCTCTATTTGCCAAAAGACTTCTCATATTGTGAGTGTGTACTAAACAGCCTATTCATGGGTGTGTTTAGATTCATATCCTCCCACCCCTCCGTAGGTAAGTGACACAGGTGCCTGGTTCAGCAAACAGCTGAGCAGGAGTCAAACACTTTTTACAGAATGCATGTTTTAGCCTTTAGGCATTACAATTCAAACTGATATTCTAACACAGATATCTGAAGACTCTTAGCTGAAGAATGATACTATTACAGTCTAGGTGGCAGTACAATGACAACTGCAGAGATTTAATCTGTTTCATCTCAAACAATCAACAGACAGGAGTCAAGACTTGACTAGGACAAACTTTCAGTAAGTTTGAGCAGACTTTTATATAAACTTTTTAGCATGTTTTTAACATATGATACAGCCACTGAACAGTGAATTGTTAATGTTGTTTTATACATTCATGTTTCTTAAATTGGTTTTATATATATATATATATATATATATATATATATATATATATATATATAAAGATTACATATAAGATTTTATATAATATACAAACAAATATGCCAGTATATACAGATATTAAACTCAATCAAAACTGAATGGACAGTAAACATTAGTGTTGATTTGTATATTTATGTTGCTTAAATTTGTTGTTTATTTATAATATGAGAAAAAGATTACAGAAATAAGAAACTTACCTAGTGAAGATCCTTGATCTGTAATGAAGTATTGAGATGCTTGTGAAGAATGCTTTAAGTTTATAGAAACACCCTCAATGAAGCTGGGAGGAGTTACAGTGATGTCAACCAACCCATGTCCTCATCAATGATGACATCACTGACCCTTCCAATAAGACAGTTTGTTTCCTGCTGAAAAAATCCCACCTATTAATCTAAAAATAACAATACTTTGGAAAATCCGGCTCAGGTTCTTCTGTGGGTGTATCATTGTCTTTTGTGGTCCAGTACTATATAAAGGTGAACAAACCTGACTCTAGCACATCAGCATCCTCTACCTACAATCATTTCACCTCTACATTGAGATAGAGAGAAGACGACAACATTTCTTCAACTTTACATCAACGACAAAAGATTTCAAGCATCTTCATATCCAGATCCTGAACAATTGACAAAATGCTTTCAACCCTACAGGTAAAGAATTGTTTTTCATGTTTTTACATAGTTAAGCAATTTATAGATGTATGTATGTTTGCCTTATGTTTAAAGAAAATCAAAGCATGGAACAAGTATATAGTACAAATGTGTGTGTGTGTGTGTGTGTATATATATATATATATATATATATATATATATATATATATATATATATATATATATATATATATATATATATATATATATATATATATATATATATATTAGTACAAATGTGTGTGTATATGTGTGTATATATATATATATATATATATATATATATATATATATATATATATATATATATATATATATACACACATATATTAATTTTTTTTTTCTGGAGTGTCTCATTGAAGTATTTTTTTATTATATATACACTTATACACTTAACGGCATTTTATTATATATTTTTATATATATATATATATATATATATATATATATATATATATTTTTTTTTTTTTTTTTTTTTTTTTTTTTTTTTTTTACTGGAGTGTCTCATTGAAATATTTTTTTATCGAAACTATCTACAATAATTCTTATTGAGGTTGTTTCATACAAGGAAAAACTATAATTACATAACAAAACTTGCCTTTTTAGCTGCGCTTTTAGGCTTTTTAAACAGGTATAAAAGAGAACAAAACATATGGTGTATACTAACTTTATATACTGTATGTCCGGCCGAGTCACTCAACCATGAATTTGTTTGTACACAGAGATCCACCAGATACCTGTCTGCTATTTCTGCTGCTCGAGGACTCCATAAGTCTGCACTAGATGGTGAGTAAGCTCTATTGTCAAAGTCTTATTGTCAGTAAACTGCTGTTTGTTAACTTGTGATGGAAAAGAAAAGAAGTGAAAGTCTAGGCTTTTGTTAGCCTCTGGAATTTAGCTGTCTAATTGACTAATATATAATAGTCGCTGGCACTCAGAAGCATGGGTGCTATCCAGCAATGTCAAGTGTTTCACTGTTATTTACACTGTCTCTTGTCTGTTTTCAGTGGTGGAGCGTCCTGCCCCTGAGGAAACAGTGACCAGCAGTTTTGGCAGGTTCATTCAGAGCGTCCAGCCAAGGCATCTGTCACCAACCGTGCTGCAGCGCAGCAAACGCATGGTTTTGGACAGCATTGGCGTTGGGGTTTTGGGAAGCACCACTGATGTGTTTGAACTTGCCCTTCAGCACTGCCAGGTAGGGCACGGAGCCGATAGTAAATAGTAAACTGTAGAGAAAACAACCTGTGTTTTTCCATCATTAAGAGATGCCATTTTTCAGTAGAAATAAGTGAAGTCATGAGTTTACAGAATACAATTCCTCTCTGGACATAGTTAAGCATACCCATTGTCAATGGTGTGCAAACAATGTCTATGTTTGAACAGTAATGTTGGCCATTTCTTGCATGTTGATATGTGAATGAATCATTTATCTTTTTCCTCAAGCACATGTACGCTCCTGATGACGTCAGCTTTGTCTACGGGCGCCAAGGCGTGAAGCTCTCTCCAACCCTCGCAGCGTTTGTCAATGGAGTAGCAGTAAGTCTCATCACGTGCATTGAGTTGTAATTGAATTTCCTAGTTCAGCTTGCGCTGAATGTGTGATTCAACATCCTGGTCACATTCTTAGTGTTTCTCCAGAAAGTCCTGTTCCGAAAGTCTTGAAATTAGCATCCAGCCAAGACAGTAAATGAAGCATTAATTATAAACTTGTTTTGCAACATTCTGTGCCATTTTTGGCAGCCAAATGTGGAAAACAACTCAAATGATGAAACCTCAGCACTGTGGAACTTTCACTGAGTACAGAAACATCCGTGGTGTTGTAGGAAAGTCTGCTGTGAATCCGCTAAATTGGGTGTGTTTAACCAATAACACTCCAGGAAGTGTTTCAAATAGAAACTAGACAGGCTATTTTATTGGGTCTTTCTCATGTTACTGGCAGTCAAACACACATTTTCCTTTTCCTCTCTAGTGTTTTGGCTATGCTAGAGATGTCTAAAGGCAATGACATGGCAATGAGACATGAATGCCAATATGTAGAAACAGAAAGACACTCTAGACCTTGATTGACATGTTGGTTTTTCACAGGCTCATTCAATGGACTTTGACGACACTTGGCATCCCGCAACCCACCCCTCTGGAGCAGTACTGCCTGCCCTCCTGGCTATAAGCGACATGTTGCACAAAAACAGCAAACCAAGTGGGCTTGACTTTCTAACCGCCTTCAATGTGGGCATCGAAATCCAAGGCCGACTGATGAGATTCTCCAACGAAGCTAACAACATCCCTAAGAGGTTAGAGTCCATTTCTTTGTCTCAACCAAAGAGAGCAATAATTGCATGTCTATGTACAGCACAGCCTGTGTAACAGTGTTGGTATTCTATGAGGTAAAACACACGCAGCTGGGTGGGTCGGAGCATCACAGAATGCCATGTGAAAGTTGTCAAAGCTCCTTCAGACAGCTGTTTATACAGAGCAGTTCTGTTTGTGCTCAGAGAATATAGTTAAACACTTATAATTTGTTATTTCCTGAGTGCTGTGAAAACAGAATCCACTTGGGTTCTGGAATAATGTCAGAAGCTGATTGAATCTAATTGGATTTGCTATTACTATTTCAGACTTTTACGGGGTAAAAGGAACAGAGCCATAATTAGAGACCTGGGGCCTCATTTATAAAAGATAACTAAAATCTACTCCAACATTCATATAAACACGTTCTCGCTGTTCTCAAGTAAAAGATTTGGACGTTGACTGGTGCTCTATTATATGTTAGTGACATTAATTAGGCGGTGTTTACAAGGAGAAGGTCTGAAACCATTCAGCTGCGCACAATTTCAAGATCAATCACAATTTCAATTTCGTATTCGTCATCCTTTTCTATCAGAATGATTGCTATGGATGTAAAAACGCAGAAAATCGAACCTGATCCGAATTTCTTTTATGACGGACGAAAGTTTCGGAGGCAGTGTGTAAACGTGATTGACACAACGTGAGCTCGTATTTATTTTTTAATGCGCGAACATTTCGGATGAGAATTTCGAACTCAGTGTGCAATGACCTTAAGAGAAGCTCACAACTCTAGTTTGAACAAGTGTAAATACATATTTAATTGCAAATACAAAGTATACTTCGAAAAACGTGTTCGGCTGTCCCCAAAATTAAGACCCATCTAAGCTTTAGGTGAGAGCACTCTAGCACAGTTGTGGAGAGCCGGTTTCATTCAAGCTGGTGAAATAATGACTCTTTCTCTGTCTTCCCCATCAGGTTTCATCCTCCCAGTGTGGTGGGCACTATGGGCAGCGCAGCGGCCTGTGCTCGCCTCCTCTCTCTGGATCGCAATCAGTGCAGTAATGCCTTGGCCATCGCTGCATCTTTGGCAGGTGCACCAATGGCTAATGCAGCAACACAGTCCAAACCTCTTCACATCGGTAACGCCTCACGCCTGGGTCTCGAAGCAGCCCTGCTGGCGTCCCGTGGGTTGGAGGCGAGTCCTCTAGTCCTGGATGCAGTACCTGGGGTAGCCGGATTCAGTGCGTTCTACGAAGACTATGCACCAAACCCCATCGCTTCCCTGGAGGAGCATGAGCACAGCTTCCTCATAGAGTCACAAGACATCGCGTTCAAGCGCTTTCCCGCACACCTCGGCATGCACTGGATCGCTGATGCCGCCGCCATCGTGCACAAGTCCCTGGTCGGTCTGAAAGCAGGCAGCGTTTCTCCAA
Organism: Spinibarbus caldwelli; assembly: GCA_039654775.1. Classification (NCBI taxonomy): domain Eukaryota; kingdom Metazoa; phylum Chordata; class Actinopteri; order Cypriniformes; family Cyprinidae; genus Spinibarbus; species Spinibarbus caldwelli. Next base: position 30,625,248 of record CM077246.1, on the reverse strand, counting down.
ACCTGGTGCAGGATATCCTGCTTCGGGTGCCGCTGTCCAAGTACATCAACCGCCCATTCCCGGAGACAGAGCACCAGGCGCGCCACTCCTTCCAGTTCAACGCCTGCACCGCTCTGCTGGATGGAGAAGTCACGGTGCAGTCCTTCCATCCAGAGGCCCTCCAGCGGCCCGAGCTCCTCGCGCTCCTCTCCCGCGTCCGTGTGGAGCACCCCCACGACAACCCCGCCAATTTCAACATCATGTATGGTGAGGTGGAGGTCACCTTGGGAAGTGGAGACGTCCTGCGGGGGCGCTGTGACACCTTCTACGGTCACTGGAGGAACCCACTTAGCCAGGAAAGTCTTCAGAAGAAGTTCCGCAGCAATGCAGGTGCAGTTCTGTCCAACGAGAGGGTGGAGAGGCTGATTGAAGCGGTCGAAGGCCTGGACCGTTTAGATGACTGTAAACCACTGCTGGCTCAGCTGCAGTAAACAGCATGCTGCTTTATTATGGCACCAATAATGTATGATGAATCTTGATTTTATTTTATTTATTTATTTTTATTTTTTTGTGAAATGCAACGACTTGTAGGATTTATTTAATTAGAAGTACTACTCAAACATGTTACACTCTCTCTCTCTCTCTCTCTCTCTCTCTATGTATACACTGTAGAACTCTCTCATTTCTTGCTGTCTGTTTTCAAATGAGTTTCATGCAATATTTATTAACAATATTCCTCAAAATGCCTAAAGTTTTGTTTGTAAATATAAATGATTTTGTTTTTATTCTCTAGTATGCTCTTTTTAAATTGTATAATGGTGATGACTTCTGCTTGAATTATGTAACATCTTGTTTGGACTGAAACTCAATAAAGAGGAAATTTTATTGCTATATGTTATGATGTCTCATTCATTTTTATTTCACTGAGAATATATAGAAAGGAAAAGTAAAAGAGTTCAGCCATTTTCATCATCTTCCATAAAAGTAGCTATATTAGTCAAAGAGTCTGTATTACTGTATAGGTTTACATTATATGCAGTGTAGTGGAACATTTTAACTGCAAAATGTTCAACATTAATGGGGTGAATTACAACAATCAAACATGTATTGCTACAAACTGAAAGTAGATATTAACACAACTTCAGGTGTTTGTTATTTTTGGCAAGTTCAAACCAGCTTTGACAGCTACTTGGAGATTGTGTCCTGTGTGTCTGAGATCAGCAGATTAAGCCATTGCTAGATTTATACTGCTTGCTTTTCCATTCAAAACTGATTTAGGGCTAAATGTTAGAGGGATTAATCTCAAAAAGACATTGATAATGGCAAAAAAAAAAAAAGGTACCTAAAAGTCTCAAAAGAAATTTGAAATGTGAACAGGAAGTGCAGGACAAATTTAACATTTTCACAGAAAAGATTAGATAAGATTTTAACTTCAATAAAAGTAAAAAAAACTAAAATAAATAATAATAATAAATAGCTCTAAGAAGCCCATCAAAATTAAATGATGATTAGGGACATGGTAGGAGCTTGTATACCAATGAAACATTAACATTTAAAAATATAACTAATTTACATTAGACACTAAATAGAGTTACAAGTAATTAAATTGTGATTAAGTTCACTATTACTGATCTATCCTGTTTTAGTCATGGGGACTATAACTAATTTATTTATTTATTTATTTTTTTGTTAACAGCTTTTTTATTAAATGTTCCTCTGGGAACAGCAAAGCAAAAAACAAAAAGCAACTATGCAAATTCAGAACCCACCCCCTGGTAGACTTAAAAAAATAAATAAATAAAAATAAAAATAAAATAAATAAATAAATAAAAATAAAATGAATAAATAAAAAAAAAATAATAATAATAATAATAATAATAATAATTAATATTGATAGATAAATAAAATATTTTTTACAAAGATTTTATAAAAGATGACACAAAATTAAAGGCTGAATGCCATAAATTTACAGTTTTCACATTAGATCCGTGTATACGAGAAGTTGAGAGTTCCATCGAGATGATGTCCAACAAATACACAGTCCAGGTTCGTCTGTCCATTGTGTGAGGAGGATTCCAACGGTTGACTAGCAATTTTTTTGCTGTTGTGAGAGCAGCTAGCAATAAACATCTTTGTTGGACGGACAAGGTGAAGTCCCAAAAGTCATTCATGAAAAAATGGCGCGGAGTCAAACATATCTCAGTACCCAACAAATATGATAGGACCTATGGGAGTCCAAAAAGGTGAGAGAGAGGGGCACTCCCAAAAAAAATGCAAAAACGTCGCTAAAGATCCTTGCGAATAGAGATTACATTTAGGAGAAGACGACAGATTCATATAAAAATGTTTCATTGGAGTCAAATAAACCCTATGCAGCATTTTCCAATGAATCATTTGGTAATTAGGGTTTTTAGAAGACAATTTAAACATACCCCACAGCTGATCCGATACAACTGTGCCTTTATAAATTGAACCATAAATCCATAATAGAAATCTCCAAATGATACTAGATATAATATTGGTACTTTAATTTGGAAAATAAAATGTCAACATTTTGGTCACTCTGCCATGTTATGTTATCGGGAACTCCATTTTTGATTAAGTGGCATATTATTAGGTCCAATTCTTGCTATTAACAAATCATTAGGACTTTTGCCTCAATAAACTCCTAATATGCTGCTTATTAATAGTTAGTAAGGTAGTAAGTTAAGTTTAGGTATTGGGTAGGATTAGTGATGTAGAATATGGTCATGCAGAATATGTGCTTTATAAATACTAATACTAATAAATACTAATACTGTGTGTGTGTGTGTGAGTGTGTGTGTGCGTGTGTTTTTGTGACAAATGAGGACATAAATTTGTATAATGACAAGGCTATGACAGGTATTACAAGGAGAAGGTGACTTTTCAGGACATTACCCCATGTCCCCACTTTTCAAAGCGCTTATAAATCACACAGAATGGAGTGTATTGAAAATCTGAAATAGCAGAAAGTTTCCTGTAAGGGGTAGGGTTAGGTGTAGGGTTGGTGTAGGGCAATAGCACACACAGTTTGTACAGTATAAAAACCATTACACCTATGGAATGTCCCCACTTTTTACAAAAACGAACGTGTGTGTGTGTGTACTGGTATATATGGTTTACAAGGACACAAATGTGTATAATGACATGGGTACTACAACGTAAACATGGTTTATGAGGACACTTCCTGTGTCCCCGTAAAGCAAAAGGCTTAAAAAACATACTAAACGGTGTTTTATGAAATTCAAAAATTGCCAGTATATAGTTTCCTGTAAGGGGTAGGTTTAGGTGTAGGGTTGATGTAGGGCAATAGCACATACAGTTTGTACAGTATAAAAACCATTACGCCTATGGAGAGTCCCCGTAAACCACAAATTCAAGTGTGCGTGTGTGTGTGTGTGTGTGTGTGTGTGTGTGTGTGTGTGTGAGTGAGTGAGTGGATGTGTCTGTTTTGCACTCTTGATGTTTTAGAGTTTCACTCCGTCATCTGTATACTGTTAGGAATAAGAAATGTTTTCGTCCAAAGTGTGTCTCCTGTTCTTCAATTTACATCACAGCTTGTCTCCTGAGTTCAAATTAAACATTGTGTTTGTAGTAAGATTGTATGTATTAATGTAGCCTATATTTGGAGAGTCAATAGGAAAATTTTAATTAAATATTGGGGGTAAGAGGAATCCGTCTCAGTGTTTCATCCTCCATTCCACGTCTGAAGAGACAAACACCAGCAAGGAGTTGATATTTTCCCATTACGGAGTCCTTCAATGTCGAAACAGCTGAATCAACAGAAATCCTCTGTTTTATATTAATAATCCAGCAGTGGAGGACAGTGTGGCGAGGTTGAAGTGCAAGGTTGTTGTTAAATACTTGAAAGAAATGAGTCATGAGCTTTCAAGAAAGGCACTTAGTGCCAGGTTGTTTCAGGAATATTGTTCCTGTAATAAGTTTACTGTGGATGCAGTTATCTGCTAAATGATTACTTACAAGGAAAGTTGGGTTAGCTGAACAAAAGACGCCTTTACGGCCGGTTAGTAGGCCAGTGTATCTCTGTACCACAGACTGTAGAAGAAACTTCTCCCAAGACACTTTCTCAAAGTGTTGTGAGGACAATAACAGCTAAAAATGTATACGTTTGCAGAATTTCCACCATTGTTCCAGGTGACACATGCACTGTGTATTGTTGAACACTCAATAGTGTGCTCCCTAGGCGGGCTCGGCAGTTTCGGTTTACCTGACGATGAGTGTGATAAACTTTGCTTTTTGTTTGCTTTCATTCAGATAGTGAAGTACACAGTCATCATCTTACAGTTTTGGCCACCAAATGATATTTGCTGATTTGGACCCAGCATCTGCATTTGCTGCACTATCTATTGTCAGATGTGTCATCAATGGCACAGCTTTCGGTAATTGGCACAGGTTATAGGTAATTCCAGTTTGGAGTTGCATGACACCTGTGATCATCTATTGATGTATGTGAATTGTCGGTTGTGAACAAAAGGTATGTCTTTGTGTTTTGTAACTTCCTTGAAAAGAAGCCAGAAACAATAGAATGATGCATATAGGGGATTTTGGATTCTCAGCAGTATCAAATACCACAACATATATTTTGTCTGTTATATAAAGGAGTCATTCTTTCACATTCTTAGACAAAGAAAATGTAATAAAAACTTTTCTTTCTTTTTTTTTTCTGGTTATATACAGAAATGTGATTTTCATTTGCTGCCAAAAGCATGTTGGTTAATGGTTTACATTTTACTGGGAAATTTTTAATATTCACCCATGAAAAAAAATAAAAATGTTGCATGTGAAAAGGTCACATAGTCAGCAGCCAGTTATGAGGATGTCAAAGACACCCTTAAACATAAGGAAGCCGGAAACACTTAATAGATTATCTTGAAAAAAATGTGAACGTGATCCAGAATAAACAGAGAATGGTTTAAGAGTGTTAAATGACCAAATAAATAAGCTTTGGCAAACTATCCTGAGAAACAGACTGAACAAACAAAAAAAGAAGGAAGCTCTGATTTGAGGGAAGGGAGTCCAGTAAATCTGAGTTTTACAATTTCTCCAAAGCCTTTTGACGTAGGACAGTATTTGCTTTTAAGATGTGACCTTTAGATAAAGCAAATATTTAAAGTGTGTGAATGTGTGGCACCAGATATGAAAAAAAAAAAAAAAAAAACTGATTGAATATCATAAGTGTATTAAGATATCTTAAGTCCAACTCATTGTTATACCAAGAAGAAGAAATCGAAAGTTTAGGCTTTACGGGAACTCTATACTCTCATATTCTAATCTTTTGTCATTTGATATTACAATTGCATAACTAATCACAATTATTAACAGATGAATTATGGAAATATTTCTATAATTAAACAAGCTTACAATAAGAGACACCATCTGTTGGTGGAACAACTAAAAACTCTTTTTTTTTTTGCAATAAACGAAAGTTAATGTTTCAGCATGAAATCTGTTGTGGTCTAACATGAATTAAAGATGATGGTAACACTTCAGTATGGGGACCAGTTCTCACTATTAACTAGTTAACATGCCTATTATTAACATATTGGTTATTTATTAGTGCTTATAAAGCACATATTCTGCATGAACATATTCTACATCCCTAATCCTACCCAATACCTAAACTTAACAACTACCTTACCAACTATTAATAAGCAGAAAATTAGGAGTTAATGGTTTGTTAATAGTGAGAACTGGACCTTAAAATAAAGTGTGACCAAGAGGATTTTGGGCAATAATAAAAGCAAAACCTATTTCACAGGCAGCGTGTCTATAGTAGAGCAAGAGCCTTAAGTCTTGGTCTTATAATGAGGAGAAAACGAAACGAACACTGCAGCAAATATTGCAAACTGGACAATGACTGTCCTCTGTTTGAGACCAGAATTTTCCATATGTAATAAAACAAACAGATAAGCAGATAAGAGTTACTTAATCAGACATAAAGATCTGAAATAAGACTCTTCTTGAGCTGATAGAATTGAATCATTAAGCTGACAGTTACAGTACAACAGTAAATTCCAGAATCAGCGCTCAGTTATATCATGTGAAGTTTCAGTAAAGCACTGAGAATCTAGAAAAACAAGAAACAAACTTCTTCAAATATGAGAGAAAAAAAAATCTAAATCAGCTGTAAAGCAGCTCTTAAAATTTTTTCTGTAAAACATATCAATTGAAGTTTTATTCTCATCTGATGGTGTTAGTGTAGTCAAAACAACATTATTATTGGATATTAATTGAATATTATTCTTTCAAATCCCGATTAAGCAAAGGCAGTGAAGCCAGACTCTATCAGGTGACAGAAATGGAGAAATGGACCAGTTCTCCTCTGGCCTAAGGGAACGAACACGGTGAGATTTATGACTCCAGACTACATCACAAATCAGATTTATGGATTGACAGTGCTCAAAAATACACTTAAAGTGTATTCAAAGTATACATTTTATCATTATGTCTTTAAAAATCAATTGCAATGTGAACGAATGACCTTACATGCAAACCACTGACTTTAAATGTCTATGTAAACATTTAAACATGATTTATTTCAAGTGCAAAATTGGTTGTACTTTATTTTATAGTAGGTGCACATACAGTGTATTTACCAAAGTAATACTGATTAATAAAAGGCATCTATTATATGGTTTGGTTCATAGTTAGTGTACTTAGTGATTACATGCAGAACAGGACAGTAAAATTAAGCGCTACCCTTGGAATTGCACATTTTCTCTGTAATTGGATCTTAAATAAAGGTCACTATAGTTGCAAATACACGTCTCGCTGTTTTTACTTATAACACAGTTTAAATGTTCACTCTGGATCAGTGATTGAACACTCTTCATTGTCCTAATAATTGAGTGCATATACAATGCATCTGAAGAGATGAGCTGAGCTGAACACAAGCTGTGAATACCATAAATCAACACAATACCCCGAAGAGATCAGACAAAACAGGACTGAAGCACAGGTCTGTGTAAATACAGAATAAACGAGCAACTAAAGAAGACACAGGTGAAGGTAATGAGTAACTAAAGCAACAAACAAAAACACACACAGAAACCCAGGAATTCAAGAGGAACTAAACATGCAGGAAAAGAGAAACCAGGAACAACAGGACAAAATAAACTCCAAAGGTTTATTTATAAACATTTCTAGTGATCCTGAAGATCTTGATTAGCTGGTTCAGATGTGTTTGATTAGGTGTCTGTAGTAGTGTGAATGGATGCGTGCCCCTGTTAAAATCTTCATCTGATGGATTTTTTTTTAGGCTAAGAAATTTAAGCAACTAATTCAGATATCATGCAAGTTAGTTAAAATGTTATATTTTGGAATCATAACTCAAATAAACATACGATTCCAAGAGATATGAATCCAAATGTGACATATTGAGTAATTTGTAATTATTAGAATATAAATAAAACCACATGAAAGTTTTTGTTTATGAAAACATTATGGTCTAAAATATAACAGTAAATTTATTTATTTTACACTGCAAAAGTTCAGTAAGTGGCAACTTATGTTTAAGTTTTTAACTCATGTTTATGTTTTTATATTAACACATAAAAATAAGTTGTGCGATTTAAACTCCTTTTAATAATTTACATGAAATTCAACTTGATTTTTAAGTCAGTTTAATGTAATTTAAGTTGAGACTAAGCTTAAAAATAAATTCAAGGCATTAATTTTTTGAGATGAAATAGGTGGATTTTTTTAAAGTATTAGAATAAGAAAAACTGAAGTTGGCAGATTTTTTTAAGCTAGTATTTACAATGTGGGAAATAGACCCTTTGTGGTATTTGCTGGTGTGAAAGCAATGTCTTCCTCCTCCATCAATCACGCCCATCATTATGTGTTATGTAGGTTGACAGGGGTACAACAACAAACAAAAATATTTTCTGCTGAAACAGATTAATCATTCAGGTGAGCGGAATGAGGAATCTGTTTCCTGTCAAGTATCCTGTTGATAGATTCATATGAACATTGCAGAGGAGGATGGAGGAAACAATAATGTCACATATTATCAGTAATGCATAACTTGTCTCTCACGCTCAGAGAATGTGACAATAGGAAATATTCGGTCAATGTGCTACTAAACGCATGATTTTATCATCAATTACTGTAACAGAAGAAGGAAAAGAGCTTCCACTTTATATTAGGTGGCCTTAACTGCTATGTACATAGAAATTAATAATTTGATACCAAAATTGTTTTCTGACCAAGATTTATCTCCCACACAACTCACAAGTCAGCTGATTGTCTATTATTCTTTGTAATAAGATAAATCTCAAAAAGTGCTCACCACTTCTTGGCACAAGAGACAGCTTTTAACATCTAGCCCTGTGTTCTTGATTCTGATACAATGCTCTTATTGTGTACATACATGTTTTACAATGTACTTCTATTTTAAAATACCTGCACGTAATTACATATGTAATTAATTTATCGTTACACTGTTGACCCATCCCTTACACCTTAAACCATACCACCAAACCTGTCCCTAACCTGCCCGTATCCCACCTCAATATCAGCAGAAGTGTTTTAAAATACAATATAAACACAAGTACATTGCACTTATTTATTTATTTTTATTTTTATTTATTTTTTTTATGTAAGTGCATAGTAGTTAAGGCCACCTAATATAAAGTGGGACCGGAAAAGAGAAATAACCATTCAATGTTTTAGTTTGGCAATCAAAGTCCTGTTAACCAACAGACTGACGATTGGAGTATAATTATAAATTGCATCACCAGATGAAACTCAAAATTAATTGTTTTTTTCTGGTGTTCAGGCTGAAGCACCAAAACTAGCATTGTTCCTGTAAATGTTTTGATGGGTGAACCCTTGCAGGGTGGCTACATCTACACACCTCCAGAAACCTGATGAGCGGCCTCTTCAGGACAATGCTTGAATTCCTTCTCATTCAGAGCAGAAACTACAGACAGGATTTCTTCACATGGACTTCCCAAAGCTGACTGAGATACAACACAACAATGGGTTAAACTCTTGTTGAGTTGTGCAAACGTTTGGCCATTATTTTCTTTTCTTTTTTTTTTTTATTATTATTATTAAGTTTATCATTAATCGTTGCCGTTTCCAAGTCAACGTGCTCTATCAGATCCTAAAAATAAAACGCTCCTGACCTTTATCTCTATAGTGTGATTTCACAGTGTTTTGTCTTTTCTGAATTACATTGGTGATACTTGCTGTTTTTAGTAATCTACTTGACATCACATTTTAAATTGAAAATATATTCACTTAAATTCTACTACATAACATGATCCGTGAAAGACAGAACGGGTAAAATGGTATTGGGTAAAAGCGCTTCTTAAGTGAATCTGGCCAGAGTTTTCCAGATCTCAATGGCTTCAAATGAATTTAACCCACAGCATAATTACAATTTAAAATCACGCAAACCAAACCAAAATGGTTTTATACTGCGCAAGCCACATAAAGAAGTTATAAAACTAAGGGAATGTTAGCTCAGCTAAAAGCACAAGAGAAAACAACCTTGGTGTTTTTTAATTATTTTTTTATTACATTTAAAAACATCATTGGGAAGGCATCTGAGTACGTTTATCTTCGTCTTCATCTTCATCTTAAGGCAATGATACAGTGCCCCTGCTGTCTACTGCTGGTAATTGGAGACTTCAATCAAGTTGTGGTCAGGGTCACGGAAGTAGAGGGATCGGATGGGCCCCACAGCGCCTGTCCTGTCCACGGGCCCCTCCTCTATCGTCACTCCACACTCCTGCAACACAGCAGCAGCATATCATCACCTGCATGCTTCAGGGTTTATCTGTGAACCTTTCAGAACTCAACAGAGAGAGCTTTTTAAATGTCAATTCTTTAGTGTAAACTGAAGTAGGGAACAGGATGAATTATAATTTGAATTTAAATTTAAAAGGTATTTCAATTGAAATTTCTAAGAAATTAATTTACTGCTGTACTGTATGTGTATAGTTTTAATTACACATTTTATTTTCAGAATGAACTGCACAAAACATGCAGGGTATTTTAGTTTGGTGACATTAGTAACGTTTGAAAATGTTATCTATAGAAATACATTTTCAAATTTAATTTATTATAATTAACTTCACTTTATTTAACTATTTAACAATTCGCTTTGCCACCTGATTTTGATTGGCAGAGTTCAAAACCAGGAAAGACCATTCGAAAATAAACAACTCCTCTGAGATATATATATATATATATATATATATATATATATGTTTTTTTTTTTTTCTTCTGTAAAAATAGAAAAAATAACTGGTGTCTCAAATGTAAGCTCATCTTCCTACATTTGCAGACTATTTGTATGTCTGCTTTTTAATAAATTATTAATATTATTATTTTTAATTGAACTACACTGTTTCTATACTTATAATCAACAACTCAAAGTCAATAGGTTTGTGCTCTTTATAGTTTTTATTTGTATTATATTGCTCACAGTGGTTTATAGGATTGTAGTTTATTCCTTCTTTAAATATGTTGAGTACACCGTCTTGTATCTTTGTCTGTTTGTCCAATTTTTAAATACTTTTAAATACTAAATCAGAAGTCTGTTGTGATTCACCTCGGAGCTGATGGGTTTGATTCATGGCTTTGAAATAACAGGCAATATTGCGTCTCAAATGTAAGTTACTCAGTATGAACTTGTTTATAGAACTGATAGAACTGCATGCCATTTTACTGAATTTCAACATGCCTGTGATTAGCATATTTCTTTAATTATGAAGCATGCAGGAAGAACTTTAAAATAAAAAAATAACCTTAAAATCAGAGAATTACGTGGTGGAAATTCTGTGGTACTGTATGGCAAAATAAATAAGCATAAATAGTCAAAACTTAATAGCTGTTATTTTATTTGTTCAATCTGCAAAATTTTTATTGGATTAATCAATTTATCTGTTGCGTGATTTTAATTACAATTTCAACATCCTGTGGCCAATTCAAAACAAATTCCCTCTCATAAACGGAAAGGTTCATACCAATTCTGTCAAAACTCTGTGAACAGAGCAGAATAAGTCACCTTGAGGTGGGCAGCGACGGTTGTCAGAGGGGTTTTGGTAATGAGGCACAGGTCAGCAGATCCCGGTGTGGGGGTTTTGGCTTTGGGCTCAAACTCCTTCCCAGCCTGATGCAGGTTGAGCTTTTGCTCTCCAAAACTCAGAGCTTTGCGGTCGCCCTGAAGTGACAGGATTACTTAGACTCTGCTGCCACCTTGTGGTATTGTTTGCAGTATGTTTTTGTATTGAGTGACATTCTACCTTAAAAGTGATGACCTCCATCCCCAAAACTTTGGAGTAAAAATGTGTGGTTCTGTTCAGGTCTCGAACCGTGAGCACCAGGTGGTCCAGATGACTGATGTCAATGGGACAGGAACTTTTGAACCGGACTGATGAGAGTCCACCCAGAACTGACTGAGGGAGAAAAACACATCATGCACATGAGCTAACAAAGAGCTAAAATAGGACTATCTAAATTATGCAAGCAAAGATGTGTTTGTGATGAATGTACAAAGAAACAACTTGAAGTACCCATTACGTAATCGAGTCGGCCTTCCTATTTTATTTTACGTGAACCACATTGTTTCTATGCGTATAATCAACATCTTAAAATCAATGTATGTTGGTTCTTCATAGTTTTTTTTTTATTATTATTATTAATTTATTATAATGCTCACAATGGTTTATGCAGTTGTAGTCTTGCATATTTGTCTTTTTGTCCAATTTCAAAATATTTTTTTGCTTTTTCCTCAAAAATTCGGATTTTTACACTAACCATTCAAAAGTAAGATAATTTTAAGATACTTTTATTCAGTAAGGATGCACTGAATTGATCAAAAGTTAAAGTAAAGATATTTATAATGCTATTTATATTATAATTTCTATTTCACAAATAAATGCTGTTCATTACGGTGCCCGAGAGAGCTCAACGCGCTGCAAATAGAAAAAACACCTGAAAATTAAGAAAACAACTTCATCAATTTGACAACACACGCGCTGCAAATGCTCACAACACAAACAAAGAAACACACTGCAAATATAATTCTTTATTTGTTTGTGTTGTGAGCATTTGCAGCACCTGCTGTTAAACTGATGAAGACGTTTCCTTGATTTGCTGGTGCTTTTTCTATTTGCATGTGTTTTCTGAAGTTGCAGCGTGTTGAGCTCTCTCGGCCACCGTAGTTCATTGACCTTTCTACTCATCAAAGAATCCTGAAAAAATGCATCTAGTTTTCCACAAAAATAATTTGCAGCAAAAGCTGTTTTCAACACTGGTAATAATAAGAAAGATTATTTCTAAAGGATCATGTGACATTGAAGACTGGAGTAATGATGCTGAAAATACAACTTTGATCACAGAAATAAATTATATGGGTCAATATCACTATAAAGTGCCTTTGAGACTTCACAATTTCCAAAATAAAAAATATTTTTTCTATTAAACTTCATATTTGTTGTATTAAGGAGACTGTAGGCTGTTAGAAATGCATATTGGTCAAGCTCCAGCACTTTTTATAAAATAACTGCAAGCAGACAGTTTTCGAGTAAACCACAAAATATGTCCACCCTGTCATGGATAAATTCAAAGTAGAGTATATACATTTTCATTACATAGTGATTATAAAATGTAGATTTTCAGAAAGATATTTTGTCCCTTTCTCTACAATACATTTTACTTAGTGGGAAAAGTCTTTTGAAAAATTGCAATTACTGCAACATATTTGTATCCCTATAAAATATGCAAAAGTTGCACGTTCTTTTCTAAATAAAATCAAACGAAAAATATATCTGGTCAAACTTTCAATGAATACTACCTGGCCCTCATTTCTTTATAAAGAAATCACACAAAAGGTTTTGCTAACTTGTTTAAATAATTTGTTTATTTTCATAAAAGATGAAGATGACAGGGTGGACCTTGGCATGACAGGGTGGACAAATGCATTAATGTGTGAAGAGGACATCAGATAAACAACAGGGACATCAAGAAACCCTTAAGTAATATAAAGAATGATTTCATATATATATATATGATTTCATATTTCATATATTCTACACTGCAATTGTAAATTTTAAATTGATTTAAAACGGCATTTTTACATTTGTAAGGCCATTTTTCTCACCTTATTAGATGTATGCATCATATTTTGTCAAATAATTACTATTCTAATTTAAATTATTGATTAAAATGTAAGACATTATGGGGCTGTTCCAAATCAAATGAAATCATAATATAAATATATATATATATATACATACATATATATATTATTATTAATTTACACAGACTGTATACAATGCATTTAGAATTGCATAAAAATTGCCATGAGATTAATGGGTTTTAAATGGGTATTAATGGGTTTTTAAAATTTAATATTAAATTATGAAAATAATAAAAAAATGAAATGATACTCTAAATATGAAACTAAAGCCACTCACTAGATTTGTTAAAAACACGGATTCATTCAGTAACGAAACACCGCTTTGTGTTGCTCAGAGATGCACAATAGTTTCACTCTGGATTTTTTGGAGCTATTTTCTTTGGAGAAATAGAACAAAAAGAGACAATATTGACAGTATTGTCCCACCTGTGGGATGCTTGGTGCTCTTCTTTTTTTTTTTTTTTTTTTGTCCTTTTTCTCTATCAAATCTTTTAGTATTTATCATAAATTATACATCGTTTGAAAGCTTAGAAGCTCAAGATTCATCCTGTGAAAACCATTTTGAAATCGGACATTGCGTTACCATGGAAATGGTCCTTTAAAATCTTTTGGCGGTCTCCTCCCCCTTAGAGGCGGTGTCAAGTGTCATATTACAAAATGCATTACGGTCTTTTAGAATCAAAACTTTTTATAATCTTGATAAAAAAACATATCATTGGAAAGGTCTGAGTCTCAGGATTCCATATATGGTTATTTTGTGATAGAAGTAATAAGGACAGAGAAATCTAGACATTTGTGACAGAAAAATGCATCAAAAAAATTTCAATGGAGTTTGGATGGCACCCGGTGACTGTTTGTGGTATAACGCCCTAAATAAAATCTCACAGGAACCTCAAATTTTTTCATATCAACTTCGAATTTGAAACAAAACTTATTTAGACATAAGACTTTAATTTTATAGCAATTTTAGAGTAAAACCTGTTATGTAAGATATTTATTATATATAAAATAAAATAAAATTAGTACAGTGTATTTTCTTTATAGTAAATTTAAACTTCTATAACATTTTGATACTTTAATTTTTTGAAAAAATTCCACTTTTGCAATAATCTGCTGATTTTCTTTAAAAAGAGACCAACCTTAGGTCTGTATTCCAACGTGTTTATAATTTATAGATAATTCATGGATAGTGCACTTTCATGCATATTTTAAAAATGGGGGGGTGACAGTTAAGGGGTTAAAATGTAACAGTTTTTTTTTATTTGTTTATTGAACTGTTGTGTAAAGTCAATATCACATTTGCAATCGAGCAGATATTCAGGAAAATGGCACTTTTCCTTGTGTAATTGCTTAACTATATCATATGATAATACAAGGGCATTTTTGCCCACTTATCTTGAATTTTAGGCACATTCTAACTGCAGTCTAATAGGCTACATCACAGTGAGTCCTTGCCTTCCATCGTGTTCATCACTAAGCAACTGCATGTAATGTAAGATAGCATACAGTTCTGGGCTGGGGTGGGGTGCATTAAATGCATTTATCAATTCAATCTTGTTTTCCCCATAATTAATCACACCAGTTTAACGTGTTAAATCAATAGCCCTTGTTAAAACATTATCAGAATTTGGCAAAAACTATGCACATGTCCACCCTGTCATGGAACGCTTGGTGACAGGGTGGACATTTTTGGTTAAAGTTAGCATTTAATAAACACATGGTGTACCTTCAGTCAGCAAAGTGGTTCATTGTTGAAGCTGAATGTGTACTGCTTAAAATATATATTTTGAATTCCTGAAAAACTTTTATGTAAATTAATATTTTACAATGGCAGGGTGGACGTGTTAAGCTTGGCAACATGCAACTACAAACACAATATGATGAAAATTGGGAAATGTAAGTGTAGATACTTAGTGTACTTGCAGCAGATGTTTGAACCTCCACTGAAGAAAGGCTAAATGGGGTGGAGATTTCACTGAGTAGATCAGAGGGTTTCTTAAAGGGGCATTTACAACATCATGACAGGGTGGACAGCAATTTCAGGGACACATGCAAAATGATTAATATTATTATGAAAATAGAATATAAATGAACAATCTGACTTGTTTTATTAACAACTGGCTGAGGGCAATAAGAATATTTAAAAATTATTTCAATATTGTGTTATTTAACCACTTTTTACACTCACTGAAGTTAGCTGAGCTGCGTGAGGGACATGCATCCAATCAAAGAAAATGGTATAAAATGAGAAAAATACATTTCAAGAGACTGTAGTTGTAGTTATATTTGTGCAAATGTTTGGTAATTTATCATATAATTATGTTGTATTGTGTTCTTGATGAATGAGTGATTCTGATGAGGACACCAAAGGCACTTTATAGTGATTTTGACCCATATTTTTATGTATATAACATAGAAAACTGTTATTTTAAATTGTAATAATATTTCGCAATATTACTGTTTTGTTGTATTTTTTATTTAAAAATGCAGTCTTGGTAAACATGAGAGACTTGTTTCAAAAACATCAAAATATCTTATTTATTCCAAACTTTTGACTGGTGGTGTGTGTCTAACTATCCGTCTTAAAGAATTTGCTTAATCCGTTAAGATATATGGAAAGTTGTGTGTACCACTGCCAACCAAATTTTCCAGGAAATGAAATTACATCATTATTTATCTTATGAATATTAACAACTCCAAGGTCTCTTAGTAACTTTTATACAATGTTCAACGTGAGACATGCTTTCCAGTCCACACAGTCACCTCTGGCTTCTTGATTGTAATATCTGAAGCGTGCATTTTCTGTAAAGCTGCTTTGAAATGATTCGCATCGTCAAAAGCGCTTTACAAATAAATGTGAACCAAACCGAAACCGTAAAGGACCAGGTAGAGTCTAACAGACGCCTGACTTTGAGCCAATCAGTGGCCGAACATCAAGTTCCCTAATTAATATTCATGAGCCAACCCTTCATCATAGTACGATTCATAAATTCGCTTCCAGGAAATATCTCTCACATTTTTACAGTAATGAAGCGCTATTAACCTGCAAGTAGTAACTTCATACAAAACTTTTCTATATTATTATTATTATATTTTTGCCATGCACTACGTTCTGTCAGAAGCTAATGATCAAACTTGAGAGAGAGAGAGACTTTGTTACCTTGCCATAGGTCGAGTAAGAACGGAGAAAAGTGCTGCACACGCGTAAAGCCATATTATCACCGACGATATCACCTGTGCTAACCTGTCTGAGCTCACAAGATCACAGAAACAAATCTAACTGGAGAATGATAAGCACTAGTCACCTGCCGTAATCACTCTATTACACACAGCCACATATCACAGAAACACTAGAAACTATTAGAAAGCATGTACTGAAATGGGCGGTGCTTAGCGGCCCGGAAGATTACTGTAATTAGTCAAATATGATTGTCTAAATGATAATTATCTTGCTTAGAATCAATGTATTTTTAATTCACAGTCTGTCAAAGTTTATCGGTCTCGTTAGGCTACTGTAAATGAACATCCTGCTACTGAGTACCATATTGACGGTGTTGTCGCGTGGGACCTGTTACTTTTCTCAGCGCTGATCAGGATGAACCAATCGCTGAACAGGATGAACCAATCGCTGATCAGGATGAACCAATCGCTGAACAGGATGAGCCAATCGCTGCCGCTTGAGTGGTTACATGCAAGGAATAGATTATTTCATTCTTACATCAAAGGGGAAAAAGCTACAAAATAGAGAAAAAATACAGTACAGTAAAACAAACTGCAGTGTTCCTCACCCAGCATGCTGTATATCATGATATATACAGTCAAACCAAAAATTATTCAGACAACCAGCTATAAATTTTGATATTTCTTTTACAAGTGGCTGCAGGACACTATAATTCATGCATAAGTGAATGCATGCATAAATTCATGTAAGTGAGGATATCAAAATAAACTGACATTCATACAGTGGACTGCCAGTAAAATTGAAAAATAAATAAATAAATAAATAATAACATTAATAATAATAAAATTCAGACACTTTGACCTGAGCATGTTTTTTCTTTAATTGCTAATGCGACCTTTTTACACCACAGACTGAACAAAATGAAGCATTGCTTGGTAATTGGTTGACCTAAATTGGTATTATCTAATTATGTACTTACATTTAACAGCTGACAGCTACTCAACCCAATTCATGCCTTTCTATCAAAGTTATCTGACATTATCAAGATGAATAAGTTCTGACACAGTTTAACTGTTATATTTTATTACTATTTTCTAAACTATAGCGAATAAACTGTGATAATGTGAGAAATGTCGAAGGTGCCTGAATAAATTTTGGTTTGACCATGTACATATCAGTTCCTTAATATTTTCATCAACACTTGTGGACTTGGTTAGAGCTTCTCATTACAAGGGCCTGAATACATACAGTGATGTCAGATTTGAAAATATGGTCTGGAAAAGTGGTATTTAGGACCATAGAAACTATGTGTGATGAACACTGATGATCAAATATCACATCCACTGATAATGTAGTCCAGTTAGTTCATGTTCCATGGTATCTGATGTCAATGCATCTTATCCTCAAAGTTTCACAATCTAAATATATAATAGGTGCAATGGGGCTAAAGGCCCACCTTAAGAAAAAAAAAAAAGTGCTGTTCACTGCGGATAAAATGTATAATTGCAGAAAAAATATATACATTGTATTGAACATTAATGGAGCAACAGTCTTTGTGTGAAAATAAATCATTCAAGTTGTTTATAAATCTTATAAATGTATGAAGTGGCAAGGGGGGCCTTTTACCCCACACACAGGGTAAAGGCCCATGGTATTGACACAAATACTTCAGCTAAAATAATGTCTAAGTTAATACTTGTTCAAAACAATCACTTTAGCAAAATTTGTACTATTTTCTGCTTATTTTGAAAAATAAAAGAAGTAATTTTTGTTCAATAAATATACTGTCATTAAAATATGTTAATATAAAAAATCTATTTTAAAATAGAGAAACAAAATAATTTTAATTCTGAAAGTATTGATGGAGATCCAATACTAATTTAATATAGATTTACAGTAGTAACAACAAATGATATTTTATTATATGATATGATTAATATCATGTTTTTAAATATGGTTTCATTCTAAACATGCTGATTATCTCTAATATGGACACCCAACATAATACATGATATTTACCATCTGAATCTAACCATGTCAACAAATGGAAAAATCAGCCATCTATTAATTATCATGTTAAATACTGTGCACCTTTAGCCCCAACAGCAGAGGCGCTTTTTACCCCAAATACCATACTTTCACATATTCTTTCGTTATTTAAAAACTGTTGCTTTAATTATCTTAAACAAAACTGAAAATCATAAAGACCTTTGTCTCAAAATATATGCATTAATTTTAGCGATTCTCATTTGCTATTTATATCTACATTTTAGAAAACATAAAATATTAGATCAAGTACAGAATCAACTTAGCGCTGCTGCACGCGATCGCGTCAAAGATCACACAAATATACACGTGCATCTTGAAAAGCGGATGTTTTGCAAAGTGCTACGCCACGTTTTTGCGCCATCTAATGGTTTAGATGAAAATAATATCAAGGGGCCTTTAGCCCTGTTGTAACTTGTTCATTCATCAGTTTCCATAAAACTATGCATTAAGATTAATAGAACAGTTACTAATTTAGAGCAGTCTTTTCAATTGACAGATCATTGTGAGTCATGCGCAAGTTGCATTTTTAAATCGTGATACTTCGATAATGTCATTTTGAATAGATGATTTAGTTCAATGAACAAATCATCTTAGGTTTATATTTACCATATCCATTCAAAACATCTGGGAAAAGTGTTCTATCAAAAAGTTTTAAAATGTGATCAAGGAAAAACTGCATCAAGGTACTTATTTTAGCGTTTGCAAAAACTAAAAACAGTAGTACTGGGGAAAAAAATACAAGCAATGAGTGAAATCACATCAAAAATAATAAAATATGCAAATATGCAACTTGTTTGTTTGTTTTTTTTTGTTTGTTTGTTTTTCAAAACAAACCATAGCAGTCACGGTGCTGTACATGTATTTTATTTTTTATTTTTATTGTAATATACAAATAACATTATGGCTTGATGAAGCCAGAACAGACTGATCGATATTTAGTAGTTGCCTCTCATCCGAGCAGAAAGTGTGCAACGTCTGTGTGCAGTAAAAACTGGTGTGATACAAGCAAATGTCACCTAAAGAATCCAAATATAATTCAAAATAATGCTGAACATTTGTGGAAAATCAATATTATTGGTAAATACAAACCTTGAACCAGAATGTGCAGAACCAATAAAAACCTTTCACAGCATATTATGTAGAACGTATTGCTATATTAGACTGGTTGATAGCAGAGCCGTGTGATTCACTGTAAGCTCCTTTCTTCCACAGCAGCACTAAACGTGATGGCGAGGCCACAGAGAAACGGTCAAGTGAGGAACTCATTTTATTCATTTTAAACACAGCAAACTGGAAGCTAGTCAAAAGATGACTCAAAATATAAGCTATAAATATGATGCTGACAAAATTAAGAAACTCTATCGAGTAACTTGCTCTTATAATACATGACCTCTGAACATAAGAATATGCATTTTTAACAATGGTTGGCTTGCTTATGATACATGAAATGTTGACGTAACTCATGGTGGAGAACATTATGCTTAGGGTTAGTATCCCAAGTCAACACAGAAACAATATAGACAGATATTTCATCTATTGTTTCTAAATAACACTGCATTTGTTTTTCTAGCATGGGACTAAAAGGACCTTAGCTCCCAAATGAACCAACCATTACATAATGAGAAAAATAATTTCCTCCTCGGAGTAAGATAAACGATGCTATTCTCAATGTACAGAACTGTTAGAAAAACTTCCATTTAAGTCTTCATTTTAAATGTTAATATTTACAGACTACAACATACAAGTCAATATGTCAAAACGTCCTTTACATTTTCCTTATTAGCATTGCACGACATTGCCTATACGTAGCCAAGTTTTTTCTTAAGATATATGAAGTAGATTTGAGTCAGCCAACCGATGCATCATCGTCATTTGGGAAGACGGGCAGAAACACAACCTGATGTGTCCATGTAGCATATTTACAGCCTTTTGTGTTTGTAACTGTAAAAAGTGTCTGGCCAAATATTTTTCAAAAACAGTATTACTGAACACCTTCAAAAGCCAAATCAAAGTCTATTCTATACAGGATGACAAATTCACTCAGAACTACTGTGAAATTTACTACTATTTATCTGTATTTAGTCATTTATGATAACAGTGCAACTGGTACATCACACACTATGCTTTCATACCAACACGCAACCAACATTGTATGAAACCAAAATCATGTTAGATGTAGCCGTTTCAATGCATTTTCCAATTGAAATGTATTTGTGCATGAGCGGATTACACTTTTCTTGATTCTTAATGCTATTCTTGACGCTCAAATTATTCATTTTTATTAAAACGCAAACTTTGCTATAATCTGACATGGAACACATAAAAGTACAACTCAAATCTCTCTTTTAGTATGAAAGTGCATGTACCACTCTACTTTGCCCCTCAACCTATAATTTTGCTGAATGTCGATGTTCAGTACAAGTAAATGATCAGGGCTCCATCTTGCACCAATATTTATTCCATTGTAAGATGTGTCAAAATACACTGATGTGTAAATTGGGGGAAACCAGCAAATCTGATCAAATTTATTGATGGCTTCATATAGGATGTATGGGGGAAAAAAATCTCAATACGAGTTCTCACATGACTAGGTAATACATGTAAAGAGAAGGGAGGAATTGATGTTGAAGTGCCACAAAACCAACTTTGGCTAGACAACACTCTCTCGGTTGGTGGAAACCAGAACCGCCCTGCGGCAAATAGGGCAGGTTGAGTTCTCTGAGAGCCAGCGGTCGATACAGTGCACGTGATATTCGTGAGAGCAGGGCAGCTTCCGTAGTTTGTTGCCTTCGGCATACTCCGTGATGCAGACACTGCAGGTTTTGAGCGCATCGCTCTCGCCGAAGTTTCGCATGGACAGGTTGTCGATCTGCTCTTTGGTGAGACCTCTGGGCTGGTCGTCATCTTCCTCATTGAGCAAGAAGAAATGCGCGAGTCGCAGAAAGGGCAGAGATCCAGTTTCATCCAAGCTAACGGGCGCCCGCTGTCTGCCTCGGTTCTCCCGAGGACTGTTAGCACCGGACGCTCCACCCTCCACTTCCCTCTCCTCTGTCCGTGCCTCTAAACCACCCTGGTTAGAGCCTTCATTCCCAGGAAGGTAGGAGTCTGCTTCACCTTCAGCGACTCCGGTAGAAGCATCAGGGTTATCCAGTCCATCAACGAGGTCTGCAGCTGGGCTGTCTTCACGGTTCGAGTCTGGATAGTCTGAGTCCATAAAGTAGCTAAGTTCACCGAAACCAGTCATGATCTGACGAATCATAGACTGCAGAGCCAAAGAAGTGGCTTCCCCGAGTCCAGTGTCCGAGATCCTGCGAATGGGAATGCGGATAGTGCTGACATACGTTCTCACTCCTGCCCGCTCCGAACGGGAGAAGGTCCGGCGGAAACCTCCGCGCTCAGTCTCATACAGTAAAGTGTTGTTGGAGGTCTGCGAACGAGACCTGGTACGGTTAGCAATGCTGTCTCTCTGGCGGTACTCTCCGGGACGCACCCTGCGAACCTGCAAATCCAGCATTATAGTTGGAGGACGACGACCCGAGGCTCCTGCTTCTCCAGCAGTTGCCTCTCTCTCCTGCAGTGCTCCGGGTAACTCGGGAGCTGCTTCCGATTCTTCAGTTTCCGTTTCTACTGTGCTCTGCCTAGACAGGAACAACTGCCGAGTCCGCGAGCTTCCCTCGACCTGGGGCTCTGGAAGGATCTCAGGATTGCGAGAAGGCAGGCCGTGCTGGGTAGGTGGAAGTCCGTCTAATCTTTCAAGGTTGAGCGGCGAGCGACCTCTTGCAGTGCGAGCCCTTGTTCGTCGTTGCTCTGGGCTTCTACTGCGAGCCCTAATTTGACCCCTACGTGGTTGCTCTAATGGGGGCAAAGTCGGGGGAGCTGGAGTTGGTGGATCTGGTGCAATAACTTCCGTGTTTTGGGCCGGGGTGCTAGGAACTGGAAGCTCTGGCTCTACTATAACCGCCAGCTCATCCACCACTGGTTCCTCAACCACCTCTGAAGTCTCCATAAGACTCTCCGGCTCAGACACAGGGCCATCTGGTCTTTCCTGGCCCCCTTCCAACATTTCTGTCTGCGTTTGCTGCTCAGCTATGTTGCGATTGACATTGATCTCCAAGCTGAAACGGAAATCACCACTGTTGGGATTGGTTTGGCTCACGGCCCGCCACGATTGGTTACCCCGGTATCCGCTCCTTGTTGTATTCCCTGTCTGTCGTACGGTGTTGAGCCAGTCAAGAAGGGTCTCCCCACTGGGGTTTTCCTCAGTGCCCTCCATCTCTGTTGCTGAGAATGACAAGAATATTATTTAAGAAACTATTGAAATGGCAGAATTACAGGGAAAGTCATCTGGATGATATGGATTCTGTATAAACAGAAAAACAGTTGACTTACCAGCAGGTTCTTCCCTTCTCTCCTCAGTGGAGCCATTGCTGGGCGACTCAGGGCCATCCTTGACCTGCCGAAGGCGGCTTAACAGTTCATCTGCTGTAATTTCACCTGACCAAGAAACGAATGGGTTAGAATTGAGATGCCAGAGAAAGAGTGGAGATTTTGCAGAAATGAAAAGTCAACCTGACCGATCTAATGCACTGATCATTGTGGTCAAATCCGGACAATTACATGCATATAAATTTTCAATGGTTCTCCAGTTCGACCTTCTCCTAAAGACTCCATGAAATCAGAATTCTGTGGCTTTTAGTTTGAGGTCATCTAAAATTCAGTTCACTTCTAAAAGTTAATCAACAAAATTAGCTTTCAGAAGCTAAGCACACTTAAAATTTACAGTCTTTTTCTTCAGAGATAAAGGTCCAAAAAAATCTGATACACCAAGGGGAAATTCCAAATGCTCAACCAATAAAATACTCTCTAGAATAATTTCCCTTTAATACCACTGACTAGCAACATCAACCTGAAAATCACAGTTCACTCGAGTGACGAAGTCTATAACAAGGTTGCAGTCAAACTCGCTATTTCAAGAGCAAATGTCACCACAGTAAAGGAAACTCGAGCTTGTCAACCAATGCTGGCTGATAAGATGAAATGTGAATGAAAGCAACAAGACTCAAATTATTTTATGAATAATTGCACGCCTTCTGCAACAAAACATCCTGATTAATGAGATATGGTTAAAAATGTAACCTTTTTACACAAAACAAATAAAGCAAAACACTGCATATCCAACTGCAGTAAACTGTTGAATGTCCATGTTGATACACAATAAAACAGGATGGAAATAGAAGATATGTATAACATACTATATAAAACATTTTAAGTAAAAAATAAAATAAAAGCAATAGTAGTGTTACGAAGAACATGTTAATATTATTGAACAAAATAAAAATTGCCAAAAAGACTTTCAAATGGAAAAAGGCTAAATTATTCAGGAAGGAGTACTACATTACATTTCATTCCGCTTAACTATGAGTATTGCAAGAACACATTTCAATAAATACGAGCTGTCTAAATGTTTCTGGATATTCATAAGCTCACTATACATTTCTAAACCAACATTTTTATTTGCATATTTGATGTGTAGGGCTGCACGATATTGGAAAAAGCTCACATTGCGATATTTTTTTTTCTGCGATATATATTGCGAAATGAAAAAATAAATAAATTCACCGGATGACTTGAACAGCTCTATTTTCTATTATATTTATTTATCTATCTATCTATTAAATAGATAGATAGATAAATAAATCTAATAGAAAAATGATACAAATGAAATAAACAGTGCTTTATATTCTTCAGGTCAGTCTAACAGTATTCAGGTACAGAAATTGAATAATCAAATGTAAAATAGCACTGCATAGTCTTCACTGTATAAATTAAATCTAATAAATCTGTAAATCTACAAAAGTGATTTTTCTCTATGCGTTTTTTTGTTTGATTAAAGGAAAACGCCACTGTTTTCCCATATTCCAATATGTTTTTCCCTCAATTTAGACGAGTTGATACGTACCTCTTCGGTCTCAGTGTGTGCACTTAATCGCTCTAGCGCACGGCGCCACTATGTTAGCGTTTAGCTTAACACCATTCATTCCTTAGGATCCAAACAGAGATGAATTTAGAAGCTACTAAACACTTCCATGTTTTCCCTACGGTTACATGAGTAGTTACACGAGTAAGTATGGTGACACAAAATAAAACGGGGCGATTTTCTAAGCGGATAAAAAAATAACTATAATGTATGGCAGAAGAGCACTTCGCAGCACTTCGACCTCGGCGCAGTAATATTGGTTCTATTGATGGAAGTTAGAGGGAGAGGGGGAATTTTCAGGAGTGATGATATTACTGCGCCGAGGTCGAAGTGCTACGAAGTGCTCTTCTGCCATACATTATAGTTATCATTTTTTATCTGCTTAGAAAATCGCCCCGTTTTATTTTGTCCATACCATACTTACTCGTGTAACTACTCATGTAACCGTCTTTAAATAGGGAAAACATGGAAGTGTTTGGTAGCTTCTAAATTCATCTCTGTTTGGATCCTAAGGAATGAATGGTGCTAATCTAAATGCTAGCATAGTGGCGCTGCGCGTTAGAGCGATTAAGTGCACGCACTGAGACGGGAGAGGTACGCATCAACTCGTCTAAATTGAGGGAAAAACATATTGGAATATGGAAAAACGGTGGCGTTTTCCTTTAACATTCATGACACAGAAAGCCTCAGGAACATTAAACTGCTGTGAACCAATCCTATCCATTTACTTTCTCAGTTTACCTTTATCTAAGCCATAAGCAACCATGTTTACAAGGATACTTGCAGAGACATGCATTTTGAAAGTTTCGTGCGTATGTGTCATTTCAGACGCCAACTGACGTGGAGATGAACGGAATTCAGTGTTCACATCACCTGCATCTACGCGTGGCTCTCACCGGGTCTACACCAGCCGCAAGCAGCTCAGCGCGACAAAATACTATAGAACCCATTATAATCAGTGATGCTGTCTACACTGGATGCAGCGCGCACGACAAATCCCCGACAGTAAACTGATGCCGTGTTCTATTTATGATGTACTGACACAAAGTTCACGTGATTTGCAACGGTCGCTTTGCCGCGTCCAGTGCAGACAGCCTCTAGCTGTTGCGGCGCGGGGTGGCGTGACACGACACGAGCCTGTTGCGAAAATGATCAGCATAAACATAACGTCAGTATACTAAACATCGCACATCCTGCTTTGTTACTATCGCGGATGCGCACATCACGAATCATGCTGAAACGATGTATCGTGCAGCCCTATTGAGGTGTCACTGTCATTGACTGGATGAACAGTGTGTTTCTTCTCTTTACGAACCCATCTCGATAATTTATATTGCAACAACGTTACAGTAATATGTATTTATGAGTGAAGAAAAGGGGAGAAAGAAATTAAAGCGCTTTCTTTGGGAAGAGAAATATTAGAAACAAGATCCAGATGTAATCCAGTGAAATAATTATATGGTAAATAAAGATATGTTGTTTTTACATTGTGAGTGTAGAATAAAAAGAAAAAGCCAAGAACCCACAAATTATGCTTTATTGGTTCAGTCCATAAAATGTGACATGGTTATTTGCAGCAATATTATGTGGCTTCAGTGATCTGATCACAGTCTGTTCATAATGCGTTTGGGTGCATTTACATCTGCCATTTAAAATGTGGTCAAGTGAGATTTAACGTTAATGCCAAGTGTAAAAATGGTCAAAGTGTTTAACAGTTTACAAGATCAAGACGTTTCAAATGACATGACACATGCTTTTTTTGATACAACATATCCCAGGTTCTTTCCAATAGTCTTATTTCTTCTGACGAAGTTGGATATGCAGAATTTCGCCATCAGACGTGAGTTTTCAAACTTTATGAAGTCTAGTCTTTATGCAGTAGCTGTCCAGAAAGACTCCTCATTAAACAGCAACAGAATAGGACAGTCCTGAAAACCTCCGGACTTACCAGGACAAGACATGTCCATTCAATGCCATCTCCTGGCAGGGCGCACGGCTAAAGGACGCTCCAAAATAACATTCCTTTCCTTTGTCCTGGGACATAAAAGAATTGGGTGTCTTCATAAGTTTGTGTTAAGTTTGTTTAATTGTTTCTGAGCGCAGAAACAAAAGACAAACCATTCAAATAAAATGCAAACCTAAATTGGAAAATGTTTGCTTACAAATAGAACCTAAATTGGAATTGAAAGACCCATGGTTTCACAATTTCTGAATCAAAACAAAGGGATGAACTTGTTCTGGAGCTTAAAACGTAGACGCATGTATCTCTCAATTTTTACTGTAGCTTGCGTTCACTTACGTTCTCCAAACTGAACAATAAATAAAATAAACAATCATCTGCCAAAAATATTTGACCGAAAAAGCGATGTTTAAGAAATACATCTCATGCACACAATGTGGAAAAGATTTTGATAAGAAAATAGTCTCAGCATTCAAATTCTGTCAATTTCATGATGAAATTAAAATAATAATTGTTTTTATGCTGTTTAATGGGGTGACAGATTGCTGTAATGGCATGTGAAATGATCATCTCTTCCAGTTTACTTACAAAATAAACAAACAAACATCAGAAAGTGTTGAAAAATACAGTACAACTTACTGAAATGTATCATGTTTCATGTAATCGCTCATCAGCTAATCAGTCACGTAAATTTACACCTACCTAAATAAATCCATTCAAAGTCCATAGCCTCTAAAAACATCTAGAGAAGAGCATTTTGCTAAATATAATAATTAGGCTATGTGACAGTGTATATGATGTATACGTGCATGTATGTTTGAATAAATCCGTCATGAAAATCTGTTTTATGACAGCCACCGTTTGAATGTTTATATTTAACAACAAATTGGAGAAACATATTTATATAATTAAAAAGTTGATATAAAAACTGCCGTATGTGCAATGTAAATGTCTGTATACAACTGTACACAACAAATTTGATTAATTCATCAATTAAAGTCCGTGTGAACCAGAAGTTGCTGCCAACAGTATGGTGATGCATTTCCAACTGAAATGGAATAATGAATAGAGGACGGGGTTTGATTTTAACACTCCTCCTCTCTGTCTCTCACTCATGGCAAACAAACTAATGGTTGGAGGAGTGTGTTTATGCATATTCTGCTCAAGCCGTCAAACTGACGTCATCAGAGAAGGATGAAAGATTACCAAGACAAACTATTTTTTTTTTTTTTTTAGTGGATTAATTTACACGGATTAATTGTTCACCTTAAGACTAACAAGGTGCACTAACAAAATAAATATTGTATATTTTGATTTCCTGAGGACTTTAAATATGTTCAGTTTTGGTTTTGGCTAAATGAAAGCTTTTGTCGTTTCAGTAAACAATTCATTTAGGTGCATCACTAGCTGTGATTGGTCATGAATCACGTGTAACATCATTGGTTCTCATCACCGGCATCAAACCTGGTGTGGTGATGCATTATGAATGTCTATTATTATTATTATTATTAGTTTTTTTTTTCTATTATGTCTGTATAAATTATTAAGTTTTAGTTTTATTTAATTTGAGTTATTTTAGTACTTCAACAAACTACATGGAAATGAAATAATATTGAATTTATGGATATGCGTGTGTGTGCATATATGTCTGTGTGTGTGTGTGTGTGTGTGTACATACACATAGGTGTTTTTGGTGTTTGGCTTAGTTTTATGTTAGAATCATTATTACACTCTTATACCTTTTGTTCTCTTAATATTTTGAATTGTTTGTAGCTTTATTTTGTTTTCATTTAAATGTTAAGTTTAGAAATTTTGTCATACATTTCTCATTTTTATTTAATTTTTTTAATGTGTGTGTAAATATACTATTTATAAAGTTTCAGCTTTTAGTTTTGGATCAGATTTAGTTGTTTTAATACTACAATTGATTGTTTCTGTTGTCCTCATTTGTAAGTCGCTTTGGATAAAAGCGTCTGCTAAATGACAAAGTAAAAGTAAAGTAAAAAAAGTCTACATGTGCATAGGATGACAGAGTTACAGTGGAAGGGTAGATTTGTGTATAGCGACTTTTGTACAATAAATGTGATGAACTTGGGTCTGCTCCTCGCACCTAGTTAGTATGGCTTTTGACGGCACACACTTACCCCTTTTCCACCAAGGCAGTTCCAGTGCTGGTTCAGAGCCAGACCCTAGTTTCAAACCGATTCTTTGTCTTTCGACACCCAAAGCACCAGCTCCGAACCAGGAAAAGCGGTTCGTAAGTAGCACCAAAACATTGCTGGGCTAGAAGGAGGAACCGCTCGCGTCAGGGGCTGGGTTACCATGACCCAAAGACAACAGAAACTTTGGACTGCCATATCTGAAATAGCAGCTAAACAAGAATACATTGGATTTGTCGTGTTTGGATGCCGATGTAGGTTCGCAAAGCCATGAACATCAGTAGCAATGCAACGTCCGCCATTGTTGATAGTTTGCTTAGGCTTGTTCGGGATGGATCGGCGCTGCACGGACCGGTCGGGGTGCTGCGGGAGCGACTGGAAAGCAGACGGCTCTTTATGCTTTTGGATCGCTCTCGCGGTGCTTTATTGTGTTGCGTGCTGATCGATTGATCAGTCTGGGTGGCACCGATGCACCTCGAACAAGTCTGTTGTGTTTGGCGCTGGTGTGGCCGCGCTAGTGAAACGAAAGATTAAACGTATTCAGGAACCGGCTCTTAAAGGGCTGGCCAGTCGAATCAACTAAGAACCAGCAATAGCACTGGCTCTGAACTAGCAGCTGGGGTATCTGTGGACTGAATAGTATGGACTACTTCTGTGGTTCTTTTTTGGTCAATTTAGGAGTCGCAGTCTCTTTCACTGTATGGAAAAGAGCAGCACAGAAATTCTGTCTTCCACAAGAGAGAAAGGCTGAAAAAAAAGAACCTTCATTTATCAAACCTTGATTTGTGAATATAATTGTTTTTGTCTGTGGAGTTGATTCATCCTTCAGTTACCCTAACTGGATATTTAGAGCTACAGAATGAAAGAAAACCTAATGCCTGAAATCCAAAACATCGAGAATAAGTCTGTGATCATTTAACTGGCATAACATGTAACTTGTATATTTGCTCGGATAAGAACGTCATATCAAGCGCAGTCGTGTTACTTTATGTTGACTGAAACCCGACAGCAACTATAACTTCAACTTCACCCAAAAATAATTATCCATTATACTATTGAAATCTTTTCTCAATTTTACAACCCAATACAACTTAAACCAAAACACTGCTCTGCTACACTACATGCAATGACCAAAATACATCTGTAAAGCACGTTTAGTTTTATAATCTTGATAAAAATGTTTACAAAAAAAAAACACAGGATTTACCAGGAGTGCCAAGCAGATTGTTGTCTCTCATGAGCCGATAGTCTTCTTCGCTGAGATTGTTGACGAACTGGTAGAAGGCCTCTTCTCTGTCCAGACGGTCCAGCTGTCTTCTGCGTTGTATTTCAGATTGCTCGCTGCTGCCCTGATCTGCATTATCCTGACTCTCCATCACTGCGACCAGCTGACAGATCCAACTACACACAAAAGCAGAAACAACGTTAGTGTCAATCAGACCAAACACACACAGATACACTGAACACAAACCACTGTGTTCAACTGTACATGACATGTATCTATAATAAATAAACATAGCAATCATCCATTACTAGCTATATGATACCATCACTATCAAATGATAATACTGGCATGATACGGCCACACAGTTCCTGAATGTGTACAGGTGTGTGTTTTTACTGTTACCTGAAGCTAATGAAACTGGTTAAAACTTGAAAGCGCTGGTTGACTGGAATACTCTTTTTAAGCAATTAAAGAGTAACGTAATATTAAGAGTTGGACTGTGATCTCTCAAATCTGTTCAAATATAATTAGCTGACTGCAACCACAGACTGAAAACAAAATGGCATCAGCGAGCTAAACAGGCTAAAGGCTAAAGCTCAAGAATTTCAAGGAAAGCAACCTTTACGTGTGTCCTTGATACTACATACAATTAACGCAGTAAATGAATTACCAATGTAAGTCCGATCATAAATGTTCTGCTAAAACATCAAAGAAATATAACCAATATTACATTAACGTTGCATTTCGCAATTTGTGACGACAAACCTCTCGCAACCATGAACTGAGGAAAAGGGTGAAAGCTAATGCTAGCTGTAGCATGAGCACAAACTGGGCTTAAGCTCGCTCTCATAGCCTAAGAGAAACAGTTGTCCTGTTCATGCTAAGCTAAGGCGAAGCTAACGTTAGCACGGCTGAGATAAAAACAGCCAGCGAACTCTCTCTGTCATTTCGACGATCCTCGCGAAATGAGAAAAACGCGGAAGAATACCTTAATAAATGTGTCGAAGCCTTATCTAGTCACGGTTCCGTATCTGCCTCGTAGATGTTTGTAAATGTTAATCTTGACAGCTATTCAGGAGTTCATTTTCTCAAGCGTCTCTTCAGCGTCGAATCTACTTCCGGTGTGCGGAACTGTGCGGAACCGTAATACAACTTAAAAGTCTTAACAGTCGTATTTAACCGGTAGGACATAAGTGACAGGCTTTAACTGTGACATATTTAGATCCAAGTAAAAGAGATTCATCTGAAAGGTGCATTCTTACCCCATCTTACCTTATATATTACACAAACTAACTGAAATTTATACAACCTTTTTTTTTTTTTTTCCCCAAAATGACAATACAAACGCAATTTTGCGTGCGCACATTGATTACTGTAATTAATAGTTTATTTCAAAATAGACAGAGCTTAACTTTTATTATGAAATTTTAATAGCGACACGATATTTTAAAAGAACCAAAAGCAGCTTGTTCGTCTATTACCAAAGGGTGAATGAAAATCAATTTAATATCTAAACTCGTTGACAGATTTGTATATCTATTAACATATTTTGTGAATTCATTATTATTATTATTATTAATCAAGTGTTTGTTATAAAAATCCAGTACCTGATTATCAGATGTCATCAAGTCATCGTGACTTTTATCCATGTTCGTCCACATGTGAAACACAATCTTTAATTTACCAACAAAGAGAAATACAAACACAATCAAATGTTATTTGCAAGAAGCAAACATTATTAGTAGTGGCTTAATAAATTTCAGAATAAATTTCAGAATTCTAGAAAAACAAAATCTAGCATACAAAAATATTCAAATCCGTCAATAAGACGCTGTTAAACAAACACCTGGCTGATCTAGCAGGGTGTAACTGGTGTCCAGATGCACACAGATGTCGTGCTTGACTGATGGGTCCGGTGCGATCACGTGCCTCATTTATAAAGTGTGCATATGCTTAAAACCCATAAGAACCCACGGTGACGTGGTTGTCACAAACACTGGTGATTATCTGGAAAGGTATTTTTAAAGCATTATCCCTCACTTTCAACTCAAGAAGTCCCTAAGTGACATATGATGAACACCCAGGTTCAGTCATGTGACAATGTGTGTATTTTTTGTTGCCATGGCAACATTTCCAAAATGGTGTCCTGTCTGGTTAGCACGTTACAGTGCAGTACCGCTGCTATACCCTATACGCAGAGTACGCAGTTTGCGTAGGGCACCAACTCTCAAGGTGCGTTCACACCAGACGCAAATGAAGCGTTAAGCGCGAGTGATTTACATGTTAAGTCAATGCAAAGGCTAGAATGACGCGGCGCGAATTGAGCGTAACGCGTGATTCGCGCGAGTTGAAAAATCTAAACTTTGGCGAAAATTCGTGCCGCGTTAACCAATCAAGGAGCTTGCTCTAGTAGTGACGTGATTACGACGTAGCGAGCGGAGGCAGAAATCCGAAACAACAATGGAGGGCAAAATCATCGTCGCTGTATGTGGATACCCGGAGCTGTACGATACATCTTCGTACTTTTATAGAAACAGGAATAAAAAGGATCTTGCTTGGAAAAAAGTGAGTGAGGAGGTCAGACAATCGTTGTAAAAAATGCTCTTTACTCAATTTGAGCTATATAAGCCCCTCCCATGACGCGAATTCGCGTCTGTTGTTAAGTGAATTTCACGTGCGAATGAAGCGAGTAAACTCAAAATGTTCAAGCGTCCAACTACGCACAAATAGCGCAATTTATTCGCGCAAGTCGAGTCTGGTGTAACGCACTGTTGGGCGTTTGACGCGCGTAAAGGGTGATTTGCGCGAGCTGAAAAATCTGAACTTTGGCGAAAATTCACGCCGCGTTAACCAATCAAGGAGCTTGCTCTAGTAGTGACTTGATTACGACGTAGCGAGTGGAGGCAGAAATCCGAAACAATGATGGAGAACAAAATCATCGTCGCTATATGTGGATACCCGGAGCTGTACGATACATCTTCGTACTTTTATAGAAACAGGAATAAATAGGATCTTGCTTGGAAGAAAGTGAGTGAGGAGGTCAGACAATCGTTGTAAAAAATGCTCTTTACTCAATTTGAGCTATATAAGCCCCTCCCATGACGCGAATTCGCGTCTGTTGTTAAGTGAATTTCACGTGCGAATGAAGCGAGTAAACTCAAAATGTTCAAGCGTCCAACTACGCACGAATAGCGCGATTTATTCGCACAAGTCGCATCTGGTGTGAACGCACTGTTGGGCGTTTGACGCGCGTAACGGGTGATTTGCACGAGTTGAAAAATCTGAACTTTGGCGAAAATTCGCGCCGCGTTAACCAATCAAGGAACTTGCTCTAATAGTGACTTGATTACGACGTAGCGAGTGGAGGCAGAAATCCGAAACAACGATGGAGAACAAAATCATCGTCGCTGTATGTGGATACCCGGAGCTGTACGATACATCTTCGTACTTTTATAGAAACAGGAATAAATTGGATCTTGCTTGGAAGAAAGTGAGTGAGGAGGTCGGACAATCGTTGTAAAAAACGCTCTTTACTCAATTTGAGCTATATAAGCCCCTCCCATAAGGCGAATTCGCGTCTGTTGTGAAACCAATTTCACGTGCGAATGAAGCGAGTAAACTCAAAATGTTCAAGCGTCCAGCTACGCGCGAATAGCGTGATTTATTCGCGCAAGTCGCGTCTGGTGTGAACGCACTGTCAGGGGGGTACCATCCCAGTTGCTCAAAAAAAAAAAAAAAAAACCGTGACTCTCCATTCCCGCATCCGCGCCCACTCGCACCTCATGTTTGCAGCTGATTGCAAATGATCATAATTGATGGACAACTATGCCCGTGAAAAGACATCAGCAACCCGGCGCCAAGAAAAAAAAAATAAAGAAAAAAGAAAAAGAAAAAGGGTGAAAACGAAGCCCGTGCATCACTTTCAGGTAGGCTACATAATCCTGTGAAACTTTTGAGTGTTGACGTTAATATGTTTTAATGTCGGTAATAATTTCACCACCACCAACGCATCCAATATTCTCTCCGAGTTTCCATGTTCCCTTACGAAAATAAGCCATGGTTTTAACAAGAATAAAACCAAAAATCATGGTTCTTGTAGCCATGGTAACCACAAATTAACCATGGTTTTGTTACTTCAAATAATAATTTACAAAATTATTAAGTATTAAAATAATTTTTTTTGTGGTTATAAAAACAGACCTAAGCCAACAACAGCCTTTAAATGACTTAAAATTCATTATATAAAAACAAAGAGGCAAAAATTATCAGTTAATTAATAATTATATGGTTTCATTGAATAACACTGTTAAAATAACTATAATGTAATACAAAATAAACAATTTATGTACATTACATGTTATTACAAATGCAACGGGAGCCAAAGGCCTGGTAATTGCTGCTGTTGTAGGGGAGAGCGGGGACGTGTCACAATCTGTGCTGGGAGGAACGATGGAGACGAGGCATACACGAAAAAATCTTTAATAAACTCCATACACGGTACATCCAATACTGGGACTAGCAGGAAACACACGAACTAAACAAGTTAACCTGACAAACATGAACTGAACAGACTGGGGCTTATAAACTCAGGATAACGAGGGACAGACAGGTGCTGGGAATCAACTAATGATCAAACTAAACAAGGACAGGAAAAAGACCATATAAGGCAAAACAGGAACTGAAAACACATGAAAAAAACAGGTCCAATCCTGACAGGACGAAAGTAACAAAGCGATTTTCTCAGAGCCCTGACTATATTTGCTTTCCAAGCTATGACAGCACATTCAGCACGCAACCCTTGACGGAGCTGAGAAATATCACGTGATTTCGTCATTGTTTCCCGCGGTTAGGTCCGGAAAGCAGTTTTCGAGTACAATAAGTAAATTATGGAAGCACCATTTTTTTCAAATTAGTTGTGTTGTGTTTCTCGTTTCATGTGCCACAATAATGATCAATCTACAGGATATTTAGTGCTGTAACACATCCTGAAGTTTGGCTTCTCAGAGTTTTTTGGTATAAAAGTAAATTGGGTTTAAATGTCAGGAGTTTGTAACTTGTAACACTTGTTACTGTTGGGGGACAAAAGTAACAACAAGTGTTTCTTTTGTCTTGCTGCATGCTAATGTGGTGACTTTCTGTGTCTTGCATCATTTATTAAAACATGTTTATGTCGTATTATACCAAAAAAATATGCCAAGAGTGAGGGTCAGAGAGACAAACAGAGGCCTGATTCAGCCAGATGTTCATGAGAGGGCGTTTCTGGACATAGGCCTGTCTGTCAGGAACATCAGTCTCAGGGCTGTTGCTACATCACATTTACCTTAGTCATATTTAGGTTTTAGCCATACCTTAGCTTTTCCACCTCCACCTATGAATTTGCAGTGTTTCCAGATGTTTAATGCACATTTTGAATTAATGCATACAAACAACTGGATGGAAACATGAATAGGCCTACTGTTACATTATGTTGAGAATTTATATTATGCTAATATAATTTAATTTTCATATTGTTCATTCTAATTAAAAATGTTTTATAAAAACTTAATTGAATAAATAAATATTTTAAACAATTCAAGTTTGCACAGTCGGGTTTTGAAACATTTGATGAAACTTAAATGTATTTTTTTTTTGCAAAGATAAAGGACAAAATATGTTTGCAGTTACATATTAACAAGGCCATAGTCATGTATATTTAATAAAAACAAGAGTAACACAAAAAAATCTAGCTTGTATTGTTGTGTTACTTTTGAGCCACCTGTGTGTTACTTTCAACCCCGTCGGTGCAACTTATGTTCAAAGTGAAATTATACTGAAGTCTTTCTACATTTGTACAAAATGCCACCTGGTATTGATAGACCATACTTCTGAGTTATAGGCCACAGCAAAAATATAGCTCTGTCTACAACATGATCTTTTTAAATTGTTTTTCTGAAAAATGGTACTTTCGTCCCTGCTCTCCCCTACTTACAGGACAAATCAAATCCTTGTTTTTAATAGGCTACTGACCAAACATTTAATTCAAATATTCACTTAATCTTTCATTTTTGCCCACTTTTTTGCTATAGATGACACAGCCTCTATAATTTCTTCAACAAAAAAAAAAAAAAAAAACATAAAACATGTGGACATCACAACCCTTACAAAAATTAACCATGGTTTTATCGTAGTAAAACTGCTTAATTTTCTTTTGTGTGATTTCTGAATGCTTGAGACTATAAAATCAATCAGGCAACTGTTGTGATTAAATCATAGCCATAGGTAACTGTTTAGAGCTACAATTGTAATTTGTAAATAATACAATTTAATTACAAATTATTTATTTATATACTTGCATATTTTATTAAAGTTCTATTTTGACCCCTATAGTAGGTGTTTTTTTTTTTGTTTTTTTTTACTTCCATAATATTTGAGGGAGGGGGCACAACAATACAATCCTGCTTAGGGCACCCATTTGGCTAGCAGCGGCCCTGTTACAGTGTCAGCAATTTTTAAAACCCTTTTTTTTTTTTTTTTTTTTTACAAAAGGTATGTTTCAACCCATGCAACAATTTGATTGATTGAAAATTGATATAAAACAAGTTACGAAGATATTGTGGTGACATGTCACATCAGGCTGTTAACCTTAAAACAGTAGGTGGAATTTTGATGTGACGTATTTGTCACATTAAGAAAAATGGTAAAAATGTTAATGAGCTGCTCAATTAATTTAGCTGATTCAATTATTTTAGGGTTATATATTCTCTGCCGCTCATTTCAAAGTATATTTTAACAAATCTGCGTGCATGTTTAACATGTTGACCTCCAGTGTGAGGTAGTTATTTTTATTCAGTTTGCACGTTTTTGAGTTGTGAAAAATAAATAAATAAATAAATAAAGAAATATATATATATATAAATATATAATTCTAAAAATTAATTTCTTGTTAAACCATATACCTGAAAAGGTAGAATTTTGATATTTTATAAAAGAGTCGTTGTAAAATTAATAGTCACAGTTATGTGGTTTCGAAACATGTTGTGGCAAAGCAAATAAAATGCAAAAACTATATTACTTCTGAAAAAGGTTTTTGTTTTATCTTCCCAGAAAAGTAATCATTTTTATATATGTTGTGGAAAAGCAAATAAACACAGAAAAACTGTTATTTAGCAAAAAAAAAAAAAAAAAAAAAAAAAAAAAATATATATATATATATATATATATATATATATATATATATATATATATATATATTTCAATTGAGAAATAAACGCCCAATGTAACATATATGTAACATGAAAAATTTATCATAAAGCCCAATGTCATATACATGTAACATTACAGATCTTTCACAAGGAGGGGTTGTATTTCAAAAACAACTGCAGAAATATGTTATAAGTGGTCCATTTGGTCTGTTTTATATGCCCCATAATTTTCCTATAAGGAGAAATTGGTCTGGGTTCTTACGGGTTAAATCTACAAAACTGTCTTTGTCGTGGAAAAGTGCTTAGCATCACGTCAGGGTCTTAGCAGACATAGGCTACTCACTTTTTTTGTCGGAATACTGCAGGTTTTTGGAAATGTAAGCTGTTCTTGCAGCTCGCTGTTCTAAAGGATTTGGACGATGACGGGTGATCTTTATATGTTAATGACATTAATTAGGGGTCGTTTACAAGGCAGAGAGCTGAAACCATTCAGTTGCGCGCAAGTTCAAGATCATTTGCGATTCATAGATCTCACATCAGAAGGAGAAGTGTATGTGGGTAGTTAAATAAAAATTGGACTGTGTCCTATGGTATGACATAGCAAAAATGTAGAAAAAAAATGTAACATACAAATAACATGAGAAAAATGTATCTTCATTCTTAGAGTTACAAATAGCCTGAGAGAAGTTTATCTCCAATGTTAGAGGTTTTTTTTTGTTTTGTTTTTTTTTTTTACATTTTTCCGTCACACCATAGGACACATTGATATGTCAACTACCCATGTGCGTTTTCTGTGCGTATACATTCATTCTATGAATCACACGTACGCATATTTGAGAGATGATCGTAAGATCAAATTTAGGACGGTTTCTGTGCAAAATTTTATAAATGAGGACCCACATGTTTTGACTACAATAGGTCAAGTAGTTGGTGGCAGTCCTTGGTTGAATGTCTAAAAAGCAAGCAGAAAGAACATTGGGATTGAGAGATTGTCTGATTAGAAGTGCCATGTGCCTGTATCAGTGGGCCCAATGAATATAATCAGAAGAGGAAGGGGCCAAGTACTGAACCTTGTGGTACTCCAGTGGTTAAATCATGGTATTTAAACACCTCTTACATCTAAGAAATGTTGAAAGATCTACCAATGAAGCAGGGCCAATGCTACATTTCACAGGGCCCATCTCCTGGCTCAATGAATAGTCTAAACCACAGAGGCCGCTCTCATCACAGGGCCCCGGACAAAGCCTGTTAAAGTCTGCTTGGTTTTCATGCAGGTTAGCAGGTTATTCTGTAAAATAAAAGCTTAGAGCAATAATATCACAATATCAAAAAAAAAAAAAAAGAAAAAAAAAATCCAATATTTCTATCATCTGTTTCTCATGTACTGTAGTAGGTGTTTGGAAGAGGTGGTATTATACTTATTAGTTGTTGTTTTTTTTTTTTTAATTTGTCCAACACTACTTCATCTACTCCACTTCCAGAATTAATGTAACTTGATAATGCTGTATGCACTATATTGGTAAATTCTGAGTAATCATGATCAGGGAGTACAAGTTTTTTTTTTTTGTTTTTTTACTTTGCATGAATTTTATATAGAAAGAAAATAAGAGAAACAGTAGCTTTTGAAAAAAAGGGAGGTGCTTTACCCACAAATCCTAAACCTGCTTTTCAATCCCTGTCCTGGTTATATCTTGTTTCATACACTCTCTTCTCCTAAAACTGAACACAGAATTCTTGGATCAACAATTTTCTCCAATTTGTTCCAAACCTGTATGCATTTCTTTCTTCTGTGTAACACAAGAGACAATATTTTCCATACAGTGAAAGTCAGTGGGGCCCAAAGATGCTCGAACTGGCACTGTTAAAAATTTTAGTGTGAAATTACAGTATATTCCAGGTTAATAATTGCATTACTTTCACAGTAACTTTACAGTGGGACTTTTCTTGTATCTAACTGCACAGTGTCATACTGTGTTTCTACAGTGCATTTGTGCTGTTGTTTATTTAGTATTAATGGGTTTACGTTGTAAGTGTTAGTTTTTATTTGTTGAATGTTACCATTGTTGTGTTTTGTATGTTGAGTATTATCGAGTCACTTTCAATGACGTATCTCAGCAGTTGATCCATCCATGCACAAACTGTTATGAATATGAAATAAGTTGTTGACTAATCTTCATGCTTAAATAATGCTAAAACAAAATCTTCATGTTCATGCTAAGAAGAGTTTGACTTACTTACAGGTACCTAGCTTATTTCATATTCTAGCTTGTCACCATCTTGACAAATGTTTTTATTTGTCACACTTCTGACATGACTAGATCAAAAATTTGAATATGAATATACAAGGACCAAGATCCCAAACAAATGGGATCACCATTATGGTGACTTCAAAACAATTACAGTAGTAAACAAGCAAATTTTTGGCAGTGGCACTGTTAAAGACAATTTTATAATATGAATTCACAGTAAAACGAGCTGTAAATTACGGTGATGTTAGCATCATTCTGCTGTTCATTCACAATCATTTGTAAGAAAATGACCGAGCATGCATTGATTTCACAGTACATGTCTGACTACAGTCGTTTATTGTAAAATAATACTCTTTAATCCTGTAAATTCCTGGCAGTTTTTTACAGTCTGGACTTTCAAAACATCTTATTTTGTCTTCCACAGGAGAAAGAAAGTCATACAGGTTTTGATGTAAAAATGACAGAATTGTAATTTTTGGGTCAGCATTTAATATGAACCTCCATAGCATAGATTTTAATTAATAATATCTTTGTAAGAGTCCAAAACGTTAATTTATAAATGGCCAATCATGGTTCTCATGAAAGCTTACTTTTTATTTCTGTTTGTTCTTTGGATCTTAGAACAAACGTTTAGTGTAGTTGTTTCATCAGACAATTTTATGACTGTAAATTCATTTGAAATTCAGGCCAAAATAGTCCAAGCATGAGTGCCTGAATGTCAGTTCCTTTATTATGACAGTAAGAAGAAAGACTATTTGAAGATGTTAGTTGTTCTTTAATCATGCTCTTTCTTTACTTTAACACTGTAAAGAAATGTTATCTAATAGTTCATCCAGTCTTCACCTGGTGTGTTGTGACACATATAAACACTGGTTGTAGATTTGTTCTGGGTCACAGAAAGCAGCCAAAACAATGAAAATCTGAAAATACAAATAATGTCATAACTGTATATGTTTGAATAACAAAGCAAATAGGTTTATCAGCTCGTGGTATTGATACGCAAAAATGGACTTTGGCGTGTATATGCTATGCAATGGGTAGGATTAGGGTTGTGGGGTAGATGCGTATCATATATACTCGAAAACTGCATATCATATGCACGCCAAACACGTTCGTATCATATGCCAAAGTCCATTTTTGCGTATCAGTACCACGAGTTTTCGTTTTTATTTGGCATACTATTTATACGCATTTTCATGAGACCGGTCTCGTAGTGTCATTGGCTGTGTGTCCAATCAAATCAATGGTTCAAAACATTGTGCAGGAAAGTTAGAGGAAGTATGCTTGTCAATGCATGTTAAAACTTCTCCATGGATAAAAACAGATTTAAGATTTTCATCTCTTCATCAACTTACTGAAAAGATAATTAATGCAAATGAACAGGTATTTAAAGTAAACGCTTGTTTTATTCAGAGAGCTTAATGAAGCACCTGCTAGTGTGATTGACTTACTCCCACTGAGATGAACGCAGAGCTCTGAACTCTGACACTGTCCTCATAAACCACTGACTGATGCCATTACCGGTAGCCAGCTCACTGCGGCACAAAAAATTCAAATATTGTTTTAAACATTCATTCACAATATACCAATGCAATAAATGTGATGTGTACAAAAATGAATACGTTTCAAATGAGAAAACATTAAACAAAGCTCATCCAGTCTGTTGACACACTGACAGAAGAGTGTTTCTCACTCTATGGTTACATTCATTCATCCTGACTATTGAAGAGAAGATCTATGATAACTATGTGAATAAATGTGATGCAGAGTATTAACTGCACTCTTAAAAATAAAGGTGCTTAAAAGGTTCTTCACAGCGATGCCATAGAAAAACCATTTTTGGTTCCACAAAGAACCATTCAGTCAAAGGTTCTTTAAAGAACCATCTCTTTCTTACCTTTTTATAATCTGAAGAACCTTCTTTCGCCACAAAGAACCTTTTGTGAAACAGAAAGGTTCTTCAGATGTTAAAGGTTCTTTATGGAACCATTTAGACAAAAAAGGTTCTTCTATGGCATCGTGAAGCTCCTTTATTTTTAAGAGTGTACTGTTCAGTTCTGAATTCTAGTTTGAAGCTCTTTGAAGATGTGACTGACATCTATTCAATGTGGGGAAGTGAATAATAATAATAATAATAATAATAATAATATCAGTTCACTGCAGTTCTGAAATAGCTTTGCTTTAACACACCATATGTGCAATGCTAAAATGTGTTCATTATAATCTAAATTAAAAAGTGTTCTACCTTGACAAAAAAAAAAAAAAAAATTAAAATAAAAAAAAAATCAAACAAATGCACCAGTCATAGGCTGTTAGAGAAAGCACATTTCATTCACTCTCAGAAATAAAGATTCAAAAGTTGTCACTTGGGGGGTACCTTTTATTAATATGTACCTTTATCCACTCTTTAGGTTCAAAGGTGTACCTTTTGAAAAGGTACTGCCCCAATGACAGCTTTTGTACTTTGATTTCTGAGAGTGTTGAACAAACGTTACCAATTAAATATTACAAAAATATATCACAATATTCTGATTTAAGACACTTTTGGTGTTAAAGCAAACACGCATTGGACTTTTGACTCAAAACCTCTTTTACTGAGGTTACTGAGATACAGACCTTTTTAAAAACCAGCCGTGGTCTCCCGTATAAATCAGGCTACGAAGAAAAACAATATTTGGAAGGATATACCAATAAAGCAATGAGACTAAGCTGTCAAATAATAAAGGCCTCTGTTGGTCTAACTGAATCCAACTGCTGTTTGTACCAAAATGCACATATAAAATAACCAAGAACATAATGGGATTAAAACTGAACACAACATCCAGTTTCAGTCACTGGAAGTCATTAATACTCTCAACCAGAACATACCATGATAATGATGACCCTAATTCATGTCATATTTACCATTCAGGCATGCATTGCTGAGTTTTAGAGAGAGAGAGAGCGAGCACATGAACATACCACATTAAATGTAAGTGTGGATATAACAAGTTTATAAATATACTTAAATGCACTAGGAAAAGCAATGGCATCAGCTACTGTCATCTTTGTTCACATTTAATCTAGATATTAACAGAGTAAAGCGATGGAAGAAATGTCACAACATTCAAAAGGCAGCATTCAAAATCTCCTTTTAATTTGTATATGTACTCCATAAACATTATTACAAAACTCAGCAAGTTACCAATATTACATTTCACCATACAGGCTTGATCACAAATATTTAAAACCTTTGCAACAGATACAACATAAAATAATACAAGAATAATTTACATGAAAATCTATAAAACAGCGAATAGTTCACAATTTTTGTCTGTACTTTTTTGCCTATAAGTGTTTTCCACGATAACACAACACTCTCACAACAAGATACTGTAAGTTTCCTCTTACAAAACTTGCAACAAAATGTAGCCTTTTTTATTTCTTTTCATTTTTTGTTTCTTAATATTTTGGTTTTTAAAACCAAAAGCTTGTCATTATACATCCTTTTCACTGCCTACAGAGGCACAAAAAAGGTTACTCACACACACACACACACACACACACACACACACACACACACACATACTAATACTTCACAGCACTTTCTAAGAAAAATATACACTTACAAAATATCTTACAAATTGGCACAGAGAAAAATATACAATATTTTTGTGATGTTGAGAGTTAATTAAGAATCCCTCTGGTATCAACTCTAGACAATATTTATAAAGCTCAATAATTTCTCCAACAAAAAGGCAAAAGCAATTCCAATTAATGACAAAGAACTGTGTTGTGAAAACATCAAACAGAACCATATTGTACATTCATAAAGAGAGGAGTAGGGTTTCGATTCTTATAATCCTTGTCATAATTTCTGGGTGAATACAGTTACCCTCTTAGCACCAGTAGGAGGAGGCAGCTTAACAGTGGCACGTTGTAAAAAACTTGAAGTACATTCAGTTGACAACAGGCAGAAATGAGAGAAGGCAGGATAGACGGGCGAGCAGCCCATGTGCAGTTTCCTCATCAGCATCATCCTGCTGCTAAACATGGCCGGCTGGAGGCAGAAGGGGACGGAGTGAAATCTTTCTAAGGTAAAAGCTGTAGATAAGGCATTACTTTACCTGAGATATCCTCCTAGAGTGATTCTTTTAAATCAAAGGTGTTGTTTATTCATCTATGTGTGGTAAATGCCAATGGATTCTGTGCTTTTCAAAGGACGAATTTGGTTTCAAAGGTTTTCCAGCTACAATGAATTGAGATGAAATTTGTGACAAAACCTAGGGGGCACTAATGTGCCACTAATAAAACCTACCCAGGTGCATTGGAAATACATGCCTCTACCTACATTTCTGCAAAACTCAAAAAATATACCTATACGTTCGAATAGCTGCAGTTTCCAGTTAAAATTAACACGAGGCAGTAAAACTCAGACGACTTTGTACAATTTATTGCACAATATTATGTTGTCACCTCAAAATGATTTTAACATGCTGCGAGATTTGAAAATGACACTTTTGAATGTTAGCATCACATATACAGCTTCATGTGTATGATTTTCTAACGGAAGTAAGTTTGCTCGGTAGCTCACCCGATAGTGTTGCACTTGTTTGGTGAAGCGCTCCGGTGTTAATCCTGTGAAACTAACGTTAGACAAAACAGCTCAAACACCCATAGAAGTACATTAATATAGCACAGTTACATCAGCGAATAAGTTTTTATATCGTTTTTGCTTTCGTTAACACTATCTGGTAGGTTTGATTTGGTCTGGGAACACGATAGAGCAGGGGTGTCAAACTCAGTTCCTGGAGGGCCACAGGCCTGCAGAGTTCAGATTCAACCCTAATTAAACACAACTGATCCAGCTA
Source organism: Spinibarbus caldwelli (assembly GCA_039654775.1). Lineage (NCBI taxonomy): Eukaryota > Metazoa > Chordata > Actinopteri > Cypriniformes > Cyprinidae > Spinibarbus > Spinibarbus caldwelli. The sequence continues at coordinate 30,581,240 of CM077246.1, read as the reverse complement.
ATCAAGTTCTTCAGGCTTATTTGAAAACTACATGCTGTGTGTGTTGAAGCAGGGTTGGAACTAAACTCTGCAGGGTTGCAGCCCTCCAGGAACTGAGTTTGACACCCCTGCGATAGAGCATTATCCTTTTAGCGACACTACTTGGACATTTGAATTCTGAACCGCCGCAATATGTACCTGAAGTAAAGTAATAAAAACTGTGCAATATGTGCCTGTACCAATGTAATAAAAACGTGGCCATGGTCACATATTGAGCAAGCATTTTAGCGCCACTCACTGGACATTTCACTTTCAAATTGCTGAGAAACATGGATATTATAAACATAATATTGGCGTTGCAGAAACATCACCACAAGCACAAATTTCCAATGAGCCTGGGTTGAATAAAATGAATGAAATAAAGCACAGCATGTTCACCAAAACAGAGTTCACCGAAAAACTTAAAATATAATAAAAAATATATATGTTGGATTAAAATATGTTGAAAAATATTGTCAGATGTAATTGTTCGCACAGGATACTAATTAACTATTTATGGCAAACAAGGAAGGGAAATGTGTAAAAGTGGGCTAAAGCAAAAGAGACATTCTTTACAGTTACTTAACCATCAAAAAAACTCCATTCAACAAATACGCAAAATATGAAACATTATGTTCACAGTTCCTGTTACAGTAGATTGTGAAATAATTGCTTGTCAACTGATACCAGACAGATAATATCCTCATTTAACATTATCCATGTCCACCTTTCTGATTTTTCTTCCTGTGTTTAGAAGAGTCCATCTTTGCTTCACTTTTTGATTCCAAGCAGACGTAATGCTGAGGTACATTGAATTTGTTAATTAAGGTGACAAGAGTAAAACAAAAAAAAAAAGTTGAGTTGTTTTGGTTGAGTGGTTGTACCACTGTCAGCTGCAGGTGCTCTTCAAACGATAGGGTCCCCAAAGAGAACAAAACTACTAACCAAAAACAAACGCCAGATCTTGCTAAGTCTTGAAGGAGAACAGCCAGCATTCATCAGGATATTAAATGAAACAGCCAGTATTCATACAGATTATAAATGTGTACAGAAAGTTTACATTTGGCACACGGATAGATTTAATGTTTTGCTTTAAACAGAGCATTTCTGTACAGTGATACTGAATAATAATAATAATAATAATAATAATAATAATAATCTGTTAGTAGTAATATATTAGTCCAGTCAATAATCATTATAATTCAATACCATTATTATTATTATTATTATTATTATTATTATTATTTAAATGAAAGTATAAAAAAGAAAGCAAAAATGGAGCGTTTTGGGATTTCCATGGCATAGAAATGTCCCTCTAAGACAATTTCCAGTACAACTCCTGTAAAAAGCATAGTAGATAAGAGAAAATCATAAGTACATTCCAACAGTAAGAAATTAGAACAACAGTAATCTGATATGTCTTCAATACAAAATGGTCCCATTGTGTGCTGTTAATGTTTAGGGATGTACGAAGGATGTTGTTATCCTAGACAAGGGGCTGAGCATTTCACACTTAAAAAAAGTCAGGCAGTAAAAGGGTAAAAAGAGAGGAGAGCATCTGTTTCAGCATACATAATCAAATGGGGAGCTTGTTTCACATAAAGACATTTTATAATAGCTACATGTTTGAAGAGAGAAATATAATTACATAAGGGCAGCAAGATTCAATGAGAAATGAACAAAAAAAGGTCCAAAAACAGAATTTGCAAAAAGTTTTTTTTTTTTTTTTTTTTTTTCCGTGTTCTTCAGACAAAAACTAATCAGCAACTGCGAGGGGGGAAAACAGCAAAAACAAGAATGCAGAAGAAAAATGCAGCCATGGTCATTTAAAATCTCAATCAAGCCTTGCACAATCAATCAATAGGTAGTTTGTGAGTACAAGAAGTTTCTCATGCAAGATATCAATATCCTCTTCGGGGGCAAAAACAAGGAGGGGGTAGTAAAGGATAATGTAATTCCATGCATCTCTGGTCTTGAGCCAGTGTAGGTATGTCAAGAAATGAGGAGGAAATGGGAAAGTGAGGAACGTGCATCAGCAGCTAGATATAAAATATTACCTCAGTTTCTCAAAAGATTCCATTAACGATATGTCCTTATTTGGCTCTCGTTCAGGTCGCGTGCCCTTTAGATTTTCAATCCGAGGGAATTTTGCACTGGATTTGTGACGGTACATCTTTTTGTGCGCTGGCCCATTTATACCAGGAACGCCAAGGTTAGGCTTGTCAAACATGTTGCAGCCCAAAGCCAACTGAGGGAAAAAAGGCAAGGAGGCATTGAACTTTGCCTGGTTTTTGCCACCTTTCGTCCCACCTTTTCTGCCCTTTGTGCCCCCAGTAGCCAAATTGCCCTTCTTCTTGGGGTCGGATGAAGTTCCTGCTAGGATTTTGAGAGTCTTTAACTTAAGGCTGTTAGCCTCTGAGGGCAGGCAGATATTTGCTGTAGGGCCCCATATTGGCTCAACAGAGGCCATCATGAATCTCTGTACTTCGGCCATCCCTGAGACAATATTTGACAAGATGTTGGATGGCTCTTCAAACTCTCGCTGGTCATCGTGGACTTGACTTTTGCTCTCTGAACTACATATTCCTGTCCATTCCTCAGAGCCGCTGTCCTTCAGCGAATGAGCAATGCTCTCAGTCTGGCCTTTACCACCCTTTTCATCCAGCAAGGCCTTTAACTTTTTAGATGCTCGTGAAGTCTGACGTGGAATTTTGCCCTTCTCTGTTTTAGGAGCTCTTGGTGCTTTGCTTTTTTTGGTACCCTGCCCTGCAGTTTGTTTGTTGCTATTTTTCCTCTTTGCCTTAGTCCCCTTGATTGCACTCATCATATCACCATCAAAGTCAGCTAGATTTTCCTCCTTTGTCCCCAGGCTTAAGTTGTCTTCGCCGTTAAAAATGTGCAATTGAAAATCGTGCCCATCTACTGAATATCTAGCCATGTCTTGCTGCTCGATCATTTTGCAGTTCCAGTCCATGTCTTTGGTGCATGGCATCTTAGCCCCATCCTGGAGGTCAGCTGCCTTCCCAGCTATCTTCATCTCACGGCCCATAACTTGAGGGGATAAATTAGGCGTCTGTGGGGGAGAGAGCTCTGACAATGATGTGTGTCTGAATTTATCCGGAGTGAAGTTAGAGATATCCAGCAAGTCTGTAGACTCCCTCAGGGGTGTGATTGCATCGATACTCTGCTGAATCACCAGTTTGGGACTGCAGTGGGCCAGAAAGTTCTCGTTCACATCATCCTCACCATCCTTCTCGCAGGACTTAAGACTCAGAGAGCTGTAATTGCTAGAAGTAGCTGACAGCGAGCCAACTGAGTCGAAACTGATGAGCCGGCCGTTGTCTGTGTGCAGTGTGACTCTTTGAAACTGTGGCTGCCCCTGACATGCCTGAAACTCAGCGTCAGGAGGCAATGGCTGCTCAGGCATGTAATTCTTTTCATAAAGCATTCTGTTGCTCTCCAGACTCAGCTGACTGTAGCCTGACATGGTCAGACTCTCAGACAACGGCCTAGCCATCTCTCTAGTGAAGCTGCTGGGCTGGATCGCAGATTCAGCAATATCTGCAGCGGCGAACTGATGGTTGGGAACAAGCTGGGGGTGCCACATCTGGGTGAGAGTCGGACAATTCTGGGGCGACTGCTGGAGCTCTGATTCTGATGGGGGAGAAAGGACACAGCTTTGCGCTAGCTGAATTGAGGTGAACTGCTGCTTTTCCAAAGAGAGGTCCAACGAGCGTTGGGTCTGCTGGGGGAAAAATGGGATACCGGTGCTACCTGAAGAATCAGATGCATCTAACAATGTTTGCAGGTAGCCACCCGGGATAACGGAAATACTTGGGGCCACATTCTCAGACGATGCCTCTTTGTTAGGGGAGCAGGTGCTAGACACAAAAACAATTTTTTCAGTGGCATTAGCCGTTTGACTCTCACACAAATGGGGACTGTGTGCAGCTGCGCTTACGTTTTCATCTTCAGCACCTCCTACTGCGTCCATATTTTTCTGCAGCGAGCAAACTTCTGTCAGGTCTGTCACGCTCTCGCTATTCTCCACAAGGTCTCTCATTTTCTTGCTCTTAAGTCTGGCTTCACTTCTGAATTTCTGTATTCTGAATATTTTATTCCCTATTCTCCTTTCCTCCCTCTCTTGTGATCTGCTCTTCCGGGCTGCAGTGTGTATGATGTCATTTGGGTCTAATGTGCTTGCACAGCTGGTGGCTATTGTTAATGGCATTCCCATAGAGGCAGTTTCATCTGTAGAAGCAACCTCCTGCCTGGGATCAGAGGCAAAGAGGCCCTGCCTGTTGGGTGATTGCACCACAGTTTGAATTCTCTGAATTCTGAGCCTGTGTGCTAGCTTGTGTTTCCTTTTGGGGGGACTGGAACTAAAGGCATGGTGGTGAGAATTGTGTTTATCTCCTGCTGCCAGCTTAAGCTGTTCCTCTCTTTCTCTCTGTTTCTCCTGCCAGAAATCTTTCAGAGGTGCGAGCTTCTCATATTTGTTGATTGTATCCTCATTTAAGCTTACAGTTGTGTCGTCTGAATCGATTCTGCCCAGCTTCACAGCCATGCATTTCTCTCCTTTGAACCTGTTGACGATAATGTATTTGATTATTACAGGTGGATCCTTGCGAGAGTATTTTCGTCTCTTTTTAGGGCACCAGTCAAGATCCTCTTCTTGCTTTGCACCAATCAGTGGTTTCTCTCGCTTTTCAACATTTCTTTCTCCTTTGGTGGACTCGACATAATACAAGTAGTCATCGCTATACCTCACTTTTCTCTTGGCCCGCAATCCGTAGTTCAGATGGTTGGAGCAGCTTGCGTTCTTTCGTGAGAACAAGTTTTTGGGCCTGTTGTCTTGGAAGGTGTCAAAAGAGGAAACGGTGGAGGAGCTGTCATCACTATACTCCCCTGAGTCATCAGCAGAGTTGCTTGAATCAATGAAGTAGTTCATTTTGGGGCTGTAATCTGATGTCTGCTCTACGGAGCAGTCATTTCCATCCCCTTTGCTGTCATTTTGAAATCCGAGCTCCTCTGATTTAGGTGGTAGCTCATCTACGACTCGTTTTACCACACCAGCCTCTTTCTTGGTGCAGTTCACCAAGACGCTTGGGAAAAAGTTGAACTGGGTTTCTTCTTGCAGAACATTGGTTTTCTCCCTCATGTTGTCCTGGAAGGACTCGTAGCGGATCTTTAACGAGCACACATCACTACTCAGAGTGGAGTCATCATCATCATCGAACATGTAATTGTCCACGTCCTCCTCAGAGAAGAGATTTACGGAGAGCTCATTCTTGGAGCAGAGATCCAGCAATTCCATCTTACTCTCACTAATGAAGGACTCGAAGTAGCCCCAGTCCTGATTTGAATTAGTAAGCAAACCATCCTCTCCATTGCACTTGTCTAACAGCAGGCCCTCATACAGGTTTTTGGAGGCCGAATCATCTAAGTCTGATTTCTCTGTGTCCTTCTTCTCAACTAGCTGAGTTTTGGGGACAGAAAAGCTCAAAAGCTGATCCGAGAGGAGCTGGTCTCCGTAACTTCCCGTTTCACTTGTGCTCATGCATTGCATGTTAATATCAGAGATAGGGCAGGTGCTGTAGTCTCGGCTCATGTCAGACATTTTGAGGTTGATGCTGGCCTCTACATTGGACATATCCTTGGTCTCAATGAAGCAGCTGGGACAGGTGCGACTCTGCTGAATCAAACAGTCCTGTGTGAGCCCAGGGATGCTCGCGGGTTCGATCATGGTGAAATGGTGTTGGTTGCGTTCCTCTTGGTAAGGCCCAGGGGGCTCAAGCCCTTGGCAGCACAGGGTGTGAGGGATATTGTGTAGTTTGAGGACTCATCTGTTGGGTGGTCCTCTAAAGGAGTTTGTGTTGACAGTGACTGTGGTAAGTGGTGCTTCTTTAAGGCCAATTTAGCACTGAGGCAGAACGAGTCGTCTCTCTTTGTGCTCACTGCAGCAGCTCTGGAGGATGTGTGTAAGGCAGCATCTGCGACACCATTCAGATTTGTGGCCACATACAGCTTTAGATTACTCTTCAGATTATATGAACCTAGGTGAAGAAAAACAAGCACAATATTAACAGTTTATAATATTATTAAATACTACAACTCTCTCTCTCTCTCTCTCTCTCTCTATATATATATATATATATATATATATATACACAGTGTATATATATATATATATATATATATATATATATATATACAGGTGCATCTCAATAAATTAGAATGTCGTGGAAAAGTTCATTTATTTCAGTAATTCAACTCAAATTGTGAAACTCGTGTATTAAATAAATTCAATCCACACAGACTGAAGTAGTTTAAGTCTTTGGTTCTTTTAATTGTGATGATTTTGGCTCACATTTAACAAAAACCCACCAATTCACTATCTCAACCAATTAGAATACTTCATAAGACCAATAAAAAAATAAAAAAAACATTTTTAGTGAATTGTTGGCCTTCTGGAAAGTATGTTCATTTACTGTATATGTACTCAATACTTGGTAGGGGCTCCTTTTGCTTTAATTACTGCCTCAATTCGGCGTGGCATGGAGGTGATCAGTTTGTGGCACTGCTGAGGTGGTATGGAAGCCCAGGTTTCTTTAACAGTGGCCTTCAGCTCATCTGCATTTTTTGGTCTCTTGTTTCTCATTTTCCTCTTGACAATACCCCAAAGATTCACTATGGGGTTCAGGTCTGGTGAGTTTGCTGGCCAGTCAAGTACACCAACACCATGGTCATTAAACCAACTTTTGGTGCTTTTGGCAGTGTGGGCAGGTGCCAAATCCTGCTGGAAAATGAAATCACCATCTTTAAAAAGCTGGTCAGCAGAAGGAAGCATGAAGTGGTCCAAAATTTCTTGGTAAACGGGTGCAGTGACTTTGGTTTTCAAAAAACACAATGGACCAACACCAGCAGATGACACTGCACCCCAAATCATCACAGACTGTGGAAGCTTAACACTGGACTTCAAGCAACTTGGGCTATGAGCTTCTCCACCCTTCCTCCAGACTCTAGGACCTTGGTTTCCAAATGAAATACAAAACTTGCTCTCATCTGAAAAGAGGACTTTGGACCACTGGGCAACAGTCCAGTTCATCTTCTCCTTAGCCCAGGTAAGACGCCTCTGACGTTGTCTGTGGTTCAGGAGTGGCTTAACAAGAGGAATACGACAACTGTAGCCGAATTCCTTGACACGTCTGTGTGTGGTGGCTCTTGATGCCTTGACCCCAGCCTCAGTCCATTCCTTGTGAAGTTCACCCAAATTCTTGAATCGATTTTGCTTGACAATCCTCATAAGGCTGCGGTTCTCTCGGTTGGTTGTGCATCTTTTTCTTCCACACTTTTTCCTTCCACTCAACTTTCTGTTAACATGCTTGGATACAGCACTCTGTGAACAGCCAGCTTCTTTGGCAATGAATGTTTGTGGCTTACCCTCCTTGTGAAGGGTGTCAATGATTGTCTTCTGGACAACTGTCAGATCAGCAGTCTTCCCCATGATTGTGTAGCCTAGTGAACCAAACTGAGAGACCATTTTGAAGGCTCAGGAAACCTTTGCAGGTGTTTTGAGTTGATTAGCTGATTGGCATGTCACCATATTCTAATTTGTTGAGATAGTGAATTGGTGGGTTTTTGTTAAATGTGAGCCAAAATCATCACAATTAAAAGAACCAAAGACTTAAACTACTTCAGTCTGTGTGCACTGAATTTATTTAATGCATGAGTTTCACAATTTGAGTTGAATTACTGAAATACATGAACTTTCCACGACATTCTAATTTATTGAGATGCACCTGTACATATATATATATATATATATATATATATATATACACACACACACACACACACACACACAAAACAATAATATTTTAAAGATACTGCAATGCATTTACATTTTATTTATTTATTTTTTTTGTAATGTGACATAAGTGAAATGGTGGTACATAAATAAATTCCAATCAGAATTTGACTAGATCATGGGTGTTGATAAAATTGTATAATATTATTTTTCTTGCAGATGAGGCTTTGGGAGAAAGTTATTACATTTAAATGAAAGATTATATAATCAAATTTTTTTTGCAAAAAAATATTCAGAATCAGATGAATGCATGATGAATCATGCAATTTATTAACAAAGTACATAGGATGAGACTTTTTCCTTTTTGAAGTCAAGAGTTAATAATAAAAATAATAGAAAAAAATAGCAGTTTATTAGAGATATGAGGCTAGTTTATACAGAGCGACTGGTTTGCTTGTTTTGACTAATTAGTCTATAGCAGATTAAGCGGAAAAAAGTACAAACTCAAGGGAACAGTCAGACCAGTATGTTGGAAACAATATAACCACTACTACTATATCCACCTGCCTGTTTCACCATCATCCAAGCTGTTAAATTAAAACAGTCTGCAACAATCAGAACGAGGCTCTTTAAAAAAGACCATTAAAAAATATGATTTTGAGCTCTTTGTGCTCACTTGAGGTACAAATTATTAAGTTATGAAGTATGCTTCCCAAGACTCCACTACCTGTAAAGGGCAAACCATTTTTTTTTCTTCTAATTATACTTGTATTATTTATTATTTTGTAAAATTATGCATATGGTTTTTATTTGTAGTTTAGGGATTTCAAGTTTCAATGTGCTTCTACTGTTTGGAAACAGATTTTACTAAGACCTGTTTGGACCTCACAAAATGAGTACTTGTAGATGTGAGCACTCTTTAATCAAGGGCTCTTTATGTAGCAGGCACCTGTGCTATTAAAATATCCCATCTGTAGAGTTGAAAAAAAAAAAAAAAAAAAAAAAACCTCTGTAACTAATTTTTATGACTTCTGGATTTGTTACCAGTTCTGGAACATCTGCATTCTTCTGTCGCTGCAGACTGTACACCATATTGATAATATATCATTTGTCATGAGGATCAATGCAGTGTTCTGTCTGTGCAACAAACTATGGTGTGTGCTGTTCATTGTTTCCCATCAACAAAACATCTGTTTTGTGGCATACATGCCACCTTTATTATTTTTTTCACATAACAAAGACAGCAAATCTGTTAGATGCAATAAATGTGGATGTAAAAAGTGTTGAAATAATTAAAATAACAATAATAATAAATCTGATTTAATAGAGGCTGCTGATGGCTGTAAATACAATAAGAATTGTCTTCCAAGCATTGTTCGTTGATGTTCCTCAAAAGTACTAAATTGCTCATTAATAGAATCTTTAAGGAATTGTTAAATCAAACTACAATCAGAACTAATACTGGAATCAGTACATTCCCTGAACTTCTCAATAGTTGATTACATCATGCAGTTGCAACTTGTAATTTTAAGGTGATATTTCTATTTTATTTGACTCTTCAAATTTTGTTTTAAATAATGATTAAATCAACAAGCAGTTAATACAGAAGATACATTTAGAAGCACATTTAGGTTACCAGAGAAAACATTTTTTAACAATGCTGTTAACTTTGAGATTCTTTTGAAAATATATTAGGAACTAATTAAAAAGTAATGCAGAACAGATCAATATAATATAATATAATATAATTGTCACACTTCACGGGGGAGCAAGGAGCGAGGAGACGAGGAGTACTTCAAAAACACAGTCTTTAATGATCAACACACGTAGGAATCACAGGAACACAGGAATGACGATCAAATGACGTATAAGGACCGACAAACATGAACTGAATGGACTGGGGCTTATAAGGACAGGACAATCAGGGGAGGAAGACGAGACACACCTGGAAACCAATTAACACGAGGGAGAAACACACACAGACAGGTCCATAGTCCTGACATAACGCCCCCTCCCGGAAGGTGCGTCCTCGCACTGTAGTAACATCCAAAGGGGAGGGGCGGGCGGGAACTAAGGAGGAGGCTCAGGCGGAGGACGAACCCCCGGGAGGGGGCCGGCTGACAGAGACCAGGGAGACGACGAAGGAGGGAGGAGCCATGGAAGAGACAGGAGGGATCCGGAGCAGGAGGAGTCCAGCAGGACCCAGACCACAGCCATTATGTCGACCCACGGTGGAGCCAACGGAGGGAGGAGCCATGGAGGAGGAATGGCCGCCGACTCCAGGGGGCCGACCAACGGTGGCAGAGCAGGTGGTGGAGGAGCCCGAGGCGGAGAGCCAACGAGCCAGGAGGATGCCGAGGATCCGGAGGGCCAGGGTGGAGCTGAGGGCTCTGGCGACCGAGGCGGAGACGGAGCTCCGGAGATCCGTGGCAGAGCCGGAGCGACTGAGGACCAAGGTGGAGCTGGCGGGAGGAAGGAGCCCAACGGAGCCGGTGGGACGGAGCGACGAGGTCCAGCTGTAGGAGCGGAGTCCTGAGGCGATGGCAGGTCGACGCCCGACCAAGGCAGAGCCAGAGGGACGAGGGAGCCCGGTGGAGCTGGTGGCTCGATGGATGACGGTGGAAGCGAGGGAGCTAGGAGCCGAGGTGGAGCCGCTGGGTCTACAGGCCGAGGCGGAGTCCGGGCCTCGGAGGCTGGAGGCGGAGGTGAGGGGTTCTCCAGCCACGGCGATGGAGGATGGCAGACCCACGGAGCTCGCACCGCATTGATGGAGGGCTGAGGGCAAGCAGAGTGGCTGCCAGGTGACAGCGGTGGAGGAGGCAGGAGCGGGTGGGAGCGCGGGCATTTGAGAGCCTCCGGGCTTCCAGGGCTTAACTCAGGAATGGGAGCGGGCACAGGGGGGTGCTCTGGGGGAGCGGGCACAGGGGGGCGCTCGGGAGGAGCGGAGCTGGCTGGGACCAACGGAGAGAGGAGAGGGGAAACGTCGACCTCCAGATCATTTTCCCAGTCCAACAGATCCCCTTCAAAGTCCAGCAGCCCCAGATGTCCTATCAGGTCACCCTCAGCCGCGGTGCAGGGGGCGGAGCTCCACTCCGCACTCACACCGTCCACGGCTGGCTCCCTCGTGGTGGGCACTGTCGCCGGCTCTCGCACCTGGCCTGACGGGTGGGGCTCAACGTCCGGGGCAATCCTTTGCTCAGTCGCTCGGCTTGGCGCTGGCTCGTCGATCGCAGCGGGAAATGGCTCTCCGTCATCGGTGGGCTCGGGCTGGTGCTCCGCACCGTGGGGAGTTGGTGGGCTGGGCTCTGGGTCAGGAGTGGATCTGGCGAGATCATCCACAGGGTAGATGGTGAGTGGCGATCCATTTCTCGCCAGAATCCACTCCACGAAGGCGGCGAAATCCTCTCGAGGACCATCTTCGGACGACAGCGCTCTGCTCGCGGTGTTCAGGCTTGCATCATAGAAAGAGCAGAGCGCGTCGTCCGGGTAGCTGGTGGCGTTAGCTAACATCAGAAACAGTCGTGTATGGTCCTCGAGAGATCGGTCCTCCTGCTCCAGCAAGAGGAGGAGGAATTCGGCCAGACGAGGGGATCCATGGAGACACAATGGAAAGAAAAACACTGGGAAATAAACAGAAACAAAACGGAAGTAACTGTCTTTGGTCGGTCCTTCTGTCACACTTCACGGGGGAGCAAGGAGCGAGGAGACGAGGAGTACTTCAAAAACACAGTCTTTAATGATCAACACACGTAGGAGTCACAGGAACACAGGAATGATGATCAAATGACGTATAAGGACCGACAAACATGAACTGAATGGACTGGGGCTTATAAGGACAGGACAATCAGGGGAGGAAGACCAGACACACCTGGAAACCAATTAACAAATAGCACGAGGGAGAAACACACACAGACAGGTCCATAGTCCTGACAATAATATAACATAATAATATAATATAATATAATATAAAAAAATAATTGAAGCACTTAGTTCTTAGTTCTATTATCAGTGGTGCACAAAAGTTTTTCATCACCTGGAGATTTGGTTTGGTGCTCACACTGCATATAGTGTGAACTATTAAATATAACTATATAAAATAAAATATTTAATAATAATAATAATATTGCATGTTATTTAGTTAGTTTTTTTTTAAATAAAATAAAATAATAAACTGTGATAATACTATTATATTTTAAAATAAAAAGTGAGTATTAAATAAAAACATTTTATATACATTCAAATACACCTGCGCACCACTTATGTGCACCCCTGTCTATTATACTATTTCAAGAAATGTTTTATAGTCTACTCTATAGCAACAATAATTTTGTAGACCCGAACACTACAATTATTTCTCATTCACTATAATACAATCACATGGCTTTTATACAGTGCCTTGCGAAAGTATTCATACCCCTTTTTTCACGTTTTGTTATGTTGCTGCCTTATGTTAAACTGCTTTTAAATTACTATTTTTCCACATCAATCTATACTCCATACACCATAATGGTAAAGCAAAAAACAAGTTTTTAACATCTTCGCAAATTTATTAAAAATAAAAAACTTAAATGATTCAGTTGTGGAAATATTCATACCCTTATCTGGGACAGTTGGAATTTAGCTCAGGAGCATTCATATTGCTTGTAGATGTTACTACACTTTGAGTGGAGTTAACCTGTGGCAAATTCAATTGAATGGGTATGAATTGGAAAGGCACACATGTCTTAATAAAAGGTCTAACAGCTGATAATGCATATCAGGGCAAAAACCAAGCCCTGAGGTCAAAAGAACTGCCTGTAGAGCTCAGAAACAGGGTTGCGTCAAGCCACACATCTGGGGAAGAGTTCAGAAAAATATTCTGCTTCATTGAAGCTTCACAGAAGCATGTAGTCTCTGTTACCCTTAATGGAAAACGTTTGAAACAACCAGGGCTCTTCCTAGAGCTGGACATCTGTTCAAATTGAGCAATTGATAGAGAAGGGCTTTGGTTGGTGTGGTGACCAAGAACCTGATGGTCACTCTAGTTGAGCTCCATGATCATATGTGGAGACAGGAGAAACCTACAGGACAAACATCACTGCAACACTCCACCGATCTGGGCTTTATGGTAGTGTGGCCAGATTCAATCCTCTCCTCAGTGTAGACACATGAAAACACACTTGGAATTTGCAAAAAAAGCACCTAAAGGACCCTCAGACTGAGAGAAACAAGATTCTCTGGTTTGATGAACCTCAATTCTAAGCATCATGTTTGAAGGAAACCAGCTCTGCTCATCACCTGCAGAGTACCATCCCAAAAGTAAAGTGTGCTGGTAGCAGCCTCATGCTGTGGGGCTGTATTTCAGCGGCAGGGACTGAGGGACTCGTCAGAGTAGAAGAAAAGCTCAGTGCACCAAAATATGGAGATAGCCTTAATGAAAACCCAGTCCAGAGCATTCAGAACCTCAGACTGGGCAGAAGGTTCACCTTCCAACAGAACAATGGACCTAAATGCACAGCAAGAGTGGCTTATAGACAACTTTGTGAATGTCCTTTAGTGGCCCAGCCACAGCCTGGGATTGAACCCAATCAAATATTTCTAGAGAAACCTGAAAATGTGCATCTGCCCCCCGTCCAACCTGACAGAGCTTGAGAGGTGAAGATGTGAGGAGAAGAATGACAGATAATTGCCAAATGCTGATTGATTTGTTGCATCAAACAAAAATGGCTTGAGGCTGTAAAGGTGCTTCAGCTATATATTTAGTTAAGAGTATGGATACTTATGCAATGTACTTATTTCAGTTTTTTATTTTTTAATAAATTTATGAAGTTGTGACAATTGTGTTTTTGCTTTGTCAATATGGTGTACGAAGTGTAGATTGATGTGAGAAAAAAAAAGAGTAATTTAAATGAGTTTAAAATAAGGCAGCAACATAAAAAAAAAAAACATGAAAAAAGGGGTATGAATACTTTCGCAAGGCACTGTATGGCAGGTGTGACATCTGAACGTGCACAGCTCACAGACAGCATTAATCATGATTATGTGCTGTAGACTTGCATGGTGCTAACTAAGCTAACCAACTGGTTCTGACATCGGATGGAAAAGTTCATTTTCTCTTGCTATGAAATATCAGGGACTTTACCCATCAACCAGCACGTATGAAATATAAATGAGGAATCTCTGAGGATTTGCTGTGAATCAGATGTGTGAAATGTTCTTATCCTCTTCTAGGATAATGTATCGGATCAGTTGACAACCGACTGGATCACATAAATCCACGGGGAAGTACAGGAGAGCATATGGTCTTTTGGCAGGTATCAGTGCTCTGGTACACCTAACCTCTGCCAGACTCGCTCAGCATCCTCCGCCTTTGCTGTAGCGTTACGTCTGGGGTTAACTTACACTAGAGAAGAAGGGAAAATATGCCCAGATGGGATTCCTGTTTACCGAAGCTTCAGCTCTTGGGTGCTGCATTATCCGCACATGTGGCCTTGAGCTCCACACATCCCTCAATAACTACATTACTGTACGAGGAACACAGATGGTGAAATTGGATCATGAATATGATTATGAGCCAGTTTTGCTTTTCAAATATGAAAGCCACAGCCATCTTGGACATCTTTTGTGGAAGAAGGAAGGTAATTGTCGGTGAGATGTCAATGACTCCAACTGTCAAGGTCTACAATGACAGATTTGATGATGACACGATTTTAATGTGGGGTTAACGATCCCTTTAACGTGCGCTGCAATGCGCTCTGTCTGCCGCACACAAAAACAGAAAGAGCCTGTTTTGCAAGCTCTGATCTCATTCTCTGCGTTACTCAATATTCAGAGTCAGAGAGCACAGGTTTTTTATCAGCCGCTGGGACTAAAGCATATTTAATGTCTGCTACAATGAGCACTTTTGAGGACGAGCTAGTTGCTAGACTTGACAAAGATATTCAAGAGTTTTGTTTGCACATGATATCCTCAAGGCCAGCGCTTTATTGCTTTGTTTTCAGAGTTATGACTGTGAACTAATCGATTCTTATTACTTCTGAATGGAAGGGTGGTTTTATTATTTGAACATACTGAGAGCAAACTCATTACATGTAATGGCAACTGCTCTATGCAGGCTCAGAAAAGCAATGCAGCACAGACCATCACTGCTAGACATCTACTACAAGATGCTCAGCATCATCACAGAGCATCCAACCATTATTGACTGATACCACTGCCATCTAACATATCCAGGACCAGCAGACTCCCCATAACCCACCCGACACAATGACATCTCCTCATTATCTGAAAATCACTTCCCATCCACTCCACTGTTCCCAAAACATAGTCTTCACACATGCTATACATGATCACCTGCACTACAAAGACATGACAATAAAGAACTTGATTTGCTTGTGTGTGATTGATAGTGAGTTAGTTATTGGCTTCAATAAACACCTGAAATGGACCAGAATGTTGATAATCAAATGTTAACATTAAATCATGACTGCCATAGAAGCAAAAGGTGTCTGCTTTCTTTTTTTTTTTTAGCTTTTTTCTTATAGCCTAATCTTTCTTAATAGTTTCTTAAAACCACAAGAAGCTTATGAAGAATGTAAATGTACTAACTAAAGCACAATATGATTGTATCCTCATTTTCATACAAGAGAGCAGATCACATATCACCAGCACCCAGTCAGCGCATGTGATGATGCTGTGTAGCTAACATGGAGCTGCATGATTTGGGAATAAAATCGAATTGCAATTTTTCTGATAAAACGGCAATTACAAAAAAAAAAAAAAAAAAAAAAAAATCTAATATAAAAAATAAAATTCTGGTTTGCTGTGCTTGTTTGTAGGGCTGCACAATTTGGCCAAAATTTTGTTATTATATATCAATATGGCTATGGTTTTAATAAATATAATATTATAAGAATATTACTATTATTTATTTATACTTGTCACAGTCCTGTCTGTCTTGTCTTGTGTGTCCCCCTCCTTGCCCTTATTTGGTCTTTCCTGTTACTGTCCTTGTCAAGTTTGATTGTTATGATTTCATTCAGCTGTGTTTAGTTAATTATCATGTGTATTTATTTCCTACCTGTTCAGTTCATTTTGGTCTGGTCTACTTGTTACTCCTGGTGTCTCTGTCTGTTCCAGCCCTGCCTTGTCTGTCCTGGATTTAATTAAAGACTGTATTTTGAGTTTACCCTCGTCTCCTCGCTTCCCTCATGTGTGCACCGTGACAATACTATAATACGTTATTATTATTATTATTATTATTATTATTAATAATATTATTAATTACTAAATAAAAACACTTAAAGAACTATTATTATTGTAATATTTTACTGTAAAAAATAAAGATTTAAGAAAAAATATTTATAAAATAAAATGGCAATATTTTTATTTTACATTACAAAAGGAAAATTACAATTCTAATATTTATGGCTGGTTTTAGTCATTTTTAAAAGTTAAACCATCAAACTTCTATTTTGCCCTTAAAGCTTATATTTTGTTGAGAATCACATCTCATTAGTATGAAAAGATGGTCAGCACATGTTATGTTACCTAATGCACGTTAAAGCAACCCAAATGCAGAGACTGAGTTTGTGCAGAGCAGCATTTACTGTGAGTCTCTGCAAACACTGGTGGATCAAGTGTAAATGAACACAGTGCTACGCTTCACTCTGAAAGACACAGTGTTTATTTATTTAATTAAATCACAGCCTTTTCAATTACATCATGCAGCTGTCTAAAAACAGATTTTTGCCACCTTACCGTGTCCTTTCCACTCTCTCATCTCAACGCCACACACAGGCACTTAAATACCCGAAGTGTGGAAAACAGCATCAGGACATCCATCAGCTAGCAGACGTAAGTCCAGTGCTTAATGGTCTCTGGCATTTGTGAATGGACGCAAAGGATCAATTTATCTGCACCGGATGTAGGTAATGAGAGCAAAAGAAATGCTGGATGATTTATTGGCCCTCTATTAAAACCGCAAGCTCAGTGAAGCTGTTTTTCATTTTCTGAGAGTGGGTCTTCTTTCAGTGCTTATCTGTGTGATTGTGACAGTGTGGCTGCTTGAGCTCCAGGCCCCAATTCCCTGAGCTGGAACTGAGAGGAGTGTGCTTATGATAAACCAAAGCCTGCAGTGCCATGACAGGCCTGAGTCAAACCTGCTCTGAGAGCCCAAGCACAGCCACTGAATGAGCAAACCACTGATCCAAGACTGCAGATGAATGCAGCCGATATTCATCCAACGTGAACAGCATCTCTGACATACTGTTGATTACCACAGAATATAATGTTTTTTTCTTATCAAACAACATGTGCAATACTGCTCTTACTATGGAGGCTTACTGTTCTTCAAAAGCAGAAATGTATACTGCTAGAGCTGCATGATAAATCATATTTTAGTTGTGATGTTTTGATTTTTTTAAGCATAATCATCTGCGATATTTGTCACTTTACAGATTGTTACGTCACATCTCTTTCTGTAATCCTTAAACAGCAATGTCTCTAACCAGCCAAGACTCAGATGTCATGCCTACAAGACACCCACATTCCCTTCACTGACTGTCTGAGGCATATGGCACACCAAACTCAACACAAGCACTTTCTCCATCTAGTATCCTCTGTAGGGTGTTTTTATCTGTCTGCCTGGAAACAAAGGTGTGTTTACGAGAGACCGCGTTAATGTTGCAAGAGCGTCTGATGATGAAATAATCACTGGATTTGCCAAGTTTGTCAGGTTAGTGGCAACAAATCTTTAAAAGATATTAAAGGGATAGTTCGCCCAAATTTGCTGTTAATTTACTCACCCTCAGTCCATCCAAAATATAGCTGACTTTTTTTGTTCAGAAATAAAGACTTTTTTCTTCTACAGTAAAGAAGATTTTGGTCATTGGTGATCCATAAAATGCAATGGCTACTGTCAATTTGAGAAAAAAGCATATACAGGTAACAGTAATTCCTGTGGCTCCTGACAATATATTGAGGTCTTATGAAGTGAAACGATCAGTCTATGCAGAAAACTGAACATTATTTTCACCATTATTACCTGTAATCCAGAGCCTCAGGAAAACGATCCAAACTAATCATTCTTTTAAACTGGTTCTTTTTAGTGAACTACTTGAACCAGTTCACCAAATCAAACTGAATTGTCTGAATCTGTTTGTGGTTCGAGCAGCACAGATCTGTTCAATCAAAACTCACTTTCAGGCGCTGACAGTCACTCTGACTCAAAATGAGCCAAAATATCAGCGTATCTGATCCTGTGATGAATGAATCATTCAGCGGTCCAGTTCCTTCAACAGTCACTGAACTGAGGAAACAGTTCGACTCAGACCGAAGACTAATGAGCCGCTGATATGAGCATGTGTGAACCGAGAGCGTGAATGAAAGGGCCAAATGAACGTTTTTATGGTTTTTCATAGTTTATCTAAAATGGTGAGCTGAAAAAAAAGTTTAACTAGTTTAACTAGTTTAAAGGGTTAGTTCACCCAAAAATGAAAATTAGCCTGTGATTTACTCACCCTCGAGGCATCCTAGGTGCATTATCATTGCAGTCAGTGGGTGTTTTTGTTCAACAGTACAAAAGACATCAAGTAAAGTGCACACATCCATAATAAAACGTGCCTCACACGACTCCAGGGGGTGAATAAAGGCGTCCTGTAGCGAATCCATGCGTTTTTGTAAGAAAAATATCCATATTTCAAATGTAATAAACACTTCTCTCTCACTTCATCTACGTAGCGTGATTAGTGATGAACGCGGAGTGACAACAAAACAAAACGCCGGTAAGGAATTAGAAGTACAAACCGAGGATTTGTAAAGAAAAATGTCAGAGGATTTCGATATAAGCCAAGAGGAGACTGGTTTTCCTTTGCTAAAGTAAGAAAACATTGCTTCCTTTGCTCCTATAAACAAACTCGTGAGACTAGAATATCTCACAGGTGCATGTACTACGAATACATCCTACGTCATCCGGCGGAACAGCGGAAGTGAGAGAAGTGAGAGAAAGGTGTTTATTACATTTGAAATATTTTGAGATATTGAGATATTTTTCTTACAAAAACGCATGGATTCGCTACAGGAGGCCTTCATTCAAACCATGTGAGGCACGTTTTATTATGGATGCGCACGCTTTATTTGACGTCTTTTGGACTGTTGAACAAAAACACCCGCTGACTGCAATGATAACACTTATATAAACCTAGGATGCCTCGAGGGTGAGTAAATCACAGGCTAATTAAAATTTTTGGGTGAAACGAACCCTTTAATTACTTTATATGTTTTAGACATGTAAAACATAGACATTTCACATTATTATTGAGTTTTTTAATAATTTGATTGCGTATGTTACATTAGTGCATGATTACAAAAAACGAGTGCACTGATTTAGTTCATTGAAACAAACAGTCTGAAAGAATCAGTTCACGGAAAATAATCAGATTTCCCCGTTTGCCTGAGGCTCTGGATTACAGGTAATAATGGTATAAATAATGTTCAGTTTCCTGCACAGACCGATCATTTCACTTTATAAGACCTCAATGTATCGTCAGGAGCCATGGGTATTAATTTTGTGTTCCTTGATATACCTTTTTTTTTTATTCTCAAAGACGGGCAGCTGCTGACTTGCATTTTATGAATCAACAATGACCACGGTTTCAGCTAAAAATCTTCGGTAACACTTTATTTTAGGGTCTCTTAACTAGTTGTTTATTAGCATGCATATTACTAGAATATTAGCCATTTATTAGAAGTAATTAAGCACATATTAATGCCTTATTCTACATGACCTTATTCTACATCCCTAATCCTACCCAATAGCTAAACTTAACAACTACCTTACTAACTATTAATAAGCAGCAAATTAGGAATTTATTGAGGGAAAAGTCGTAGTTAATAGAGAATAAGTGTTCCCTATTCTAAAGTGTTACCAAATCTTCTTTACTGTTTGACTGAAGAAAACAAAAAATCATCCACATCTTGGATGGCCTGAGGGTAAAGTATCAGCAATTTTTCATTTTTGGGTGAGCTATTCCTTTAATAGTTTGGTTTGAAACACTGAGTAACAACGAAAGCTATTTCAGATAAGAAAAGAAGAAAACAAAAACTGGGGTTGGTCTCTTTACTTAAAGCTGCAATATGAACATAACCAAACCAAAGTGACATAAAATTCTAAAGAAGAAAATAAGTTATTTCACAGAGCTGCCAGTGAAACACCATGGTTGATGTTCTTACCCGTCTGGTCCAGTTCATTGGTTTCTGTTGAACACAAAGCCTGCGAGATGATCCGGGCCTGTTTGCTGTCCATCAATGGGAGTCTGTCCTGCTTAAGTGGTGCTCGTTATATCACACCTGCCTACACAGACAAACACAATGACATTGGACACAAAGTTTATCTATTAGTAAATAATGTTCCTCTGGGTGTACATTTCCTTTAAATGATAAACTTACAAGGATTCACCGTAAATAAGAAGCCATTTCTGCTGAACAGATCAAGGACTAATGATTTCTCTCTTTTAAACTAATTGTAACCAAGATATTTACAGTTTGAACTCGAAAGCTGCAAGGCAAGATGTAAGTAAAGAACCAGAGCTTCCATCACCATGGCAACTGCATGCAACAATCTACTATTTTAGGCTCAATTTAACACCCATAGCACAGTTGTTAACCCCTGGAAACTTTGTATGTATATATAGCGCTCAACATATTTGTTTATGGTAATTACTTCAAGCCATCACAATTTATTCACTGCAGGCAAAAGGAACTGGGTGCAATGACTTCTGAGACTGAAACAACTTGCACGAATGATGTTAAGTGGAGTAATAATATTTTATGGTGCAGAATGATCGCTGAACACAAGTGAACTAAAAGTGATCGTAACACAAGTCGTAAATAGCTGCTATAACAAAAAAGAATCAGGACATATAAGTGTGTAAGTAGTGTCAGAAATCACACAGAATTGGAGGAGATTTGGTGAACAACATGCCTGCTGTTTAGGACTAGGCCTACATAGACAGCACATAAGTTACCATACTGAACATCGGTAATTAGGAACACACTACATAACTCTAGCTCTTAAACCAAACGAACACGCTCTGAGACAAGAAAAAGGCTATTTACTTAACATCTTTATGAGAGAATAAAGCCATAATCTCCACATGAAGCATTATGACACTGAATCAAACAGAAGTTTTATATAAATCTATGCACTGTAAGTAGGCATTTGACGAAAGCAAATTTTAACGTTGAGATAATTGCCAAATAAAACAGTTTTGCCCTCAATTGCCTTGTCAAACTCCGGTATTGAAAAAAGTCACAAAACAAATCACTTGTTTCATTAAAATCATATTTGAGGTCCTGAGCTGCGATGAGAGATGTGACCAAAATCTTATTTCATGATATGAGTAATTTTATTTGATGATAATGATACACAGTGCCCTCCACTAATATTGGTAAATGTCAGCAAAGGCAGCTGTGAAAATAAATCCGTTTACCTTTTTGATCTTTCATTCAAAAAATTCACAAAACGCTAACCTTTCATTGAAGTAAAACAATTGAAAGTGGGGGGAGACTCACATTATGAAATACATTTTTCCTATAAAAAAGAGTCACATGGTTAGTGGAATGGGAATAAAACACAGAGATGCATCTTTTAAAAGCTGAACTTATTTTAACTTGACTGCTGTGTTTTTAGACTGCCAATGTCATGTACAAAACACTGCAAGAGACAGCACAATGGTCAGACACATCCATCTAGTGTGTGTTTACACAGAAAAACCATGGAAAGTAGCGCAGTTGAATGGAAAATGTTCTTTTTGAATGGCCCCTATTTTTTAATTCTCTGTTATTTAGGACAGGTAGTATGCAATTTGGGACGCAGCAAATGATTGGCCAAAAACTGTTTAGGATTATTAGTAATAAAATTAAAATCACACTGACTTATGGCTTCTATAAGAGTATATATCATCACTGAACATCCTCAGAGTTCATGCACAGTCTTATCGGCTTTAGATTTGGCATGTAATGTTGCTGCCTTCCTACTGGAGCAGTCTTCATGTCCGGAGCTCACCTATGATGCCCAGGCAGCTCTCAGGTTGAGGAACAGAGCTAATTTGTCCTTAAAGAAAGACAGACAAATCTCTAAAAACAGAAGCCTGCGTTAACTCTTGGACTGTGTTAGCTGGCACCAGAAACTGCCTGAAGCGTTTGAGACGGAAAGACACAGTTGAGCTGTTATGCTCCTGTTGAATTAAATGTCAGCTTACAGATGCTGATTGTACTGAATATCTCTGGCGTATGCATTTAAGAATAAACCTGTCTCCAGTAATGTGTTGGAGGCATCTCTGTCCCAGAACAGAGAGTTCATTCTGTTGTACTGAGGTCTCTTTACATATACGGCTTTTATTGGACCTTAGTCAGGGTAGACACTATTTAATTTGATGTGAATGAAAGGGATAGATGTATAGGTTCAATGAGATGTAATATTGTATATACAATGGTGTATTGTTGTAATATTGTTTACATATTGGCTTAATTTATGAGATAAAGACAAATAAAGCCCACAGAGGCTTTTATTTATTCTGTCTTGTTTCTGAGGAATTTTTAGTTTAGTTTAGTTTAGTTTTATTTTTTTAATAAAACAAAAAAAGGTTTCTGAAGGAGATGATCCCATTTTAAATGCTAATGAGTAAACAATACACTCCTGTATAATGAATAAAGCTGTCTATAATATACAATAAATGTCTAATTTTCAACGAGTCTTTTGTATGAGTCAGAGTTTCTGTTAAGAAAGTGTCATTAGTCTAGTTTTGAAATCTCATGACATATGAGAGAGTGAAGACTAAGAAATTTTAATTGCATATGTTTTAAACTTCAGTACCAAAAATGCTGTTAATCAGTTCAGTGAATCAGTTCAAACTGTCCACTACAATCGATTGTTTCAAAGCTCTGATTCATGTTCACAGGAGTCTCCATGTGTCATTTAGTATAGACGTTTATGACTGGTGTTGCTTAAAAACATCTTCTGACTAAACCAAATTGTCACCATTGTAGTTTTTGAATTAAACAATAAGGGCCAGACTTACTAACAGCTTATGTCAGTGCAAACCCTCTGTCAGGATTTACTAAAGACATGCAGTGAAAAATCTGCAATGAAAAGTCATGGACATGGTTATTTGTGCTGCTGACCATATTTCATATGCATTTGTAGGAATTTGTATGCATTTGTATGTATCCAACTGGCTAAAATGGTTTGGTTGAAATTATGGTTCCTCTATTAACCATTTACACCACTTTAGAGCAAGTAACTACATACATATATTAAATTGTATTGTGAATGTGAACAAAAGGCTATTCTGAGTGATTAATCACAAATGTCTTCTCCTCCCTCACCAAAAAAACTCTTCATGTAAGCATGTTTGACCCAAGAATCACAATAATCATACTCACACACACCTCTGCACATACTTCTCCAAATCTGAACTCTTCTGCCCACAGGAAAGCCCATCACAAAGGAGATCCTCCATAACAGTTCTTTCTTCTACAGAAATGAGATTAATTGGAAAGCAGACTTCAGCACAGTAATTTCACGTCTCCTCTAGTTTAAGAGTTTCAGAAGAGATGCCTCACACTGCGCTCAGATCTGCCAACATACCTGCAATCGAAAGTCTCAATATTAAACAGCATTTGCATATACTTTCTCTCATACACATGCAGACCGACCTTCACATTTGTGTAACTCAGATTTAGATTGGCACCTTTTTCATTTAATTCATCCTTACATTAGTTTGCTGTTTCTTTTTTACTATAAAGAGGCATTAGATTTGATATTTGATAATTCACAAGAAATCACAAGTGCTTCCAAACCATGAGTGAAACAGAAAATAAATAAATTGTATGCTGACATACAGCACAAATTATAAACGTTTTAATTATATAACAGAAAATATGTGTATTTTAAAAAGATTACTCACATGTTTTTAATTTTATCTTAAGTGAAAGGTACTTACGGTTTATTATAGCATATTAAAGTATAGGCATATCATCTTATAGCTAATTTTTAACTGTTGTTTATGGCAAAATAAATTTGTAAAATTCCAAAACATTATTTTTTGACCAACAATAATTAACATTTTTTGTTTATGTCTAAAGAAGTATGAAATTGTCTTTATAATAAAACACCTTTATATGGTCTTTATAATATAATGGTAGGAAATAATAGTTCAAAGCAAAGCAATATCAACAAAAAAATAAAAATAAAAATACACTAGATTTTGAACATGTAATATTACACTCTGTGGCGTCTTTTAAAAAAACCCTGGACACAGCATTATTCACATGAGACTGTGTTTCCTGTCTCACACATTCGCATCAGTATGAATGGAAGTCAATGGATAAAAAAGTTCAGTGTGAGCGACCTTTGACCCTGGAGACCCTGATCAGCTGGTTCAGGTGTGTTTGATTGGGGGTGGAGCTGAACTCTGTAAAAAGACCCCTGCTCTAGTCTTCCTGCTCTAGTCTCAAGTTTATCCTTTGCGTGCATTTTTATTTTTAATCTTGTCATTTAAGTCTTTCAATCAATTTTAAGCCGTTCAAGTGCAATAAGACACAAAACACAGCTCAGAGAATTTGCATGCTGTTGTTTTTGTGGTTTATTGTGCTTAAAAACCCAAATACACACAAACTTATGTCAAAATGCCATATTGCTGAGTGAATGTTAAACACTTGGAATACAGTAGTCATCAAAGTTCATCAAAGTTGTCCTAAGACAAGAAGGCATTTTGGTTTTAGGACAACTTTGATGAAAGGTTTTGATCCACTTCAAATGTTGACTACTGTAGATCAGATTATATTGGATCAGTGCGTTAGATCTTAAAGTGACAGCAGCCTAATATACTTGCTGCTGTCTGTCATTAATGTTATTCAAACAATAAAAGACAATGAGAAAATCACTCACTGCTTTTGAATGAATAACTTGTGTAGCTTTAAATAAGATGAGTGTATATTTAATTCATAGATGAGCGTATATTTAATTCATACAGTGCAGATGGAGCAATTTTTTATTTATTTTTTTTTTTTTTTACATCTGATTATTTAATTTCTGTATTATTTCTTATTTTGTTAGCCTAGACCTAACTTAATTTTTATTTTATTTTTTTTATTATTATTGTATGCATTTGCCTATCACTTGTGTTCAGATTCTTAGTTCTCATTATATGACTGACGTTTTGTTTGTCTTCAGTAAGCTTGAGAATGGTTAACTTTTAACTATACAATAGTTATCCTAGTATTCATTTTTGTAACATCCTTATTTAAAAACCAAAACAAAAAAACCCTGATATCGACTGTTATTGTGAAATAAATTTACTTATATTGTGATATCAGATGTGGGTCATACCACCCCTACACTAGAGCTTCTATTCTAAAAAAGATAATAAATAAATATGAAGGTCTGAACAGAAAAGCTGTTGTTGTGTTTCACTACTGAGTCAAAGCTGTGAATCTGTGTGCTGTGGATCTGAGAGCTGGAGGCAGGCGGACAGGAAGGCTTGAATTAACCATCTGTTCTCATATACCTCTCATTATTCCTCTGCTGACACTCGCTGCTTTCACTGCCTCTACACGTAACATGCATCTTAAAACACTTCACAACTGAATTAGTCCATTGTTCTTCAGATGGCCAATAAAATAACGGTTTATGTGATTGAGAACTAAACTGTATGTTTCCCCCAAATTTCCTATTACTTTAAATATTGTGTAATGGGCAATGGGTTAGTTGCTGTGTTCTTGCATAAGGTTAATGTTCTTATTCAGAAAAAAAAAAAGGAGAAAAAATGTGACAATTTTAGGATCATTATGATTTTTAAAACTTGTCCGTGACAGGATATATATATATATATATATATATATATATATATATATATAATATATATATATATATAAAAATTAAAGTAGTTTTAGATAAAGCATGTCAGACTGCAGTAAACTGCTGACATCTATCAATAAAGGAATAAAAGAGCACCTAATTGCAATTGCTCTGACATAAAGACTGCATAACTGCATAATTATAATTCTTTCAAAGTTTATATATGACATTATTGATAAACCATTGTCTAGAAAGATTCTGACAAGCAATTAAAGAAAATTTAAGAAACTGACACGTGTACTAACAATAGGTTTCCAAACGGATTCGCTAAAAATGCAAACTGACCAAAAGAGTTTGCACAGAAACCATGAGAGCTTGATAAATGGTGCCAGCGCTTAGATCAGATTGTTCTTCTCATCTCCTATAAAAAGCCTCTAGCTTCACAGAGATTGCTGCTCAACAGATTTCTCCGGCTGAAGCGACACCTCGGGGGCCGACACACTCATATTGAGCAGATTGGGTGATTTCACCGACTGGTCATCTTCCTCTCGTTCTCTCTGCTGAGGAGATCCAGTGAGGTGTTAAAAGTTGATTAGGTGTCTAAAGGTCATATCGCCAAAGCTGTCACTATCCCAGAGGACTGCAGTCACGGACTTAATGAGCCAAATCCTGCTGTATTTACTTAATGGAGACCCGGCACATTGGTCAAACGGGGCTGGAGTCGAACCGCTGTAGCGACAAATGCACTAATTGACAAAAACCACAGCTAGAAAGATTATTGCCAGAAAACAGCTAGTAGAGCAAGTAGCTGATAGATTGCTTACAACTACATCCGTGTGATAAAAGGTCAGCTCTCTGGAACACAGTTATCATACATACAGCCCTCGTGTTTGTTTGAGGGAATGTAAATAAGCGATGGGGAAATTCAACAGCAGTGTTCAGTAATGTTATGTCCTGCAGTGTGTCACACAACACACAACTGGTCAATGTCATCAGGTTTGTTTTATTCTTTCTGTTCGCCCTTTAAAACATCATCAGCCAAGTAACAGTGGTTAAAATAAGCAGCTTTTTATTAGGTGTGTCAAAGTATAGTATCAGTACTACTAGGACCTTGTGATTTTTTAAAAATAAAAATTGTGACTGCATTTTAAAATGTGATTAAAATAAACAGCTTTGCTGTGCTTGTGTGTGAGGCTGCACAATTTTGTGATTATATATCAATATGACTATTAGTGTCGAATGTCATATTACAAAAATTACTGCAATATTTTATAATCAAAATTTTTCTTGAGAAAACATTTGAGGAAAGGTCTAAAAAGGTCTATATATACATATATATATATATATATATATATATATATATATATATATATATATATATATATATATATATATATATATATATATATATATAAATTTGTGACAGGAAAATGCACCCAAAAAAGGGCTCTTTTTGGTATGGTGCCTAAACAAAATCTCTTAGGAACCTTAATTGTGTGCTATCAACTTTGAATTTGGAACATAACTTAGTTAGATATATCGCTTTGACATTCAAATCCAAAATATTTTTTAAAACATTTATTTTCTATAAAATGATTCTGGTAACACTTTAGTATAGGGACCAATTCTCATTATTAACTAGTTGTTTATTTGCATGCATATTACTAGCATATTGGCGGTTTATATTTATAAAGCACATATTCCATATTTTACATACCCAAACCATATTCTACATCCCTAATCCTGCCCAGTACCTAAACTTAATGACCTTACTATACTGTATATTAACAAGAAGAAAATTAGGAGTTTATTGAGGCAAAAGTCGCAGTTAATGGTTTGTTAGTAGCGAGAATTATTGGACCTTAAAATAAAGTGTGACCATAATATTTTTTTCCAGTACATTTTCATTACAGTAAATTTAAACTTCTATAGCTTTTTTTACTTTCATTTTTTTAAATGACATAATCTGCTGATTATTTTCTTTAATAGAGACCAAAATGTTTTTTTGTTTGTTTGTTTTTTTGTTTGTTCATTATTTATTTAATGAGGGACAATACACATTGATAATACATAACAATGTGTAAAATGTGTCATATTTAGCCAAATTGGCTGATTTTCATCCATAGTGCCTTGGCTGCTTGATGTTAAGGACAATGAAAACAGCAGACAAAGTATTCTCTAGAAACACACAGAATTAAGAAACTCCAAAATCTATACAAATGGTCATAATTTTGATTCAACAGTAACCACATTTTCAGCTTTCTAGAGAAAGTACCTGTAAGATAATTTAATTACTTTAGCTCTGATGGAAGTCTATTCCAGTCATGTGTTCCTCTAAAAGCAAATGATAACTGTCCAGAGGTGGCACTTCTTTTCAATGCTATACCATCCTGTTATTTGATGCATATAATCTAATGGTGAAGCAAAATCTTGGAATTCATAAACAAAACTTTTTGAAAGAAAGCCGAGAATCTATTATTATAGCTTATAGATATTGCACTCCAAAGCATGTATAAATTACAACCGTTTAAGTTCAGATTTTCATGTCTCTGTTAAAAAAAAGGTTGGTGACAGTTAAAAGGTTCATTTTAGTTTTGTTTTAGGTAATAGTGCAGTCTTAACTGCTACTATTGCTCATAGATTCAGAGACTTGCTCAACAAACTCCTGTCCTGATTATTACACAGTGCATAACTCTTCCTGAACCTTTGTGCTACGGATGTGAATTATGTGTCAAATCATGCAACATGTTGAAGAGAAGCGTGCTGTTAATTTCCTTAGTGACTGAACCTCATCTTTTAATATGGTGGCTATAAAAAAAATGAGATGCATCTAGGGACAAGAATATCACAGAGACTTAAGGTGGGCTCTCTTCACATTGGCCCTTCACACAGAACGTGTTTTGCTTGGAAAAAAGTGGAATGGTGATTGTTTGCACAGAAAAACAATGGAAATGTAGCAAAACTAAATGGAAAAATGCGTTCGGTGTCAATGGCCCCTAAGAAACCTTGCTTAACATCATGCTAACAAATACTCAGGACACCTTAGCATCTGCATTGCAATCCCAGACCGTCAGTTTTACAAAAGGCAAGCATCACTCTTATTAAAATGTAAAAGCACGGTTTTAATAACTGCTATGTTTTGGGGTGAAATTATCAATAAAACTGAGATGAAACATGGTGATCTAGAGCACACTTTTGTCTTTCAGGCATGTTTCAGTTTTATGTGCAATTCCAGACTGTATAGATTAGACAATAACTCGTTATACTAATTAGGCTCAGATAAATCAGACAGTCTGGACAGCAGCATTCAAGGTGTGAAATCACTCCTGACCGTCAAACTGGTGTTGCGCTCAGGTCATCGCCTTTAACATGAGGAGGAATCTGCCTGTCTGCAATGGTTACCAACAAAAAAAAAAACAACTAACATCCACGTTCTCCAGGGATCGTCCTTGTATCAGGTCTGAAAGCTTGTAACAGTGCTCTGAATAAAACATGTCAATTTCTCCATCAAGCGTCCCGGTCAGCTCTGTTCATAATTGTCCATCAGGATGTGGCCTGAGACTCGAATCTATCATCATGTTTCTAGAGACAAAGATTCTTCATTAATCTGCTGCTCTTTTCTCCAGTGACTTTTGATCTGGCAGAACCCTTGACTAATTCAGCCTTTTGTTATGTATCTGCTTGACTGATGCATTATAGTCCAGAAGTAGCGTACATTCTCATCCTATCTTGGTCAGTCTTTACCTTTTATCTTTTTAGCTGCTCTGTTGCTCAAAGCGTTTTAGAATCCATTACAGAGCAGAAAATTATTACTGGAAATAACAGAGAGAAGAGGTAAAAAGAAAGCAATTTCTGTGATCTGCCGTCTTTGGCCAGACACACACAGCAGTAATATGTAAATGCAAATGCTTCGCCAACATTTTACATATTAACATCAGCTGTGTTAGTAACAAACCTCAGTACTCAAGGGTGCAATAGACTTTGCATCAAATAGTTGTGCCATTAAAATTAATATGTACATGTACGTGTGCAGCATCATAAGTTGCGACACATTTCGAAACACAACAATGAATTAAATTTAACGAGCGTAACTATTATGTGAATAATACAATGATTTTCAAATTGTAATTTGACACATCTAGCACAATAACCTAAACGTCAACTATTTAAATTAATTTTTAAACAAACCACTAAAATTTTTGTCATTCTAGAAATATGTAAATGACAATAATTTCCCTGCTATATCAACGTTAAGAAATTGATCACAATGGATCAAAATGGAGTGCATTTATCTTTTATCAGTCAACCTTCATAACAGAATCACCAATGACTACTTATTTTTTGTGTACTTGCCACACAAATATACATTTAAATTGTATAGAAATATGGCACATTCCAAATCAAACCAGCTTCTCTTCATTTAAAAGCATAAAAAATTCTTTATATGCATCTATGTATATGCATGTGATATGTAAGTATTAATAACTTGATGTAATTACATATGTAACATAAAAAAGCTATTTTGGATAAAAGTGAAATGTTCAAGCACTGCTTAGCTACTTACTGTGCTTCTATATTTATAATAACTTAAGAAGAAACACAGATAAGGAGAGGTGAAGAAACCATTGATTGTCATGAAAGGTAAATAAAATGTGCTATCTTATTAAAAAAAAAACAGTAATTAATGCTTAATCCTGACATTTGCAATCTGTGGCTCTTTCAATCAGAGCTCTGTACTGATTAACACACATATTAGAGTTGCTAATTAAAGAAATAGGCATTTTAATAAGCCCTGGTGAAAGCCCCACGTGTGTTGGAGGAGCTCTGTCTGCAGCCTGCCAATTAGAGGGAATTTTATTGGAGCTCGCCGCATCTGAAGTGTGACTGAAATAACAACAATTCTCCAAATGGCATATTTCATCCCGCTCTCTGCCGCGTGGCACGGGGTCCAGAATGCAGCCGTGGAAATTTTGGTGCAAGGAGGCTCCCTGGAAACGCTGGAGCCAGAAACGGATGAGTGACACGCTCTCTCAT
Organism: Spinibarbus caldwelli; assembly: GCA_039654775.1. NCBI lineage: Eukaryota > Metazoa > Chordata > Actinopteri > Cypriniformes > Cyprinidae > Spinibarbus > Spinibarbus caldwelli. Next base: position 30,550,539 of record CM077246.1, on the reverse strand, counting down.
ATCTGCACTCCAGGGAAATAACCCCGTAATCCAGCATGCACTATTACATTGATAGGCAATAGGCTTCATCCTGCAAGGATATGAAAGCCCCCCTTACGATTCAAATAGCAGGGAAAGTCACAAACCGGAGTGACGCAGTACCTGCTGACGGAGCGCGGCTACATGAGTGATCTTAAAGCGACGTGGCACAGAAGCTGAAGGAGCTCAGAGGACGTCTGTCACCTCAGTGTTTACCTGCTGCCGCTGACACGGCCCTCGCAACCTTTTGTTTTTTCCTCGCTGCACTTCTAACGCTCCGCTCCTGGCTTTCCTCATTATCTTTTGAACTCTTTGCAAGTGACAAGGAGAAACAGGAAAGGTATTGCTGGTGCGTGGGCAGCTCTGCCAGTCTGTCTCCAACAGGCCACCCAAACATCCGCACATTCAAAATCAGCTTAACATGAAATTATGGAGAAATGTAAAGCTTTGTCAAATATTGAAGTCTTTTTTGATCACAAACAAAAATTGTGTGTAATTTCACGACTAATTTCTGCTTGTTGGTTTACTTGTCAAAACAATACCCAAGTTTATTGAGTACTCGAGGTATACACCGTGTGCCGAATTATTAGGCAAGTTGATATTCTGGTCATATTTTTTTTTTTCCAAGAACATTTTACCAATTCCAAACCACATCAATCTTAATAACTACTATTGGCTTTGTATTTAATCATTTATAAGTGATATATAGTTGTCCATGAAGGCTGGAAGTCTCCTCATATTCAGGTGTGCCGAATTATTAGGCAGGTTTTCTTTCACAGATAAAATTAGCCAAAAAAGAGATTTAACTCAGACTAAAAGTCAAATATTATTAAATGCCTTTGAGAAGGATGCAATACTAATGCAATAATAGAATTTGCAAAGTTAGGGCATGACCATTGGGCAGTGAAATGCTCATTGGGTCAGCAGAGTCAGAAAAAACAGGTGGAGAAGAAAAGACACTTGTTAACTGCAAAAGAATGAAGAATTAAGGTGAGGAATTAGGTGAGGAACCATTTAGTCTCCAGTGCCATCATTTTCCAGAACTGCAACCTTCCTGGAGTCTCCACAAGTGCAATGTGTCAGGTTCTCAGGGACTTTGCTTGGGTAAAAAATCCTAAAAAATAACCCTCACTTAATAAAAATAGCATGCTGAAGTGTTGTGAAATACATTAAGACTGATTTTTCATTGGCTTTATGGACAGATAAGTTTTGAGTGACTCTGATTTTCAACCCTCTGAAATGGCTTTCCCCATAGTCTCCCAATGTAAGTGCATTTCTGTAAACACAATTTTTATTTGTTTTTACAAACCGCAAGTCAAAATTATTTTCCGTGGTAATTGATAGCGTGTCACAGATGTTGCCGGGAGTGTTTAATTTGTTTTGAACCCGGAGCATTCCTTTAAGAAACATGTTTTTAAAATGTCAGGCTGACGCATCACGTATTGTGGTGCATATCCTGCGCTGACATTAATTAACTGCACTTAGCAATGAGGGAAATCAGGCCTTTGCATGTTATGTTGTGTGAAACAACCCACTCACAACACTAGCTTTTCATTCGGGTCCAAGGGTGGCCATTTCTTCCTCCAACTCCAGTTAAATCACTCAGTGGAAAAGGCCACTCGCTCGGTGCATGAAATGCGCTGCTAAGCTGTCCCTGCACAGTTTGATATTATTTTAGCATTACAAAGGTTTTCCCACCATCTGTGACACACAGCCAGGGGGAGGGGGAAGATCGTTGGCTTTTCATAGGCAGAAAATTGTTGTTTCCTCAAGAATGTGACACAGGATTGATAGGACAGGAAGAGCTGTCTTTACACGACGGAGGAGCTGGTTACAGAAGCGTGCAACTATTGCAACATCCTTTAATTCCCAGAAAGCAACCAGGGGGGAGATGATCAGGCCGAGCTTGCACACGTAAAATCATTGAAGACAATTAACAATTGAAAAGTGGCATTTTTCACATAGCATGAGTATGCGTGTGTTATGGATAGGGAGGTGAGCTCTACTTGGCGCCCCTTCTCCATAAAGAAAAATAGACTTGGCACCTCCGAATGCATCTCCACTACGGCCCGTTGTCACTCGCCTCTGGTTTCCTGCCAATCGCCTACTTGTCGGAGCGAGATTTGCCACAAAGAAGCTGGCAGGCCTGGGAAACACTGCTGATGGAGCGCGATAATGCGGGCCTTGCCTTCGGATACTTGGATGGCATCAGAGAGCAGCCTGAGTCAAAAACAGGCTTTACTGTGCCACACTTGTGAAATCTGCCGCAGGACATTTTGTGAGCGCAGGGTTTCCAGTGTTTATGGGGGATTGTGCCATCTCCTCTTTTTTGAAACTGAATGGTACCGATGCATCAAAATGACTTAAAATGTGTGACTCCGCGATAATAATTATTATTATTAGCCAAGTAATAATTGCCGGTGCATTTTCACAGAAGACCAGATCAACCAGATTTCTCATAAATACATCTGAATTCTCTCTGGGAATTGATCATTCTGAATAAATACTACACATAAAATAGCCAGATTTTACAATTATTTTGTATTATTAAGAACATTAATTTAATAATAATAGTTACATTGGTTGTGTCATATGATCAAAAACAAAGCAGGTCTACCTATGCACTGTATGGATTTCTGAGAAAACATCGCTGCATCTGTGAACGGTTATGCAAGTCAAAAATTTTATAAAGGCAGTTTAAGAAAGAAATTTTGATATCTCTGAATAATCGAGATTATTGAAGTGAAAGTCCTTAAGTTTCGTAACTAATTAAATGATAATTTTTAGCAATAACCTCAACTATATTTTTCCTGTAGCTGATGATGACTTTACTCAATATCTGTAATTTCAAGACATCTTGCTTGAATCGCTTGTTTTATAACATGCTAAAGCATTTGAATGTGACACGATCTAGACTTTCTGCATGAAATTACTGGTTTCTGAATGACTTGAGATGCCAAGGCCTCGTGCCATTAAAGTCCCTACAGCTGAATCCACAGCAGGGTCAAGGTTTATTCCTTTAATCATAACAGTGCATACAGTAACTGAAAGACTACAAATTACATGCGTCTAATATACACAAATCAAAGACTGAAACTGTGGTCTTGCTCTGATCCTTATGGGATGTTAATACTGAAAGTACAGTAGCAACAGTGATGAATTTCTTCCACTGACAGCATACTGATGAAGAAATCCTTCTGCAACCCTGTACAGTTTACCCAGCTTCAGCATCTCTTCCAGAGGCCTCTGAAATCTCTCTTTATTTTTTCTTTATTTTTATTTTTATCATGTACGATAATTTTAGAATTTTGGTATTTTAACAATGTGGGAGCTGACATTATCGATTATGTCACTTACTATAATTTGCAAAAACAAACAAAAATCTTGAGTCCAAAAGCACTGACTGCATCATGAAGCCTATTAGAAGGCAGTTAGGATGTTTCTATAATACAAGTTGAAAGCAAAATAAAATGAAAGCAAAAATACATCTTATAAATATGAAAAAAAACATGCAGGGATATTTATATTTCCCTGTCGATATTTCCACTCGTACTGCGTCTGTAAGACGCTTGTATGGGAAAAACTCTTTTTTCCTCTTCAACTGAAGCCTTTTCAATCACGCAGTGAAACTGCACGTCCATTGGTTCGTGCAGTGCTATAAAATCGAACCAATGGCTCAGCGGCGGCGTTGAGCGAGCCTATGGCTATGCAGACCGCCATAGCCCGCCAAAATGGGCAGGGTCTCTGGCTATATAAGCGGCCGCTTCGTCGCCGCATCTCAGATTTCTTCTCTTCAGTGACGAAGCTTCTTCCTCGCTGACTCTTCGCTGATGCCGAGATTCGCCATTGAAACGCCTCAGCAGCCGGATTGGACCTTTTGCAGCGCTCAGCTTGCAGATTCCGGTCTATCCCCTGCCGCCATCCGGCGACTATCTAAAAGAGCCTCACAAAAGAGCAAATTTTGACGGTGTTGTTTCAAATGCCGCGCCGTCATTGTAAGACGTGCAGGACTCCCCTGCACGCTGATGACGGTCACGCTGAGTGTGTGTCATGCTAGGGGAAATCCCACGCTGACGCTGCGCTCAGCGGGACTGACTACTCTCATTGCGAGAGTTTCAGTCTCACCTCTCTGCGCTAGCAGATAGCTTTCTTTTCAGAAAGCGACTCCGCCCCTCGCGCCCTCCCGTCTTTTTCCTCCCAGGGACCTGCGAGGAAAAGACAGCGGGGCAGAGGATTCGAGCGGCCGGAGACGAGCGAGCTCATGTCGGCTCAGTGTCCGCGTACCTTGCCGTCACCGCAGAGAGAGGATTCGCCGGTCCTCTTCACTCAATCTGATCAGTGTCCCTCCGCGGCTGCGAGCGACATGATCTCGTTCGGTGGGAGTGACGATGAGATGGATGACAGCCTTTCTCTGGCGGCTTCGGATGCGGAGGAGTTATCGGGCTCAGTGTCTGACCCCACCCTCTTGCCACCGTCCTCTTCACGCAGCGCCAGGCCCAGATGATTAAGGCTGTCAGTGAGCTCGGGAGGCTGGACGAGTGGTTTCTCCCGGGGCGCCAGCAAGCCCCCCGCCAACGCTCGTCCCCCTTCTTCCCTGAAGTCCACAATGAGCTCACTAAATTGTGGCGCGCCCCCTACTCGTCTCGCATCCATCCTTCTGCTTCCTCTGCCCTCACCTCTGTTGATGGCGCTGAAGAGAAGGGATACGAGCACCTGCCCCCACTGGATGAGTCCGTGGCCGCGCATCTCTGCCCGCCCACGGCTATCGGATGGAAAGCGAGGGCGAGCCATCCGTCCAAGCCGTGCAGAGCCATGTCTGCACTTGCTGGACACGCCTACTCGGCGGCTGGACAAGCGGCTTCGGAGCTGCACTCTATGGCTGTGATCCTGGTCTTCTAGGCCAAGATGCTCGCCAGTGAGGAGGCTGGTCTCGATGTAGCTTCACTCATGAGAAGCGCAACGGACCTGGCCCTGTGTGCCACCAAAGCCACCGCCCAGGCCATCGGGCGGTTGATGTCCAGCCTGGTAGTGTTGGAACGCCACCTTTGGCTCACGTTAACGGAGATGAAAGAGGCAGATAAAGTTTCCTTCCTCGACGCTCCAGTCTCGTCGAACAGCCTGTTCGGGCCAGCTGTGGAGGGCTTTGCGGAGCGTTTTACGGAATCTCAGAAGTCGTCTCAAGCGATGTGACGCTTCCTCCCGAAACGCGCCAGCTCTTCTGCTGCTTCTAGTCGCCCCAAGCCTGCGCCGACTCAGCAGCCCGCCAAGCCAACGCCGGCCACTCCCCTGCCCCGACCTAAGGATCGGCAGGATAGAGGGGGTTCCCGCTCGGCAAGACACTACCCCTTCCCGAAGCGCCAAGGACCCCGGCCCAAGGCCGCCTTGGATCCGGCGCCTCTGAAGTCCTCCTGATCAGCCAGGCAGAAAGAGGAGGGGCCCGAGTCTTGCTACCGCCGGACCACCCCGTAAGCAGCCTCTAATGTGTCTCGTCACCCTGCTCAGCGCTGGGTGCAGAGGGAAGTGTGTTATTGGTTCCCCACGGTCCCACTCTAACGCCCGGGCGTCCAACCGCGGTGATAGTGGACAAAATAAAACACATACATTTTCGAAAAGAGAGCAAATATCCTCTTCTGCCTACCATAAGCATCCTGCCCTTATGCAGCCAGTCTTTAGAGCCTATTCAACCTCTTGCCACACGGACTGAGGCCTGGCAAGCCATCCCCAGTGTGTCAGAGTGGGTAATGGCTACGATAAGATGAGGTTATTCACTCCAATTCGCTCGAAGACCACCACAGTGGGCAGCGAGGACGTTCAAGTCCTGCGCGCAGAGGTGATGAATCTGCTGGTAGGGAGCCATAGAAGTCATTCCTCCAGCCCAGAGTGAGTCAGGCTTCTACAGCCGCTACTTCCTCGTCCCCAGAAAAGACGGTGGCCTGCGACCTATTCTAGATCTCAGACTCCTGAATCACGCCCTGGTAAAAAGGTCGTTCAGGATGATCACATTGAAGCAGATCCTCTCGCAAATATGCCCAGGGGACTGGGGATGTCTCTGGATCTGAAAGACGCATACTTTCACATCCAGGTAGCCCCCCATCACAGACGATTATTGAGATTCGCATTCGAGGGGGTGGCATATCAATACAAGGTCCTCCCGTTTGGGCTGTCCCTGGCTCCCCGCACTTTTACGCGATACATGGATGCGGCTCTCTCCCCTCGGCGACAGATGGGAATCCGCATCCTCAACTACCTTGACGGCTGGCTCATTCTGGCCCAGTCAGAGGCAGTTTCAACATCGCACAAGACCCTCCTCCTCAGCCACTTAGATTGCCTGGGGCTCAGGGTCAACTTTGCCAAGAGCATACTGTCACCCAGCCAACGAGTGTCATTCCTGGGGACAGTTATGGACTCAGTGCAGATGACAGCAGCTGTCTCAGTGGAACGAGCCATGACGATTCAGCGCCGCGCGGCCTCCTTCAAGGAAGGGACTGTCCACCCACTCAAGGCTTTCCAGAAAATGCTGGGCCTTATGGCAGCAGCTTCGCCAGTACTTCAGCTGGGCCTGCTTCACATGCGACCCATCCAGTTCTGGCTGAAGCAGAGGGTTCCATCCGTGGCTTGGCGTCATGGTCGCCATCGCATAACGGTGACTTGGGCCTGTGTATCAGCCCTGTCCCGTTGGAGGGACCCCCTCTGGCTGAAGCGGGGTGTGATCTTAGACATGGCGCACAGAAGGAAGGTTGTCATGACAGACGCGTCCAACAAGGGTTGGGGAGCGCTTTGCGAAGGCAAACCGACCTTCGGTCTTTGGTCCGAAGAAGAGTCGGGTCTGCACATCAACTGCCTAGAGATGCTAGCTGTGTGCCGTGCCTGTCAATTCTTCCTGCCGGACATAAGGAGACACCATGTGCTAATACGCTTAGACAGCAGGTCCGTGGTGTCATACATAAATCACCAGGGCGTCATCACCTCGAAGCGCCTCTGCACGCTGGTGAACGACCTTCTTGTTGGGGCTCAGACCAATCTGCGCTCACTGAAGGCGACGCATGTGCCAGGCAAAATGAACCAATGAGCGGACATGTTGTTGAGGAATAACGTCTCGCTCTATGTATTCCCTCCAATTGCTCTGCTACCGCAGGTACTCAGACGAGTCAGGGAACAATGGCACAGGCTTCTTCTAATAGCCCCCCTCTGGAGGAACCAGCCATGGGTGTCGGAGTTATTCCAGCTGCTCGAAGCAGCCTTGTGGCCCATTCCCTTGAGACAGGACCTCCTCTCTCAAGTGAACGGCACGCTATGGCATCCACGGCCCGAGTTATGGACCCTGCATGTGTGGCCACTCAACGGGAGCCTTTCGACCTCCCAGAGTGTGTCTTGAACACTATGGCAGAAGCTAGAGCCCCATCTACCAGGCGCCTCTATGCTCTGAAATGGTCTATTTTCTCGCCTTGGTGCCAAGACCGCGACTTAGATCCGGTTACCTCTGATGTATCAGTGGTTCTTTCGTTTCTGCAGGAGAGCCTGGATAATCAGCGTTCCTCATCCACCATCAAAGTTTACACAGCAGCCATAGCGGCTTTCCATGCCCCTATTGCTGGCCGATCGGTGGGCAGGAATAGTACAGTGGCCCAGTTTATACGAGGCGCCAGGAGAATTAACCCCCGCGTCCTCGTACAGTTCCACCTTGGGACTTACCAACCGTACTAAGGGCCTTGAAAGGCCCCCCGTTTTAACCATTGCAACCCACGAGCCTCAGATCACTCTCGTTTAAAACCGCCCTGCTGTTAGCGCTGGCGTCGGTTAAGCGAGTAGGGGACCTACAAGCCCTTTCCATCAACCCTGCTTGCCTGGAATTCGGGCCTAACAACTCCAAGGTTGTCCTGAAACCAAGGCTGGGCTATGTACCTAAGGTGCTCTCCACTCCTTTCAGAGCCCAGGTCATAGCGCTTTCCGCACTTTCCCCTTTGACGGATGACCAGGAATTGTCCCTGCTCTGCCCCGTCGGGGCCCTGAGGGTATACATCGAACGTTCTGCCTCATACAGGAGATCAGAACAGCTTTTTGTCAGCTTCGGTAACCACGCTAAGGGTCGCCCTGTTACGAAGCAAAGAATTTCCAGGTGGTTAGTGGAGGCTATCACCCTGGCATACTCCTCCTTGTGCTTGCAGTGCCCCATTGGAGTCAGAGCCCATTCCAGAGGCATTGCCTCAACCTGGGCATGGTCCAGCGGGGTGTCCATTTCGGAAATTTGTGAGGCGGCCGGCTGGTCTTCGTCGTCCACATTTGTTTTACAACCTGGACATCCCTGCCTTGCAGGCCAGAGTCCTTTCTGCTTAGTTTGCCGCCTCCGGTTAGTTAAGCAGTCTTATGAGTTCACTTGACCAACATTGTTCAAGTCCCTCCTTCACTTGGACGGCCCATATTATATGGACACTAAGTATCAACTATACGGGACGACACCCAGGCCACAGATGACCCTGAGGGCTCAGCCTGTGCTTGGTGTATTTTATTAACTCCCCTGGGTCTTACTCCCACGTGAGTTATGGTTTTGATTCGCTCCCCATCATAGCATGGCGTGATTGTACTGGTTCCCATACAAGCTTCTTACAGACGCAGTACGAGTTGGAAATATCGACAGGGAACGTACTCGGTTACTTTCGTAAACTCGGTTCCCTTAGATATGGGAACGAATACTGCGTTCCTGGCCGTGCTATGAGCTGCATGCCTCAGTCGCTTCATTCGAAGAAATCTGAGATGCTGCAGCGAAGCGGTCGCTTATATAGCCAGAGACCCTGCCCATTTTGGCGGGCTATGGCGGGCTGCATAGCCATAGGCTCACTCAGCGCCGCCGCTGAGCCATTGGTTCGATTTTATAGCACTGCACGAACCAATGGACGTGCCGTTACACTGCGTGATTGAAAAGGCTTCAGTTGAAGAGGAAAAAAGAGTCTTTCCCATACAAGCGTCTTACAGACGCAGTACTCGTTCCCATATCTGAGGGAACCGAGGTTACGAAAGTAACCGAGTACAATATTGCTTCTGAGACAGACACTTGCTTCATTTGTACAACCTGAATTCCTGAAATGTCGGGACGTTTTTAAAATTAGAATAAAATGAAAACTAAAAGACTTTCAAATCACATGAGCCAATATTGTATTCACAATAAAACATAGAGAACATAACAAATGTTTAAACTGAGAAATTTTACACTTTTATCCACTAAATGAGCTCATTTCAAATTTGATGCCTGCTACAGGTCTCAAAAAAGTTGGCACGGGGGAAACAAAGGGCTGAAAAAGCAAGAAATTGTGAAAAGATTCAGCTGGGAGAACATCTAACAACTAATTAAGTTAATTGACATCAGGTCTGTAACATGATTAGCTATAAAAGGGATGTCTTAGAGAGGCAGAGTCTCTCAGAAGTAAAGATGGGCAGAGGCTCTCCAATCTGTGAAAAGTGCGCAAAAAGATTGTGGTATACTTTAAAAACAACGTTTTTAACAGAGAAGTGACTAGTCAGCAGAAGAGACGGCAGCGCGCGAGTGTTTTGCTTAATTCTTTGTTTACTAGATCTGTTGTTTAAATTATTACTTGCCGCTAGGAAGGAATATTTCATTCTCTACCTATTTCTTCTTTGCTTTTTCATTATAGTTTGTATTTTTGATTGCACTTACTTGTTATTGTAATAGCAGCCGTCGATCAGCTTATTATTATTTAAATATTATTTAAAAATGGTTTTAAATAATAGTATAATTTATAGATTATGGTTTACTATGTTATTTATTGAGGATGATGCTTCTTAGATTTGAGTGTTTTTATCGGTTATGTTTCATTTTTGTGTTTTGATCGGGACCTCAGTACTAAGTTTCGTTCCTGCATGTACCCATGTATGGAATGACAATAAAAACTCCTTGAATCCTTAGTGTTATTTGCATTGCTGCCTTCCTGCACTTAAGTGTGAATAGTAGTTTCAATTTGAGCAATTGCCCTGCTATAGGCTTTTGGGTGTGCTAATTAGAAGGCGGCCACAGCTGTTTTCACGTGTGGTTTTGCTAGACTGTATTTATTGGATATCTGTACGCTAACGTGGAAGCGTCAGCGTTCAGCCTCTTCGGGTAAAGACCTATGAGGGTAAAGACCTATGAGGGTAAAGACCTGCGACTTTTACCTGCACGACTTAAACCGAGCAACGTAACCTACAACGTACTTGAGTACTTTTTATCCTCCCTTTCACACTCTCCTTTTCTGTCCTTTCTTTTCTAACTCTGTTTGAAAATGTGTTTCCAATACATTCCGTTTTTCTCTCAACCACACTCTAATATCACACGCAGATGGCAACGGAATCTTGCTAACCTGCTTCCTATTTTGACATCTTCTATTGCACCTCATTCTTTCTCTGTGGGTCTTTGGAATTGTCAGTCAGCTGTTAACAAAGCAGACTTCATTTCTGCTTTTTCTTTACAATCCACACTCAGCATCTTCGGCTTGACTGAGACCTGGATTTGTCTAGAAGACTCAGCAACCCCAGCTGCCCTGGCTAACAATTTCTCTTTTTCTCACACCCCTCGTCAAGTTGGCCGGTGTGGGGGCACTGGTCTGCTCATTTCAAACAATTGGAAATACTCTACCCACTCTCCCCTATGCAATTACAACTCATTTGAATCTCATGCAATTACTGTAACCGCTCCTATAAAACTCCAGATTGTGGTAATTTACCGCTCCCCTGGGCAAATTCTAGGCACCTTCCTAGAGGAGCTGGATGGGCTGCTGTCCTCTTTCGCAGAGGATGGCACTCCACTCTTAGTCTTTGGTGACTTCAACATCCATCTAGACAAGCCTTATGCTACAGACTTCCATTCATTCCTTGCTTCATTTGATCTCAAACGGCTTACCACTACAAGCATGCACAAATCAGGAAACCAACTTGATTTAATTTGCACACGCAACTGTACTGCAGACAACATTTTGGTAGAACCACTACATCTCTCTGACCATTTCTTCATTAAATTTCAACTACATTTTGCTACCTGTGTGCCACCAACCCCTATACCAGTTACGTTTAAACGAAACCTACACTCCCTTTCTCCCTCCCATCTTTCCTCTGTAGTATCCTACTCTCTTCCCTCACCTACCCACTTCTCATCTCTGGATGTGTATGCAGCTACTGACACTTTATGCTCTACTTTAACCTCTTGTCTAGACGACATTTGTCCTCTCTCCACCAGGCCAGCCCTGGCTGACTCTTCTAACCCCTGGTTATCTGATGTTCTTCGTGAGCATCGGGCCAAACTTAGGGCAGCAGAGAGAAAATGGCACAAATCAAAAGATCCGTCAGACCTGAGTAGGTATCAGTCTCTGCTTTCCTCTTTTTCTGCTGAAGTCCACACTGCCAAATCCTCATATTTCCATAACAAGATTAACAGTGCTCCAGACATGCGCAATCTCTTCAGAACATTTAATTCTCTCCTTTGTCCCCCTGCACCACCTCCCACCACTTCTATAACAGCTGATGACTTCGCCACATTCTTCACACACAAAACTAGAACAATCGGTAGTCAGTTTTCAGCTGTACACACACAGGACCTCCAACCAACCACATCCACTGCTAAAACTCCCATCTTCTCCTTCTGTCCCCTCACTGAGGCAGAAGTATCCAAACTTCTCCTCTCCAGCCATCCTACAACATGTCCTCTAGACCCAATCCCCTCACACCTTCTCCAAGCAATCTCTCCCACACTTTTACCAGCACTCACACACATCACCAACACATCTCTCCTAACAGGCACCTTCCCCACTGCATTCAAGCAGGCCCGGGTAACCCCACTACTCAAAAAACCTGTCTCTCTCCTTCCATTCATAGCCAAAACACTTGAACGAGTTGTTTTCAACCAGGTATCATTGTTTCTTTCACAGAACAACAAACTGGACGCTAACCAATCAGGTTTCAGACGTGGCCATTCAACTGAGACTGCGCTACTGTCAGTCACGGAAGCCTTGCGGATTGCAAAAGCTGATTCCAAATCATCAGTTCTAATTCTGCTGGATCTATCTGCTGCTTTTGACACTGTCAATCATCAGATCCTGCTGTCTACCCTCTCATCACTGGGCATCACTGGGTTTCCACTTTGCTGGTTTGAATCCTATCTCACTGGTAGGTCTTTCAGGGTGGCCTGGGGAGGGAGGTATCCAAAGCACATCAACTGGTCACTGGGGTTCCTCAGGGATCAGTTCTTGGACCCCTCCTCTTCTCCACATACACTACATCATTGGGTCCCATCATATAGGCACATGGCTTCTCCTACCATTGCTATGCTGATGACACACAGCTCTGTCTCTCTTTTCAACTAGAGGATCCAACGGTAGCTGCACGGATCTCAGGCTGCCTGGCGGACATCTCAGCATGGATGAAAGAATATCACCTACAGCTCAACCTGGCAAAGACTGAGCTTCTTGTCTTCCCTGCCACTCCAGCTCTATAGTATGATTTCACCATCCAGCTAGGTTCTTCTACAATTACCCCATCAACTTCGGTCAGAAATCATGGTGTAATCGAATCTACACCCCCTCCAGAAGTCTAAGATCCTCAAAGGCTCAAAGAGAAGCTCAAAATCACTCTCCAGAACATTCGCGTTCACTGCTCCTGGCTGGTGGAATGATCTTCCCACCCTTATCCAGAATGCTGATTCCCTGACAATTTTCAAGCAACAGCTGAAAACTCATCTCTTTCAACACTACTTTACTTCATCCTAAATTAAAAAAAAAAAAAAAAAAAAAAAAAAAACCTTTGCCTTTCTCCTTATTTATTCCTTCCCTTTCTAGCTTGTACTTATTTGAACAATGACTGAGACTTGGTATTAAGAGCACTTCCTCTGTCTGTTTGCATCTTTAAGATGAATCACTTTATGTATTCCCCAGTTGTAAGTCACTTTGGATAAAAGCGTCTGCAAAATGACTAAATGTAAATGTAACGTTCCTCAATGTCAAATTGCAAAGGCTTTGCAAATCTCATCATCTACAGTGCATAACATCATCAAAAGATTCAGAGAAACTGGAGAAATCTCTGTGCGTAAGGGACAAGGCCGAAGACCTTTGTTGGATGCCCGTGGTCTTTGGGCCCTCAAACGACACTGCATCACTCATCGGCATGATTCTGTCATTGACATTACTAAATGGGCCCAGGAATACTTCCAGAAACCACTGTCGGTAAACACAATCTGCCATGCCATCTGCAGATGCCAACTAAAGCTCTATCATGCAAAAAGGAAGCCATATGTGAACATGGTCCAGAAGCGCCGTCGTCTCCTGTGGGCTGTAGGATCAGAACGAGTCAGACAAAGTTAAGATTCGATCCGAACATTGAAACATGAGGAGCCGAAATTCCAGAGAGGATCCCAAGGCTGCAGCAGGATGTTCGTCATTAATCAGATTCCTAGCTCCAGCCCTCTGAAGAAAGCAAACCAACAAGCCTCTTTCACAGAACAGCTTGCAACATTAAAACAAAAGGAACACTTATTGATAAGTCCAATGAAGGAAGGAAACTGTCAAATTTGGGGCAAGTAATCAGAACTGATGATCAAAGAGATGGCCATCACGTGTTCCACGATAGAAATCACAGCTTCTCTTATCTCCACATAGAAGAAAGATCAGACTGAAATTCCTTTGTCCACAGAGTCGCTTCCATATGCACCTAAAATCATCTTAAAAGGACTTATGAGCAACTAATGAACTCCATATTATATATGTAACCCACACAATTGATGATCATGTTTTAATCACATATGATGTATGTCTTTTAATAACTAGGGAATAGTTAATTAGGGAAGAGTTAATATTCATGTTTGGTATGTATGAGTTTGAAAATTCATGCTTTAAATGTTTCTTCCAATCAATTCTTTGTCAAATGTACCATAGTCTTGTTAGAGAAATCATGTCCAAAATTGTACTCTGTAAGAGCTGGAAAATTTGGACCATATGACTGATAAGATAACATTTTAGATTTATGAATGGGGAGGAGAAACATACAACACCATGAGCCAAGATCATTTCTAATTGGTCAAGACGTCCAGATAGGACGGTCTAGAAGCCGAGTTTAAATACTCAGGACACCTCTTAGCTCTCTTGGCTCTCTCAGCTCTCTTCGCTCTCTTGGTTCCTCTCTTTCTTCTTCTCTTTTGCCACCGCGTTTTGACGCTGCTCTCTGAGCGTGCTCTGGCCTATGTGCCAGCTGCCAACACAATGAGAAGAAAACCCACCTAGTCTCGTTACATTCTTTTATTCTTTTACTTTAATTTCTTGTCTTTCCGTGAGAGTTTCGTTAAGTTAAGTTTGCCGCAAAGTCCAGCTTCGACTGCACTCGCCTCAAACTTCAACCAGACCAACTCAGCATCAAGAGCCAACGCCCAAGACATCACTACGAAAGACCACTGAACTCAGCCAATCTGCAACCTCGGGAAACCCCTTTCTCCAAAGACGACAAGGACACAAGGGAATCCCTTAAGGCAACACAAGCAAGTACAACCTCCAGACTTTTGCTGAGTCGGTGCAGTTTAATATAAATTTTAGCCTCATTGAGAAACTCAATGCGAGGGTCAAATGATTGATGGTTCAGGTCTATAGGCAATTGCACATATTGCTGTAAACATGGGATTTCACGTTTTCATTCTTTAAACTCATCCTTTCCTCACTTTCTCCCTTTCTGCAACGTGTGAATGTGTGAATGCGTGTGTTCATGTGTTAGATTAGATTAGTTTACATGTCTTAGGTTTATATAAATATAGTCTTATTTATATTGAAAAGAGAAGTATCTTGTGTTTTGTGCTTAAAAGTTAATGTCTTAATCTGCCGATCTTGTTACTGTGCTATTTAATAGTGTTTTCACTATATTTTGGATTTTAATATCCAGTGCAGAGTTGATGTTATACGGCTCGTTCAGTGACTCGCTGCCGATTCAGTGATCAGCCGTGAAACAGTGATTCTGTTCAAATTCCCTATAAAATCATAAATGATTTCCTTTGAGCTAAATTGACTTGTTTCCCTTATATATTATATATTTATATTTAATTTTTACAGGGCCAAGGCTCATTTAAAATGGACTGTTTCAAAGTGGAAAAGTGTTCTATGGTCAGACGAGTCCAAATTTGACATTCTTGTTGGAAATCACGGACGCTGTGTCCTCCGGGCTAAAGAGGAGGGAGACCTTCCTGCGTGTTATCAGCGTTCAGTTCAAAAGCCAGCATCTCTGATGGTATGGGGGTGCATAAATGCATACAGTATGGGCAGCTTGCATGTTTTGGAAGGCACTATGAATGCTAAAAGGTATATAAAGGTTTTAAAGC
Source organism: Spinibarbus caldwelli (assembly GCA_039654775.1). NCBI lineage: Eukaryota > Metazoa > Chordata > Actinopteri > Cypriniformes > Cyprinidae > Spinibarbus > Spinibarbus caldwelli. Next base: position 30,535,190 of record CM077246.1, on the reverse strand, counting down.
AACATATGCTCCTCTCCAGACGACGTCTATTTCAGGGAAGGCCTTGTGTATTTCAGCAGGACAATGCAAAACCACATACTGCAGCTATTACAACGGCATGGCTTCGTAGTAGAAGAGTCCGGGTGCTGAATTGGCCTGCCTGCAGTCCAGATCTTTCACCTATAGAGAACATTTGGCGCATCATAAAACGAAAAATACGTCAAAGATGACCACAAACTCTTCAGCAGCTGGAAACCTATATCAGGCAAGAATGGGACCAAATTCCACCACCAAAACCCCAGAAACTCATAACCTCGATGCCCAGACGTCTTCAAACTGTTTTGAAAAGAAGAGGAGATGCTACACCAGGGTAAACATGCCCCCATCCCAACTATTTTGAGACCTGTAGCAGGCATCAAATTTGAAATGAGCTAATTTTGTGCATAAAATTTTACAATTTCTCAGTTTAAACGTTTGTTATGTTATCTATGTTCTATTGGCTCATGTGATTTGAAAGTTTTCATTTTATTCAAATTTTAAAAACGTCCCAACATTTCCGGAATTCGGGTTGTAAATGAATCAGCCTTTTTGAAAGAATCAACTGAATATTCAATATGAATGATTCAATGAATCACTCATTAAGACGGGACTTGCACAACCTACTGGCAGTTTTAGCGTCATATTGCTTTATTCATGACAGGATTAAACCAGCCAAGGTACCAGCACAAAAACACACTCAGCGTAATATTGTTTAATTATTATCGTTATCAACATCAACACAAAATCACACATCCCTCTCTCCATGGTGCGCTTGATCAGATATGCATTGTGAGTGACAGGCAAGCAAAACTGTGGGAGGTTTTAGATAGTCAAGCCCATCTGAATTTTCTGAGCAGAACACCAAGTGGCCATTATACTAAAATTTCTGTTTTTATAAAAACATTTTTCAAAGCTTTGTCAATGAAAGCTGTTGGTATTCTTTTTGTTATATTTGGTCATCCGTAGTCACCCTGCAAACAGGCCTGCCGTGGCCCTTTACGGGCCCACTTAGGGCTAGCCTAAGGGCCCCCAGCGGGCTGCCTCCACAGGGCCTCTGAGATTTTGCTCATTGGCAAAACGCTGGCCCCTTAGCGCTGGCAGCCTTCACTTAGCCCCAAGGTAGCACTCACTAGGCCCAGACACTGCCCGCACTATTAAACTACAACAGGGGTGCCCAACCCTGGTCCTGAAGATCAACCTTCATGCAGAGTAGAGGCTGGGCGCTCCTAATCTACAACAATACATCTGCTTCTTTATCAATACTTTCCAGCTACTATAACTTAAGTCTTTTGGGGAAAACAGCTATTATACATCTGAAATGGATGCAGTCACCACATAACTAATCTCTGTATTGTCAAACATGTACAGTAGTCAAAGGGTTTTCAAATCAGTTTATTAAATACAAAATAGAAAACATTCAATTCAGGTTAATACAGCTACATACAGCCAAAAATGTAAACACACAAAAGTACAAAAAAAATAAATAAAATAAAATAAAAGAAAGCAAACAAAGCCATGTAAAGGCCATACAAACAGATAACATCTCTGCAAAAAAACATCAACTCCTTACTTTAGACTGGGCTTGAAATTACACATTTCCCAACCAGGACACAGCACAATATGCTTAGCAGGTGAGCCATGCTGCCCACATGAAAAAATACTATATTAAATTTACTATGTAAAATGTAGTAACATTTCTATAGTAAATACTATAGCGTTTTTGAACCGTACTATTGTAAAGATACTATAGTAAATTGTGGGGGAAAAGTACTATAGAAATTTATAGTAAATTTACCATCGAAAATGTTGTAAAATTTCTCTAGTAAATACCACTGTGTTTTTGAACCATACTATAGTAAAGGTACTACAGTAAATTTGTACTAACTTATGAATGGTAATTTGCTGTGGTAATCCTACTATAATAATAGACAAATTACTTTAGTCATTACTGTAGTAAATTTTCTAACACTCCAGTATAGGATACTACAACATATACTAATACAACGCATACAAATTCCTTAAAGTGAACACCACCAAACAACATTTTAAGGAGTATTTTTTTTTTTTTTTCTTGGCTGCTTTGTTTAACTTTTGCCCGAAATTGCTGTCATGCAGAAATGGGAGTCTGGCCTTGGCACCCCCAGAAAAAAACACACACACGTTAATTTATTACTGGTAAATTCACTTTTTTTTTGTCTTAGTTACAATTGTTAATGACTCTTACTTGACATATCCTAAGTCTTTCTTGGGATGCACGGCTTAACTGGAGTGCCTTTTGATGACTGAACCCCAGTCACTGAATGTTTTCAGGCCCATGTCTCTATTGTTGCAGACAAGCAACGGGAGTTGACTTGACAGGAGTAGGGCCTAGCACAGGCAGTCCTGACTGCAGAAGACTCTCCAGCCTCTGCACAATTCCTGGCGGATCTATCTGAAAGAAAGGCAAAGATTACTGACAAATACACAAGTCGGGTCTAGTCTGAACTTTGGGTGACTTAACACAGATACAAACAGATGTGGACAAATTTGTTGGTACTCTTACAGTTAATTAAAAATGCTTAATTCCTCCTAAAGAGTGATGAAATTAAACACAAATGTCTCATGTGTATACCATATGTCTCCAACAGGATAATAACCCAAAATATGCAGCTAAAAGTACACAAGAAACCAAGAAACATGCAGTCTGGAGAAGGCAACCCTTGTGTGTTGGAGGTTGCTATGGGGTGCAAAGATTTTTATATATTTTTTAAAGCATACCTTTAATCTTGAACTATATCCATGCTAGTGAAGTGCTGCTGCTTCTTTTTTCTTCATTGGGCTTAAGTGTTGCCTTTAAAAAAAGAATAATAGGATAAAACACCTAAATAGTATTGATTTGAATGATGTAGAAAGAAAAAAAATGCACCATTCCCATTTAAAAGCTATGCATTTTTTTCTGGCTTCAGTGCAAAAGCTGACAAAATGCTACTGAACTTTTTATTAAATATCATATTAAAATGACTTCTACTAACTGTTAATCTTAGCTAAACATCTTCCTTTCCTATCAGTCTTAAATCCTTTATTTGTTTTTTCTTTTCCCTTTTCCCTGCTCAGGTCTTGACATGTTTTCCCTGTCATTGTATTTGGCCATCATTTTGACCAAAACCTGTTAATCATCAGATGCAGATAATGGTTTACTGGGTCTTTAATGCGTTCAGTAGAATGTTACCGATGCACTGAAGCTGTTTCTATAGCAGCATAGCTACAACAGACGCATCAAAACACTATACTATGCTTACTTTAACCGATAATTCATGAGACAGTAAGAGAACTGACAAGGTTAATAAGAGACTTAACTTACCAATATCCTCGCTGGGAAGTGTGGTCTTCTGTTTGGTTCAATACACACATTTGGAAAGGGCAATTTGGCGTTCCTTGTAACCATGAGAGCTCCCCAAACTCACCAGTAGGAAAATAACAGGACAAATTTGACGGTAATTAAACGTTCTTGCTGCAACGTCGTCTTAAACTTTGTTTGCTGAAGACCTCGGCCGCTCGACTGTTGCGACTGGCGCGCTGATAATTGTTGTAGTTAAAATAATTGTTAAAAAGCTAAATAAATAAAAGTTACATTATTGTTTTCCTTACAAAATGTCAGACGACCATACAAATGATATCTATCTGTACCGGTTTCGAAAAGTATAGTGCTAGTGCTACAGAGAGCACCAGCGCTGTTAAGGTTTTCTTTCTACTTAGCACTAGAACACACTGTATTTTCATATTATTCTATAGTAACCCATTGATTATTTCTATAGTAACCCATTGATTATTTCTACTATTTTATGATATAGTATAAATTAATAAAATGTAGAAATACTACAGTATACTTCAATATTACTACAGTTTACTATAGTAAAAACTTTTTACTACAGTTACAAACTCACTATAGTTAATACTAGAGTATGCTGTAGTATAAATTAACAAACTGTGTGTTATAGTATTTTTTGACGAAATACTATAACACACTACAGTGTACTACAATTTACTATAGTTTACTACAGTTTATAAACTTTGTCAGTACTACAGTATGCTGTAGTATAAGTTAACAAGGTGTAATAAATACTATATACTACAGTATACTATAATTTAAATTAATTTAGTAATTTATAGTATTTTTTCATGTGGGTGGCTACTGCTGCTTGTTATTGCTAATTCCCTCTACCCACATGGCTTTACTTAAGGAAACCTAAACCACCCTAGCACCCCTAGTGGTAAGGAAGAAAACTGCCCACAAATTTCTTGTTAACAGGCTCATGTCTGTAACACCTAGGGAGGGGCGATACCTCTTATTTTATTTTCAATCCGATACCGATATTTTCAAGCCCATTATCGTCGATATTGATACCGATACCTCTAAACTAAATTGATCTTTTAAATTATTAAAAGAATATAATAAGTAATTATACTCACTTAATATTAGATTTTAAAGTAATGCATTTTTAACATTTAACATTAACTTTTTTTTTTTTTGTTTACACTGTCAGAAATAAAATATACTATAATTGTATTTTAGCCCTTTACAGGGGCAGTAACCTTAAAGGTGCAACTATACCCCTAAAAGGGAGCATATTAGTACCATACAAGTATGCATGCTTTAAGAGTAGATAAGTTACAAAGGTGCACCTTTGAGGGTACCTCATGAAAATTTAAACATGGTACTAAAATGTATTATTATTACCATGGTAAATTTGTGGTTACTGCAGTTTTACTACAAATACTGTGGTAAACTGTGGTTACTGTAATAAAACCATGGTTAATTTTTGTAAAAGGCTGCCAGGCTGTTGTACCCCTAAAGGTGAAACTTTAGCTTTTTTTTTTTTTTTCTGACAGATTTACTAACAGCAATTAGAGAACACAACACAATCCATTTGAACTTTTAACAACCAGTTTAAATACATTTACATGCTAAAAACTTAAAATAAATATTACATGTACACAAAAGTTTGGGGTCGGTAAGATTTTGTAATATTTTTATTTATTATTATTTTTTTTTTTTAAATAAGTCTCATGCTCACCAAGGCTACATTTATTTGAACAAAAATACAGTAAAAACTGCAATATTGTGAAATATAAAAATTAAAAATAACTTTTCTATTTTAATAGATTTTAAAATGTAATTTAAAATGCATCTGTGATCAAAGCTGAATTTCCAGCATCATTACTCCAGTCTTAAATGTCACATGATCCTTCAGAAATAATTCTAATATCATTTGCTGCTTAAGAAACATTTCTGATTATTGCTGCTTCATATTTGTGTGGAAACCGTGATGCATTTTTCAGAATTAATTTTATATATAGTAACAATGTTATGTAATGTAATAATGTGGCAATGGTTTCTTAAGATCGACTTATGCTTCAGATGCTTTTGGGAAGCGCAGCCCTATTTGAACAAACACTATGAGCCATGCGTCAGCAGCAAACGCTGTCTGTGATTGATTGTTCTGTCTTTCAGCATTTGCGTGCGTTCCGATGAGCAGGAGAAATAGCTCTATCCAACACAATTATTTGCTAATATAGTCTATTTTTCCACTTAGAATCTTATTTTATGCACCAAATTTCTTGATAAATAAATAAAATTAATGGTTAAAAAATGCACTTTAGAATCGATATTTTTATGTGTGGATTCAAGGATCGATCTGCCCATCCCTACTAACACCTGAAATATGGCTCGTGAGACCCACTTTCCAGCAGAGTTTAGCTACAACTTGATCAAACTTTCCCAACTGTGGTTTTCTAATGATCCTGAAGACATTGATTAGCATGCTCAGGTTTGTTTGATTAAGGTTAGAACTAAACTCTGCAGGAAAGTGAATCTGGCCTATGTGAAACTACAGGTTCTGGAAAGGTCTCTTTTGGTTTGAGCCATTCCAGTTCAGCTGAGTGGCTAAAGAATGGCCAATCAATGTTAGTATTCTCCTAGTTGCATTACAGGGCTGCCTACACCAAACCTGCATGAGCCCAAAGGTACAAAAGTTGCTCTGGGCCCGAACGGGCTGGCCCACACTGGGCCATCATTGGATTAATGTGGGCAGTCCCATAGTGTGGGCTGATCACAGAGAGCCTGCGTTGAGCCCAAATCTGTGGGCCTCGCCTGGGCAAGCCCACACTGGGCCTGTTTAGGTTTGGTGTGGGCTGGCCCTAGTTCAGTGTGCCCGCAAAAAGTCAGCATGGGCCCTGCAGAGGCATGTTTGCAGGGCATTTAACTTAATGCATCATTTAAGGTACTTCCGCTTCTTTGGCTGGTGAAACAAATTTAAACCTAGTCTTGAACACAGAAGGCTGCATCTCTTTCAGGAACTCATGGTCTAAATGATCCATTGACGAGCTGAAGAGGTCGTTCCTCAACAGTGTGTCGTAAACAGTAGGTCACTAGACTAGAGGAGCATGGATGCACTTTTTCTGAGTCTGACACCACAGTGACTCAGAGAAGCAAACATCAGCAACTGACTGATACGTGTCTGAGTCCATGAGTCACAGAGACCGAAGCCGCGTTCACCAGCACTGATACACAACAGCCAGGTTACTCTCCAAAACACATCTGCCATTAAATGCCCTGGTTTCTTCTTAAACATAAACAATCTTAATCAAACTGAGTTTATTAAACCAATCCAAAGGATTTTTATGATAAACTGAAGTGAACTTGTGAGGGGATGAGATCACTGAATCTGTGTGAGAGAACAAGGTTTATTCATGCATAAGTGGTAGAAGTCAAAATCTGAAAATAAACTCTTTTATTAAGCCAAACACCACATGCTGCAATTCTGAATTATTTCTGATGCAACATTGCCAGCTATCACCCATAGGCGACAAATGAGATCTCTTTAATTTAACAAGATTTAGGGCTGCAACTTAGAATTATTTTCAGATTGATTAAGCTATCGATTTTTAGTTAATTCATCAATAGATTAGTTTCCGGTTGATTAACTCTTTTGTCAGTGAATTGAGAAATCAAATTCTCCTTGATCTTTTTTACATATAACAGGTCAACGTACTACAAAAACATCCTGTAAGTTTCAGAACTCGTAATTAGTCCAAAAAACAGCTTATATTGAAACCAGTCCGCCAAAATGATTGGTTTCATATTTTGTCTCAGTATGACATCATGAGTTTTTACTGTGCCACTAATGCTTCAGTTACTGATTGATTGATATATACTGAGTGTACTTTAGTATATACATAGTATTTATACTTTAGTATTTAAGTTTTTAACCAAAATGACCCATATCATTTTTAGACTTCATCACAACAGTGCTCGTCTATTATTTTAATATGCAAACTGTGAGCCAATCATAGCACTGGGTGTTGTTTTTTTTTTCCAAATCCTAAATCAAAACAGTGTTTCAATAAGAGGGTTAAAAAAAGACAGTAAATAGCCTATTACTTCTAAATTATGTTTTGATGTAAAAATCTGATGTAAAAACAAAACAAAAAAAACATTAGAAGTAGATCTTTGAAACCATTACAAATGCAGAAAAAAAATGCAGTTCATGATACCTTTAACTTACCATTAAATAACTGTAACTTCTGTCATTATTCTTTCAATATTTCAATTAAACATTCTCATAAAAAAAAATTACATTTCAGCAGTAACAGCTGGATATACAGATGAACACAACCGTGAATAAACTAAACCACTCATGATTAACATGAGACTTATTAACAATCATTCAGTTCAGTGTGGCTCTCACATTACATGAGGTGACAGACGACTAGCTGTCCAGCGTTACACAGAACACAGCTTCAAGTCCTGAAAATGTGCAGGTGTGTAGAAATGCACATAAAAAGCAAAATGTATGAATGTAACCATATTAAGCATAAACTATGGGATTGAAAACCTTGTTCTATTGTTTCCAAAGTCAGAGATCTCAATATAAAGTCAAAGTTCTATACTCTTGTCTGTCTACAGTAGTGTCTCTTTAGGAACCGCAGAAGAAACATCCGAGATTATACTAAACATAACTGAGAAATAAAACAGAAACCTCAGAGCAAATTCATACTCTAATCGATTTGCCTATACAGATACAGGCTTTCAGTGCCGGAAGCTCAACTAATGAAAATCAGTTCTATCGATGAGAGCTTTTTGGGCATCTCAACCACTGCAGCACAACAGATCAATTCAGATGGTTTACAACCATATTGTACTCCGCTGAAAAATACCCCATTTCACAGGCTTTGATATGGCAACTTCTAAACTTCATCAAAAATGTTGTACTGTTAAATATCAAGCCTCTGAATATGAAAGCAAGCTGGCGAACAATTGTTTCTTATCAGTCCAAATGTAAAACAGGTGGTTTAATGACAGTATATTCAGTGTACTGTGAATCTACTGTAATTTAATCCACCGAGTTTGTACGTGTGTGTGAAGAATAAAGAGATAAAGCGAGCACGTGAATGTGTGCGTGTAAAATGGAGAGATGTGTGAATGAAGGGGGGATTGATCCAAAGCCTTCTCTTCTCCTTCTGTGCTCCACACACAGGATCATCAGCCACACTCGCTGTGTGCCGTCTACATGCAGAAATCAACATTAAAACCAATATCTGGATTACCATCGTGTGATGCACACTCACTTTCAATTCAGTGATCTTTCATCAAGCAGTTGTTCAGATGAAGCCTTCATGACACGTGAGGATGCACGGCTGGTTTGATGTATCTTAAGGTGCTAATTTACTGCAAATATTTGACAGTATCAGTACATGTTACAATTAAAGTGCCATTACTTCAGTTCCAAGTCAATACTAAAAAAAATAAAGTCTTACTGTGGCAGCGAGTTCTCAAGCAAACACACTGCATTTATAAACAGGCAAATGCAATCGGTGAAAATGCCCACCATGACAAGATATTCATGTAAATGCAGTTGGTTTGTTTTAAAGGGACATCTACCCAAAAATGAGCATAATTTTCTCCCCATGATGTAATTTCAATCCTGTATGACTTTCTTACTTCTGCGGAACACAAGATATTGAGGAAAAAGTCTCAGAATTTTTGTCCATACAGTAAAAGTCAATGGGGTCCAAAACAACATTCTATAAACTAAAAAGTCACTGTGACAAACACTGAGAGTCACTGAGGTCCAGTGTTGCTTTGGACCCCATGGACCTTTAGTATATTATAAATAAAAAGAGTAGAAACATTCAATCGAATTATTGTAAAACTGTACAATAAGGTTCCATCTGTAAACTTTATGTAACTGCGTTAGTTAGACTAACAAAGAAAAATACTAACAAATGTACAATACTTCTAAAGCAATTCATCTCAGTTAGTCAATTTCAGCATTTACTAATACACTTTTCAAATTAAAAGCTGTATCTGTTAATATTTTTAATTGAGCTGAGCTAACATTAACTAACAATGAGCAATTGTATTTGTCTTAACAAAAGTAAACAAAGATTAATAAAAAATAATAACAAATGTATTGCTCATTGTTAGTTAATGTTAGCTAATGCATTGATTGTAATGTAAAGTAGTGCCAAAATATCTTCTTTTGTGTTCTGCAGAAGGAAGAAAGTCAAACAGTTTTGGAAAGACATGAAAACAATGACAAACTGTTGATTTCCTTGCTCGTGCATGTGTGTCACTGCTATAGCCAACCATAAATTGCAAGAAAGTGACATTTTAGAGGGTAATTCAAGAAATACCTGTAAAATAACAGTGTTTTTCTGTAAATGTTTAATGAAAATTTCTGTAGAAAGTTTTTGCACTTTATGTAAATTAGGATATTTTACTTTAATTTTATGTTTTTTGTTTGGCAGCCATCTATACAATCTAAACAAATCTATTGACTTATTGGTACAAATTTATTGTTTACAATCTATAAGTTAACGTGAACAGAGCAATGCATACTGCATTTTTTTTTTTTTTTTTATGCAGTATGCATTTATATATGCATCACTGTGGTATAAATTCAATCAGCAGAGTTGTTAGTAATGTCCATGCTTTGTTTCTGTTTAGCTGAAGTAGTTTGCAGAGCAGTGCCCATGTTTGGCTCTTGCTCGTCTCCTCAGACTCTCACCTGTTCATCCAGCGGCTCTGATTGTGACAGACAGCCTGATAAAAACAGCCATCTGATTCACTGTTTTGGAGAATGCTTTGAAAAGAAACGCAGCAGACCATCTGACATGAATGTTGTGCATTTTCAATCACTGCTACATTCAGCAGAATACAGCTTATTTAGATTGTCTCAAAGCGTAGGATTTTAAGGAATTGTTGGTGCACTCCCCGCGTCAAGACTCATCCAAAAGGTAGACAGCAACATTATTCTCCCTTTAAAGATAATATTTGGCTGCATTGGCCACAAGTAGCCTTCACAGAAAAGGCAATCCCAGAATGCACTGCAACTAGTTTAATGAAAGAATGTAAGGTGAGATATATAGATATACACTACTGGTCAAAAGTTCTGAATCATTAAGATTTTTCAATATTAAGCAGCAAAACTTTTTTCAACTGACAATAATAGGGTGAAGTCAGCTAAAATGGGCTATCAGGTAAAATGGGCCAAATAAGGTTGTAGCGTCATATCTCTTTCATTTTTTACACACAATCAGAATAACTGATCTTGCATTGTTGCTTCAACACTTGTTGACATGTAACAATAATTTAGATTTGTCTGAGTTTTTAAGGCGGGCAGGGCAGAGTGTTATATGACGCTTGTCAGAGAAGTTGTAAGGTAAGTGAGCCTGACATAGTAAATTTCATTCCTCACTAATAAGGGTACTAAAGCAATTATAAGTAAGCTTACCAGCAAAGCAAATGTTTATGAACAATGTTTTGACATGCTCTTTCAAAAAAAAAAAAAAAAAAAAGAAGTTTAATTTAAAAAAGAAACTTAGATTTTTGTGAAAAAGGTCATTTTAGGTGACTGGTTAAGCTAAAATGGGCCACAATTTTCAGCTAAAATGGGCTGTATACACATGCACACTTTTACACAGAAATTGAGGGTGAAAATAGGTTTATAGGCCTAGATATATATCCATACAAAATCTTAACAGTCTTTTAAAATATATATAAATTATATCTGCAAAGACTGCCTTTGAAGGGAATGCAGCAAAATATCTAACTGGCCTTACTAGGTGCAATGTAAAGACTGACAGTATACAGGAAATGTTACAGTGTTTTTGTATTTTGTTTTTTGTCAAAAAGATGTCCTAATCTTTAACAAAATGTCTGACAAATATTTGACAAGCATACACACATACATGCACACAAAAGACACCAATGCACAGAAACACACACCTATATAACATGATCAGTTTATTTTTAATTGTATTGTTTAAAGAAATATTCCTTCAACTTTCTATTTAATGAAATACATTTATGGTATTGTTGGAATGGCACACTAAAGACAATAGTGTCAATTTACTGTTAAAAATAAAATGATTTCAGCTGAAATTACCTGGCCCATTTTAACTGAACAGATGGCCCATTTTACCTGAATGTTGTGCCGTGGCTCAAGAAGGTACCTGCTGATACTCTAACTCTCATAATTTTAAAACAATTATACTTTTTCACATTTAAAAAATATTTATATATTTAAGAGACCCATGCTAATTTATAAAAATATCATTAGATCTCATGCATAGCTTATTTGATGGTATTATAAGTCATCTACCAAAACGTGGCCCATTTTAGCTGACTTCACTCTAAATGTTTCTTGAGCAGCAAATCAGCATATTAGAATGATTTCTGAAGGATCATGTGACACTGAAGACTGGAGTAATGATGCTGAAAATTCAGCTTTGATCACAGAAATAAATGACAAATACTCAAATGCAAAACAGTTATTTTAAATTGAAATAATATTTCACAATATTGCTGATCATAAGGGACTTATATATCGTATTTAGACCATGTGTAATGATTATAGTCCATCTGTAAACATCTACTTCCAAACTGACTGTTTTATCCAGAATTTTTGTGTGCTCCAAGTCAGGTTGTAATTTAGCTGCTAGTTGTTCACTAGGCAATGGAACAGAACTTAAAGCTGCAGTCCGTAACTTTTTTTGGTTAAAAATTATCCGAAATCAATATTTGAGCAAGTACATAACCAGCCAGTGTTCAAAACTATCGCCTTACTTTAGCCTGATTCACAACAGTAAGCTTATAATAATGTTTTCTAATTTGAGTGGTACGGGTAGGTTTCCACGGGAAATTCGAGCATGGCACTGCGTCATTATGTTACATCTGTAAACATAACAGAAGTTGTCCCGGCTAGTAGGCTATAGCACGTGCGGATGCTGCAGGTGGTGGACCATTTATAGCCTTTTCTCACAGCAGCTAGAATAATTAAATGTATCATATTGATTGCGGATTGCAATCCAGAAAGGATTATGTGTTTATGAAACACGTGAATGAAATAAAATTATATTCCAGTTTTAAATGTGCTTCTGATTACAGATAGCCTGGGATTACACAGGATTTGTATTTTAAAGAAAACCAGTTCGAAGGGAGCATAGTTTGCTTTTTGGGTTAAAAGAATTTCTTAATATGAAATTCGAATGGCGTGACAATTAGAGATTAGACTGTACAGAAATTGACATCTACACGTTAATACACACTATAACCGATCATTAGATTTAAATACAATTGGTAGCGCGAGTTATTGTAATTATTTTTTCCTCAGTTGGGCAGAACAAACGTGGCAGACTTGTTACTTACTTGTTCCGATGGCAATATACAGTGAAAATTCTTATTTGGGTCATATACAGTATTCCAAGATGTAGGCTAGAATCTGTGATTCCTGAGTACAGTATCTTTGTTCTGCAGTGAGGGGCTACTGGTGCGGTGACCGACTGCCACACATTCACCTCAAAACATTAGATTCATCTGAGCTGGAGCCGCGCCGGAACAACGGATCACAACCCCACACACGGAAGATAATTCCGCAAGAGGCTGCAATTCCAGGTTTTCAAACAGAGATGGCGACAAAGAGGCAAAACTTACGGACTGCAGCTTTAAATTGAGTTTTTACCCTTCCTAATATAATTGTAATATATGTGATACATTCTGCATACTCTACAGTGTTGTATGTTTACTAATGTACCCCAGTTTTCCCCGCACTGGAATTATCCCAATATCCATCTCCAATTATAAGGAGGCATTGTGGCGGTAGATATCCAGGCACTAATCAGTTGTGATCAGTTTGGGCAGATGCATATGTGAGAGCGTCTGCTGTGGGAGGAGAAGATCTGCCCGCAATAATTTCATGTAATTTAATAATAAATGTAATCTAATAATAATAATAAGCCTAATAATGTCACGTGTCTGTTTCGGTTTAGTTCCGTGTTGCCCTTATTTAGTATTTCCTGTTCTCGTTTAGTTAATCATTGCTCATTTAGATCACCTGTTTTGTATTCATCGTCTTGTTTGCTCCTTTTGTTTGCCTGCCTTTATAAGTCTTCAGTTTCCTTCTCTCCTTTGTCCTGGATTAATGTTATTTAATGGAAAGTGTGTGTTGATGTTTATTAAAGTCTCCTTTTCGTTTACTCCTTCGTCGTGCGCCTTATTGCTACAACCACATCCCGTGACAGAATCCAGGACCTAAAACAGATAATGGAGATTGCCGAGCATTTCGCCGTCCTGGCCCGCCGAGATCTCCCACTGTCGGAGTTTGTGAGTGAGTTCAGTGGGCTCGCCGTTTGAATGGGGCTTGACGATGCAACGCTGAACTCTCTGTTCTGGATCGGGCAAATTACCATTGCCCCGTGGACCTCCCAGACACCACTGGATTGAGCTGGAGGGAAGGGATCCTCCGGTGTCTGGAGAGTGTCCCACCCCGATCCAGAACAAGACCGCCGTCCAGTCCGTCCGCCATTCCCCCGTCAAGCCTGTCAGTCGTCGCTCACTCAAGCCCGCCATCCGCGGCTCACTCAAGCCCGCCGTTCGCGGGGAAGTCAAGCCCGCCGCCGTTCGCGGCTCACTCAAGCCAGCCGTTCGCGGGGAAGTCAAGCCCGCCGCCGTTCGCGGCTCACTCAAGCCTGCCGGCTCCAGCCCCAGAGCTCATGGATATTGCGCTACCCTCGGAGTTCTCGGCTCCTGTCCTCTCCCCAGAGTCCGCTCCAGGATGCTCTCCTTCGCCTTCGCTGGTCCCGTCCAGCTCCCTGTCGTCTCCCTCATCTTCCTCGTCTCCGCTGGTCCCGTCCAGCCCTCCATCGTCTCCATTGGCTCCTACGTCTCCGCTGGACCCAGCCAGCTCCGCTCCTCGCAAGCGCCCTCCAGAGCCCGCTCCTTGCAACCGCCCTCCAGTGTCCGCTCCTCCAGAGCGCCCTCAAGTGTCCGCTCCTCCAGAGCGCCCTTCAGTGCCCGTTCCTTCAGAGGGTCCCCCAGAGTTCCTAAGTCTCCCCAAGAAAATTTGGGGGGGGGCATATGCCCGCGGTCGAGCCGGTTAAGGCCACGGAGGATCTGCCATGGCCTCCTGAGTCTCCTGATCTGAAGTATCCCGAAGTATCTGCTCCGCCATGGCTCCCTGTACTCCCTGATCCGCCATGGCTTCCCGAACTCTCTGCTCCACCTTGGCTCTCTGATCCGCCCTGGAGGCTCTCCTTGGCTCCGCCCTGTTCCTGTCTTGTACCAGCCTCCAGGGCGCCCGCCCCCCCTCCCTGATGGAACTGTTACAGCGCGAGACGCGCCTTCCGGGAGGGGGGGCGATATCTGTCACGTGTCTGTTTCGGTTTAGTTCTGTGTTGCCCTTATTTAGTATTTCCTGTTCTTGTTTAGTTAATCACTGCTCATTTAGATCACCTGTTTTGTATTCATCATCTCGTTTGCTCCTTTTGTTTGCCTGCCTTTATAAGTCTTCAGTTTCCTTCTTTCCTTTGTCCTGGATTAATGTTATTTAATGGAAAGTGTTTGTTGATGTTTATTAAAGTCTCCTTTTCGTCTACTCCTTCGTCGTGCGCCTTATTGCTACAACCACATCCCGTGACAAATAATAATAAGAATGTAACAGACTTACATTAAATTGAAATTTAATGTAAATTAAAGATTAAATTGAAATCTTAATATTGCCCATTTTTGATGCTTTTGACAATATCTCTGGCTATCATCGACACATGATACGATGCAACTCAGCACGGGGAGGTTATCGCCCGCAATGTGTGCCCATATGCCACTGTGTGGAAATAGTTTTATGAATTGTAGGCACTATCTATTGTAAATGGTTAGAATTTACCATGTTTTCCTAACAGTTGGCATTGAGAGTTACTGACACTTGATGGTCAGAAAGAATTACTAGATGTGTATAAAAAAATAAATAAAATAAATGAATGAATACAAAAACAATTTAAAAAAAACTCCCTACCTTCTCTTTTTTCTATATGCATTCGTAAATTGTATTACTGTGTAAGTGTCATATTTGTCAGTTGGCATTAGAAGTTATATTACTAATAATGAGAAGTTTAAGTTTAAGCATATGAGCAGATGAGAAGTTTAATACCACAGAAAAAAAGTAAAATATGCTTTTTTCAAAGCAGCTGTATATAAAAAACACATAGCACATAAAGTTTAGGCATTCATTACTTTCAATTTAATTAGTTTTTTAGCACCCCCTCTGAACTGTTAAGCCTCCCTTTAGCACTCCCAACAAAAAAATCATGGAGCTGCCACTGATAACTTGTAAATGCCCGTGCACATTTTACTTTCACTTTCGAATTAGCGGTTTCGGCATCAACTGATTGAATGGACAACAACAAAACAGTACAAACAACAAACAACTTATTTTAAACATAGAATGATTAATTTTTTTTAACAAAACTAATAAAATACACCATGGTAGCCTATAGGCATAATATAAAAAACAAATAACTTCCACAAAGTTTAATTATAAAAAAAAAAAAACGAAAATCGGCAAACCAATTAAACAAGAAATGAATGTTCTTCCAATGCACTTCCAAAATCACCTTTTAGATAAACTGCAACAGTTAACAGGCCTTTAAAATACAAAATATTTTTAAAGCAGGCGCTTTTGTATTTCGTTTCGAAACTAAATCTTCCGTCACCCTCGTCTTTCTCACCTCACTCGTCAGCTCGACTCACTCTCCTCATGCGATAAATGAAATCTGACTCCTGCCGCGGATCTCTGATGCCTGATGTGACTGTTATTCGGCACACTGCATTGAGCAGCCACGTTCAGTTTTTAATTGTACTCTCTGTTCTCTAACTGAACTAAATGATTTTTTTAGGCTATTATAAAAAAAAAAAATGACGGTGGGGGGCGGTGTCGCGGTGGGCAAGTGATGAAACCGGTGTTGCGGCTTAACACCGGGTAACACCGGTAATATCGACTACAGCAACATGCCTTGAACACCTACAAATCTAAAAACCCAAAACATCTTTAATTTGTATCTTTTTTCTATTTTTATTTATTTATTTGTGCTATTGCTTGTAATTTGTTCATTTGTTCTTATTTACTGACTGTTCACGTCTTAATGTTTGAACTTTGTTTGGGTAGAAGTTTTTGCTGTGGTATTGAAATTGGAATCGAGAATTGTAAAATTTAATTGGTATATAATTTTGGTGTCATATAAGCTTATTTATTATAATACAATATAACATGGTTTAAAAAAGTTACTTGAAGTAAAACATTTCAGTGTTACTTGAAATAATATAAATATTAACTATTAAATTATTTAAATTTCTTACTTATTCAGTTTAATCAATTTCTTATTAAGCATTAAAAGAAAAAACACCATCTCTGGAAGAAAGGGGCCCAAATTTCTGTCTTGCATACCCTCCTTAAAACTCTTCATGGCTCCCCTGTTGGTAGCCAGTGCAAATTGAAGAACAGAGGTGTGACGTGCAGCCCTAATCTATTTGAGCTCTATCTAGAGTTTACTATCAATCATGAAGAAGACAAGACAAGAAAAGACAAGACAAGAGCTGGGGAAAGAACAACTAACCCTGACAACAGCCGCAGAGGGTAACATCTATCAGCTGCAGGGGGTAACAGGGAGACGTCCCTGTCACTGCTCCGCCACCAGGAGACATTCCAGGATTAAAGGAGTGAAACATTGGTGAATGGTGGTTCCTGGCTGATGACCCTGCAGCTGACCCGTGGGCACCAGAGGAGGTGCGACTGGTAGTGATGCCTAGCAGGTGTTCCACCTACCTGTACATTTCAATGAAGTTCTGGTAACCCAGTGACTACTGCGAACAGGGCAGTTGGAGTCAAGGGAAGACTGGAGGATAGCCAAGAAAGACTGGCCGACCGCAGGGAAAGACCGCACCGGGAGTGGGCGACTAGTTACCCAACCCACTAGTACCTCAGGAGGGGCACACCCAAACCTTTACTACAAAGAACCCTAAGAAAAAGCAACCCGCAGGCCCTCTGAGAGGCGGGATGAAAGATGGGCCTAACAGGACGGAACACACGGTAACGACGACAATGGAAACGAACAACGAGATGAACACCAGAACTCCAGGAAATGAAGAGAAGATCCTCTGGAAGTGCGGATGTGGATGGGAAAAAGTTACCACGTTCCATGGGTTGCGAATCCACCAGGGGAAGCGAAAGTGTGGGCAGAAGGGCCAACAGCAACCTTGCACTGCCTTAGCAGGTGAGACAAGAGGGACCGAAAGCCAGGTTGAAAACCACAGAGCCGATGGACCCAAGATTGCAGAAGGCAAAGATGTCACAGAGGAAGAAGCCCCACTGGTGGAGGGAGAGTCCCCACGTGTGTACCAAGACCCAGTCGCCACCAAATCACACAGGACAGAGCCAAAAGCAGAGACAAAGAAACCAACTAGAAGAAGCAAGCTCAAATGGCCAAAATCAAGTGAGACAGAGGCATGGCGAACACTGGACACCGACCTGACTAA
This sequence comes from Spinibarbus caldwelli, assembly GCA_039654775.1. Lineage (NCBI taxonomy): Eukaryota > Metazoa > Chordata > Actinopteri > Cypriniformes > Cyprinidae > Spinibarbus > Spinibarbus caldwelli. Next base: position 30,517,324 of record CM077246.1, on the reverse strand, counting down.
GTCACTGGAGGGATCTTTGCGAGGAGGGGCGGAATCCAAGCTCAACCAGATTAGGGACATACTATACCAGGCCTGCAAGAACAGGTTTGGCGAAGTGACCTCCAACCAGAGGACCGCCCAAAGAGAGAAGGGAAGGAGGGAAAAGGAGATTGACCAGTTAGTGCAAAGGCGCCGACAACTATGAAAGAACTGGAGGAAGGCAACGCTGGCAGAGAAAGAGGGTCAGAAAGCCTTGTGGGAGGAGGTCAGACAAAGACTGTTCAGGCTTCGTAGGGCTGAACGCATCCACAACCGCAGGGAAAGGAAACAGAAAGAACGAGCCAGCTTCTTCAAAGATCCGTTTAAGCACGCCAGACAGCTGCTGGAGGAGAAGAAGAGTGGGAAGCTCGAAACCACCAGGGAGCAACTGGAACAGCACGTCAGAGAACAGTACAGCGATCCAGTAAGGAACGTCCTATTGGGAGCACCAGGTTACGAGCCTAAGTCCGCACCTCCGACTGCTGTGTTTAACATCATGCCCCCCAAGCTCAGCGAAGTCAGGCAAGTCGTGGAGAAGGCGAGGTCTTCATCAGCACCAGGCCCCAATGGAATCTCCTACAAGCTCTATAAGAACTGCCCCAAGGTACTAGAGCTGCTATGGTACCTCATGAAAACTGCCTGGAAAAAGCAACTCATCCCATCTGAATGGCAAAGAGCTATGTCGGTCTTCATCCCCAAGGAAGTGAACTCTAAAGACATCAACCACTTCAGAAATATCGCTCTGCTGAACGTAGAAGGAAAAATCTTCTTCTCAGTGCTGGCCAGAAGGATGACCACCTACCTACTTGAGAATGGCTACATCGACACCAACTGCCAGAAGGCGGGAGTCCCAGGCCTCTCAGGGTGTGTAGAGCACGCTACAATAATCTGGGACCAGATCCAGAAGGCCAAGCGGGAAAAGACAGACCTTGCACGTCGTCTGGCTCGATCTTGCTAATGCATATGGTTCAGTCCCACACCAGCTGATAATCTACGCTATGGAGTTCTTCCATATGCCCTCCTGCATAAAGAACATGGTGGCATCCTACTTCAATGACCTGCAGATGTGCTTTGCCCTCCAAGATTTCACCACTGGGTGGCAACGGTTAGAAGTAGGAATCGCCATGGGTTGTGCCATCTCTCCCATCCTGTTCGTGTCAGCCTTTGAGGTAATCCTCGTCGGAGCAAGACAGATGGTTGGAGGGAGACAGTGGTTTGGGAGTGAGGAAGGCTACACACTCTGAAATACCCCTAATGCAAGCCTACAGCACATCTTGTCAGGCTGTAAGATCTCGCTCTCCCAGGGACGCTACAGATGGCGCCACGACCAGGTTCTGAGAAAGCTAGCCGAGGTACTAGAGGGGCGTCGACAGGGCAGCAAAGGGGTACCACCAGCAGAGAACCACAATCACATCAGCTTTGTCATGGAAGACGGGGGGAGAAAAAAAATCAGACCAAGAGAAACACCTAAGCCGTTTTCCCCTGACCAGGAGTGGAATATTAGAGTCGACCTTGACAGGCAGCTCCGTTTCCCGGTCGAGATCACTACTACATCTCTCCGCCCTGACATAGTAGTGTGGTCCACCAAGGCAAAATCCGTACTGCTCATTGAGCTCACAATCCCATTGGAGGGGGGGATGGAGGCCGCCTACGAACGCAAGAAGGCCAAGTACTTAGAGCTGGCTGCTGAGTGCCGGGAGGCTGGCTGGAAGACCACCATCTATCCAGTGGAGATTGGATGCCAAGGCTACGTGGGGCTGTCAACCACATGCCTTCTGAGGGAGGTAGGAGTGACCGGAGGGATCCTAAAGAAGGCAATCAAAGAGCTAGCGGAGGAGGCCGAGAAGGGGAGCTTTCGGCTCTGGCTGAGGAGGAAAGACAAGAGCTGGGGAAAGAACAACTAACCCTGACAACAGCCGCAGAGGGTAACATCTATCAGCTGCAGGGGGTGACAGGGAGACGTCCCTGTCACTGCTCCGCCACCAGGAGACGTTCCAGGATTAAAGGAGTGAAACGTTGGTGAATGGTGGTTCCTGGCTGATGACCCGGCAGCTGACCTGTGGGCACCGGAGGAGGTGCGACTGGCAGTGATGCCTAGCAGGTGTTCCACCTACCTGTACATTTCAATGAAGTTCTGGTAACCCAGTGACTACTGCGAACAGGGCAGTTGGAGTCAAGAGTTCTCTGTGTGCGTGTGTGTGTGTGTGTGTGTGTGTGTGTGTGTGTGAGAGAGAGAGAGAGAGAGAGAGAGAGAGAGAGAGAGAGAGGAGTCTGATGCCAGAGCTCCTGCTGTGTTCTCCACTGAGAGGATCAATCTCATCCCATCACACTCTCACTCTCCAGACACACACACCACTGTCTCATGCATGCAATTAAGCATTTATCATCCATAAACTACAGAGTAATTCACACATTTCTCTTAACTAGACTGACTTCTGTACATTATGCAAATGCACTCTGCTTTGATGCTTATGCTTTTTGGGTAATGGTGCATCTATTAAAAGATATGCTGCATCCAGATGTCCAACTACAGGAACTACAGAATGATATTTGTACATCTGGCCTCATTTTTTAGTATAAGCACACTTGTGGATTTACAGTAGGAGATATTTATGATATTTACATAGATTTTCTATGCATAAGTTTCATGAATTTGTTGAGAACTGAATATTCATGCATAAAAATCAATGCATAAAAAAATCAAAATAAGTTAAAATCTACAAATATAATTCCACACTGAGATCACCAACCAGCAACATCATAAATGGAAATCCACAACAACTGAACTCATATACAACTGAAGTTCATTAAAACAACGACATGAATCATTTAAAGCTGAGATTGCAGGTGGTTTCCGACACTGTTGTCTGTGAGATTAGTTCTCTCGTTGTTCTTCTAATCAAGGATGCTTTTCTAACTTTGATTAAACAACACTCTCTCTCAAAAAGAAAGACAAATTTGAGCAGACTTTGTGTGTATTGAGGATTAAAATGTTTGACCACGTGTCATTAATTTTGCATATTTTTTTTTGTTGGCATGTAAGCACTTGGGGCCAATCTTGTAATTGTGTTTACTAAGTGTCAAAATGTTTGCACCATGCACATACACTGGTTCAAGAGCCTAAATTACCCTGCAAACGACTCCCATTATAACGCAAATAACAGCAGAATAAAATATTCAGGACAGATAATTGTATAACTAATGCCATCCATCATGTACAAGCTCTGCTTTAATTTGTGTCTTGCGGGCAGTGCTGTCTGCGGCCCCTCACCATTATGGAGGACTTCTTTTCTTTTGTGTATTCTGCTAAGTCATGCTCCACAGACGATTAAAACCAATCAGTTAAAATCACAACACACTTCTGCTTTTGTCCTGGGTTCAGTCCTGTGCTACAGATACAGAGACTGCTTAGCTTTGATACACAACAAGGACATCCCTCGACAAGGAGATTTTTTTCAGCACTAGATCTAAAACGCAAGCGTGCATCGAGGATTGAAATGCTGTAGTTGTGCCGTGTCGCCTGCCTGCAGTGCATAGGGTGTGAAAGCAATGACAGCGTTAGTGAGAAATCCATACAACTGGCAGCCACTCGCGTCACCGCTCTGTCACTGACATGCCTTTACGCGCCTACTGTGATTATTTTTGAGATCTGACTCAAACAGCAAATAACCCACATGGTTTTCAAGCAGGAACAATAAAATATGACTGAGTGCATCTTTTTTTGTCTAAATCTAACCTTATTTTACCCAGCTAGCTGGTCTTTTTATGTTTCAACATTGAAGTAAAAAATATTGTTTGACGTCACTGAATCAACCAAAATACACTGGTGGCCAAAATTATTAGAACACTAGTAATTTCACCAGCTAAAAAATGGTTTTAAGTCAGTTATTTCTATCTTTTGCTGTAGTGTTTCAGTAGGAAATATTAGTTTACATTTCCAAACATTCATTTTTTTATTCCTGGGATCTTTAGGGATATATTATGGTTATATAGGTATTAATAGCTATAAATGTTATCAATCATTTGGACCCAGTGAGCTGAAAACAACGGACCTCAATTCTACAATTTATTATTATCTACAGTATGTATTACTGTATATATCGTCAGTTTTTAATTGTGTGCTGTCATTTTTACTATTTTTACATTTAGATTACATTTGCCATCATCTAAGATTTTTTTATAAACACAAATAATTTAATACCACTATTAATTAACTCTTAAAATGAATGTACATATTGTTTACATTCACTTCGCACATTGAAATAGGATCTCAATAATTCAAACTAAAATATACATGTGTAGAATTTTAAACATATAAGTGTATTGCTATGATAGCAGTAACTGTAAATTGACTGTAAAAGGTTAATCAGAATAGCCTAATACATTTAGTCTGCTTGCTTTCATTTTCATTTTTAGTTTAGCAAATTTAACTTCTGCATTAAAAAGCATTATTTTTTGTTTTTAGATTGTAATGTTACAATGCTATAATGTAATGTGATTTTAGCCTTTTTTAGCACATAATACATAGCATAACCTACATGGTTACACTGACTATATTTGCTTTTGCAGCCTTTAATATGAACATTGTTTCATTGGACAACATTTTGCAGGATCTAAAATAAAACAGAAAAACTTAGAAAATACAGTGATATATACCGAGATAAATACTGATATATGAATTTTTTTGGCCATATTGCCCAGCCCTAGTAGTACTGTCACAGTTTAGCAGCAGGCTGAAGAGAGTCTTGCTGAAAAGTTTCACAGTCAGCATGCTTAAAGCCAGTGACCTGAATAATAACACATCCGGGTGAACGGCACAGACATTTGCGTACATACATAGTACCTGCAAGATTTGCAATGCATTGGCTTGTGTAGAGCATATTTCTGGCCATATGATCAAAGCACAGCAGCAGCCATGGATTTGCAAGCTTAGCCAGTCAGTGTTAATCAATATCTACACACAAAGCAGATCACTATTAGAAGATGAGAAATTATGCTATCTGTCCACGACATTATAGACAAAGAAAGTGCTTTGGGCGAGGAGGATTCTGGGCAGTTCTTCAAAAGGAAAACGGCAGGCTCTAGTTATTTGCCCTGTAGTAATCAAGTATATTGATCGGAGGGTGTAGACGCTTCCAGAGGTCTTTGTGCAGGAGAAGGGGGCACGCATATCCTTTGGCGTTTATTCCAGCAGCCTCTAAGACAATCCCACTTCTCAACGAGGTGATGAAAAGCCGCATCTTATTGAGCTCACCCAATCAATGCTCCTCTGTGATCGCACACAAACCCCAAAACAACACCCTCGCTAAGAGCATGACCCAACAGGGGCCAATTCCCACTCCCACCACAGGCAGCTCATAAAGGGACGTGCCATTTTGGGCTTAGCGATAGCCAATTAAAAGAGTCCAGTGTGGTGGGTGGGGAATGCGGGCATCCCATTAAGTGGATAAGGTTAATGAGTTATTTGTATGGTTGACGTCTTCTATGAGTCAGAAAGGTTAGGCGCCTCTACTCATCTGCCCTTTGGAGTTGTGGCGAAAAACTACCCCATTTACACGCTCTCCCAAGCAACCATAATGAGGGTCACGCTGGTGCATGCGTACGACTGAAAGCTCCTGGAACAAACAAGCTGCTCAGTCCTGCTTCCTCGAAACCACCATCCAATCTAGCACCAGGATCCCTCTATTTGCACCAATTTCAGGATGCATTTCAAGTCAATCTTGACAGTGAGCGTGCATCCCTCAACACGAAGCGCGTTCCCTTTAACTCTTTCCCTGCCAAACACGGAATTTTCCTATTTTCCTATTCCATAATTCCTGTCGCTATTATGCATCTCCTGAATGAGTCTTGAATGTGCCGATCAAAAACAGACCAGGAAGACGCAGAAACGAGCGATCTCATATGTATGCATATGCATATGAAAAATGATGCTATCATCAACACTAACTGCATATAAATGAAAACTGCCTAATGTTTCTGAGTGAAATGTCAATCCAGAAAGTGGTAAAGGCCTGTACAAGCTTTGCAAGTGCTGATGGAATCCATCTACTGCATCTTTGCTTTGATAATATTACTAAATATGATCCAGATGTAGTATTTGATAAAAATGCGATTTTCTCAGCTTTTTGCTCAAAATGTTGCTTTTTTTTTAGTTAGAATAAAACATAAAACATTTTTTTGTTTGAAAGTAAAGGGTCTGATCTTTATTTTGATGTATTGCATGTTCAGATATTCATACAACAATATAGTCTGGGGGCCATTAAATGGCTGGCAACTTTTTTCAAAAACGCTGACGGGGAAAGGGTTAAAGGGCACCTATTATGCAAAATCCACTTTTACATGGTGTTTGGACATAAATGTGTGTTGGCAGTGTGTGCACACAACCACCCTACAATGATAAAATTTTTCATTAAATTTTACATTTTTAATCCCCATTAAACCAAATCAGTCTCACTAGGCAAGCCGTTTTGATTCTCAAAGCAATGTGACATCACAATGCTTAGGCCCCGCCCCCGGCAGCTGACTGACAGTCCTTCATTACAGTAGTTTCACCCTCAGTGATTTATCTCATGAGGAGAGTGACATGAGAAAGACAAGACGACGGCGGAACATTTAGTTTTGAAACGAAATGCAAAAGCGCTATTTTAAAGCTATTTTAAAACTATTTTTGCCATTTATCTATGGTGATTTTGGAAGTTTTTTTTAAACATTCATTTCTCATGTATTTGGGTCCACCATGTTTGCAGCTTTTCAGTTTTTCCATATTTAAACTTTGTGTAGGTTGTTATTTCATATCAGGCCTATAGAATTGTGTTTTTTATTCGTTTTGTTAAATAAATTAAACATTCTATGTTTAAAGCTGCAGTCCATAAATTTTTGGCCAAAAACACAGTTTGGAAAATGGATTCATGATGTACTCGTTTATTATATTAATTTTGTCAATTCTGAACACAAAAAAAGTTACAGACTGGATCTTTAATATAAGTGAGTTGGTCATTGTACTGTTTTGTTGTTGTCCATTCAATCAATTGACGCCAATTTGAAAGTGAAAGTAAAATGCATTGTAACATATTCCAGATGTTATAATAAATGATCTGTTGTTATTTTGAGCCGAAAGGTCACAGACACATTCTGGGGACACCCAAGACCAATATTACATCTTGTAAAAAGGGGCATAATAAGAGCGCTTTAGATTAGATTAGATTCAACTTTATTGTCATTGTGCAGAGTACAAGTACATAGCCAATGATATGCAGTTTAATACCAGCGCAGTGGCTGCGAGAACAATGTGACTGTGAAACAGAGCTGTCCTTATGTCAGGTCTCTCATGTCAATGGGCAGCGGGTGCTTCTTAAGAGCAAGTATTGGACAAACACAAACAAATGAGGCAGCTTGCAGTGACTCAGTGCTCTAATGAACCAGTGTATTGACTCACTGAATTTATGCTTGGTCTAAAATGTCTATGTGGCTCCCAGCTGCCACTCTGAATACCAATTACTGTGTGCTTATGGAGAGAGGGGGTTTGGCCAAACACTGCGAGAACACTGCTGCCTTTACAGTGAGACTCAGAGACGGCTGCTGGGAAAGGTTCAGTGAGAAAGGACACAACAAGAAGGTTTTTGCAGTTTTCGTGAAGAAGTGCTTTTGAAACGATGCTGATATTCGATGAGCAGCTGGAAGACTGTGCTGTTTGGGTCTGTTTTTAGTACCAAAACCAACTTGAACATTGTGATGCCGGGGCCCTAAAACAATTTCTGTCATCTTTTCTGGGATTTACAGTACCTAGGCTTGAGAATCTATTTTTCTCCTTTATTTTACTTTTCATTGCTGGAATCTATTGATAACAGTATGTTCTCTTATTAACCATGTCAAATTTGTTTGCATAACGCTTTTCACAATACACATTGTTTTAAAGCAGCTTTACTGCAGAGTCCGCTTTTAGCTATTATGCCGCCCGCAGTTGGAAGCAGCTTCCAGAAGAGATCAGATGTGCTAAAACATTAGCTGCATTTAAATCCAGACTCAAAACTCATCTGTTTAGCTGTGCATTTGTTGATTGAGCACTGGGCTACGTCCAAACTGATTGCACTGTATTTTATGTATAATCATTTTCTATTCTTAACTCTTTTAAATTCATTTTAAATCAACTGTTATATCATTTTAAAAGTTTAAACAGAAAAGTTAAAGTAAGTGCTGTGATGGCAAAGAGAATGTGGGCAAAGAAAGACAAGTGTGTTGGTTAATCAGTTGAAAATAGGGAGTTATGTTTGTTTGGTATATGACGGTCAAAGTAAGTAGGGGGTGAAGTAGTGGAATAGTTTGGTGTTTTGGAAGGTTTTTTCACTTAGTGAGGAAGAGTTTGAACAAAGCTTAAGAATATTTGTTTTTAAGGTCCTTGTTTTTATTGTTGTGATTATTATTATTATTATTATTATTAATTTCTTGTTTTTATTGTTGTGATTATTATTTTTTAAGGACTATTTTACTTCCTTTTATGTAAAGCACTTTGAATTACCACTGTTATGAAATGTGCTATATAAATAAACTTGCCTTGCTTTACAGAAACGTATGATTATTAGAGCTGGGTGATAATACAAATTACATTTTGCAATGATAAAAGCAATCAAGCAGTTGTGGTTTGCTATATAGTTTGTATTATGTTTTACTGTATGCAACTGAATAAAGCTGGACATCCTTATATATCCATCTTTTTAAAAACAAGCTGGGCTGATTTTGTTTTGTTTTATTTTTACAAAAAAAAAGGCATTTGAGATATGCTATATTGCTTATATCTGATTATACTTGAGTGTACTGCATGTCTGCGGATTAAGCTGTGCAATAATACAGTTTACATTTTGAGACATGTTGCTTTACTTGAGCATACTGTATGTATGCAGGTAAAGTAGGATGTACAATATATAAATGTTTTTATATATCAATGGGTGATAACTTATTTGACCATTTTGTGATTTAACAATCAAGCAATTGAGATTGGCTATACAGTATATAATGCTTAGCATGAGTGTACAGTATATATCCAATTAAGGCTGTGTGTGTGTGTGTATATATATATATATCATTTGTTTATATATATGTTTATATACAGGATATGTTGTTACATGTGTCAGAAGTGAATCAAAACCATCCAAAACCATTAAAAATACATCTATGAGAGCATAGTTAATTACTAATACTTAAGTCAGATAGATACTGATTTAGAGTTAATAGAGAAAAAAAAGCTCATTGTTATCCACCATATTTTTCAAATAGGAAGCTATTTCCTTTTCATATGAGAGATTTATGATTCGTTAGTCACTGTAGGTAAATAACTAGAATAATAATGAGGTGCATTAAATGGTAAATCTATGTGCGCTATAAACCAGCATGTTTCTGATTATGATAATAAAAGACTGCAACATCAAGCAGTATAATAGTGTTTGTACAGCTACAATAACTGGACATGTCTGACTCCAGAGGCCTTGCACATTCATTTACAGAGATACAAATCAAGGTTACCAATTCCATACTTTCTCAAATATTAATGGTTAATTAGATTTTTTTTTTTTTTTAATTGTGTCTCAGTTGTTAACCGTTCTTGAGCATCTCTATTTTTGTCCCGAGGCAGAAATGCTTCACTAAAACACCGTGTTTCCAGATGACCGGCTGCCATTGAGATGAACGTCAACAGCTCTCACCGGTTTAGAGACTCACTTTCTTGTTCAGAGGAATGCTGAGCCAAATCATCACTTCCATCATGTCCAGCTTCTTTTTGAGTAGTGTATGGTTAGAACAAGTAGAGTTGGAAACCAATAAATGATTCTTATTCAGAACCTACAGCAAAAAATACACATAGTCCTGTTAATGAATGAATGACTCTTAAGATTATGTTCTTTTAGTGGATCAAAACACAGTCAGAGCTCTCACTATATGAATCATCTCCATGTGAATCAATAATTGTTACTGTGTTATGTTCTTAAAAGTCTTGTAATTAACACTTTACAAAACGGTTCCATTTGTAAACATTAGTTAATATAAACTAATAATGAAAACTAATTCTAAAACATTTATTAATCTTAGTTAATGTTGATTCTGGCATTTGCTAATACATTATTAAAATGAAAAGTTGTATCTATTAATGTAATTTAATGAACCTGAGCTAACATGAACTAACAACGAACAGCTGTATTTTTATTAACTAATGTTAACTATAAACTATAACTATTGTAACAAATGTATTATTCATTGATAGTGTATGTTAGTTAATGCATTAAATAAAGTTAACAAATGGAACATTACTGTAAAGTGTTACCATAGTTACTGACAGTTTTCTTAGATGTAAATGTGTAGATAAAGATACACTTGAGTCTTTTTTTGCAATCAGTTGTATTTTATTTAAAAAAATAAATAAATAATTAAATAATTAAATGTTATGTACCACATTTTGTTTAGTATTTTTCTTTAATTTATAAATAAAGGAATAAATCCTCCCAAAATTCTGTTATCATGTACTCAATCTCATGTCATTCAAACCTGTATGACTTTCTTTTTTTCCCCGTAGAACAGGAAGAATGACAGACTCAGTCTGTCACTTAGTCTTTTTTTAATACAATGAAAGTGACTGAGACTGTCATTCTGCCTAACATATCCTTCTGCGTTCTGCAGAAGACAGAAAGTCAGACAGGTTTGGATTGACAAGAGGATGAGTAAATGATGACAGAATATGCTTTTTTGTTTGAATGATCCATTTAAGACCAATCACTTGCAGATCTGTGAAAAGTAAATACCTTATGAAAGAAATGCACTGGATTTAGGTTTGATTTGTCAAATCTGTTCTGCTGAACTCTCATCATATCACATGAGACTGCCGAGACTCATTAAAGAAGTTATTAATTTAACTGTTAATGGAATCATTAATGAAACAGAATCAAACAAGAATCACTAATTCCTTTCGATTCATATTCCTAGATACAGTCAAACCAAAAATTATTCAGACACCAGATATAATTTTTGATATTTTTTTACTAGTGGGTGCAGGACACTATAGTTCATTTATATAAGTGAGGATAGCATAATAAAGTGAACTGTGACATATTACACCCAAACACTCTTCATACAGTGGACTACCAGTAAAATCAAATTTAGGACTAAAAATTATTCAGACACTTTGACCTGAGCATGTTTTGCTTAAGTGTTTTTTTTTTCTTTAATTGCTAATGCGACCTTTTTACACCACAGACTGAACAAACTGAAGCATTGCTTGGTAATTGGTTGAGCTAAATTGGTATTATCTAATTGTGCACTTACATTTAACAGCTGACAGCTATTCAACCCAATTCATGCCTTTCTATCAAAGTTATCTGACATTATCAAGATGAATTTGTTCTGACACAGTTTAACTCTGAGTTCCTGTCATATTACCATTTTCTAAACTATAGCAGGTATACTGTGATAATGTGAGAAATGTTGAAGGTGTCTGAATAAATTTTGGTTTGACTGTATGAACAGCAAAACAATTTGACGCACAGTTTGTTACAAATAATTGCTCAGGTGATCAGAAGCATAAAAAACCCCCACCAGTAACATATTTAAAGGTGGTCTACATGGTCCGCAGGCTGTTTCCGCTGCCTGTGCTGCACACAGTCATTACCTGTAGCATGTAATCAGCTCGTTTAGCACAGGTAATGGGACATTTCAACAGGTTAATCAAGAGCCGCTGCCTCACGTCCTGCTGCGAGGTGACCACACATTTCTCATGACAACCCTAATGAGCATCCTCACATTCTGTGCCATACCACTAATTCCAGAAATTTCCAGCACAAAGACATAATTAGACAAACTAATTAGACGCAGTCTTCGCTGCACAGAGATCCTCCGCAGTTCAACTCCTCCACCTACCTGGCATCTCTAAAATAGGCAGGAGCCGTCAGGAACATGTACGTTAATTCTGCTCAGCTGGCGTGAAAGCGTGTGCACGAGCCTCTCATTATGTGAAACGTCGATCCATACTTTTCTGTATAAGAAGCATTCTACTTGTTCGTTACGTCCGAGAGCGAAGGACACAATAGCATGAATCTCTGCGGAAGCATTAAGCGAGAGTCAAAAGCACACAGAGGGCACGTATGGATATTCCCGTCTCTGGAGAGTTAATTATTTATCGCAAATTGCCCCTAGAAGGACTTTAAAATGTGCCATAGAAGGAAGGACCTGAAATGAAGAGAGGCCAGGCGAAGTGAGAAAGCGAGATGGGCCAGAGAGAATGAGATGTAATTGTCTCCAGAGAAAAGTCCAGCTCATCGCAGCGGAAATGCCAGCGGAACGTATGTGGCTCTATGAAAATTACAATTAAGATTCGGCCTGTATTAAATACTCTGCTAAAACAGACATTAGCAGGGAAAAACCTGGTGACCTGACATCTTACCATAGACACGAGAGAGGCAAAAAATTACAAACCTTGAAAAACAATTCCCTGGATCAAGCTGGATTTATTTGACTTCACAAATTCATGCTTTCTCGTTTAATAAACAATTTGCTCTGAATTTGTATTTCATTTGGGGCTTTTACAAACAGAAAAGAACAGGATTAGCATTAGATTAGACCTTTGCTTTAAACAGATCACTCCAAAAAAAATAAAATAAATAAATAAATTAAATAAATAAATAAATAAATTTTATATATATATATATATATATATATATATATATATATATATATATATATATATATATATATATATATATATATATATATATATATGTTCAGTTATTTCACTTTAATAGATTAATATATATATATATATTAATCTATTAAATTAAAGAATATATTGAATAATACATAAGGAATTGCCACATTTCATAAATTGACAAATATGTAACAATATATTGACTTTATATTCATTATATATTCATGATATTTTTTATATTCAGTAATGTCTTTCATAATATACTGATGTATGAGTAAGTTACATGTGTGTGTACATATATTTGAACATACATGCACTATACAGTATATAAGCTATTCACATTTATATGGGAACGTACTATACAGTAAATGTACTCAATTATGAGGAAAATATATATTGTGATTTATATCCATGTATGTGTATATATATATATACATATATATATATATATATATAGTACATAAAGCACTGATTAAATTGTAAATGTCAAATCTCATTTTTCACCCATTGTTTTCTATGACTTTAACGAGGCATCCAACTGTCCAAAAATCCAGAACTTCTAATGTTTGTTTTCAGTAAATTTTCCAGGTATTTTACTTATATACGATCACGCACCTTTTCATATATGAATTCTGTAACTACGCAAACAATACTGTGAGATAATGTGTTCAGTTTTATGTAAACAAAAGCATTAATTCTTGAAAAATTTAATTCTTGAGAAATTCATTTCAGTATTCCAATGAAGCTATTGCATGTAAAAATGTAGTGCAGTTTTTGTCTTCATTGCTATATATATTTTATATGTATCAACATATACATATATTGCAGTATATTGAAATATAGAAACACTAGTTACTGTATATTTTTGTATTTATTTTGTATTCTTAGAGTTAAAATAATAGTAATAATTAATATAATAATAACATTATTATTATTCTCATACATTACATTTTACATTACATGCAAATGTGCTGTTAAATTATGAAATATTTTCTTAAAATCTCAGGGGTTTTTTTTGTTTTGTTTTTGTTTTGTTTTTTTCAAGAAAATCCTTTATGTCAAAGGGGTTGAGCTGATAAAAAAGTATGGGAGCCCCAGATGAACAATCAAAACTGCACCAGTACATTGTCAAATCAGCAGGAGAAGGGCTCATCTGGAGTTCATGAGTTAAACATTAAGGAACAAGTTAAGAAGCACTTCCCCATGTTCACAAACGCCTGTTCCTGCATCTACACTGATGGCAGTGCCTATATCTCTTTGTTTACAAGAACTGAGCGGCACTGAGATTTAATTTTAAGAAACGGTGTTGTGGCTCGGTGCATCTTCATTAGAGTTCTGAAGTGATGAGTAAGAGCAGGAATGAGAGTGTGCACTAGGCCTGAGTGTTGTTCTGCCTCGGCTTTTCCCCAGGGGCGGCTGATTTAACATGCCTGCTTGTTTTGAAAAACACAGAGGTGTATGTGAGCGGTCTGATCATCACTGCCACAGATACATTAGCTCTCTCGTAAAAACCCACTGTCCCTACTAATACATCTGCTCTGCTCCAAAGACTAGTGCACTGCTTCACTGCTCTAAATAGGAAACTTCTAAGGCGAATATATAAATACAATATTCTTATTTTATTGGAGAATTCAACTAAAAAATTTGTTAAATACTTCTCAAATGAAAGGTATTTTTCTCATTTGATTCTTCTTTTTTATTATTAGGGCTTGACGCAAACAAACAAAATCAGTGCAAAAATAGCTTCATGTTATGAACAACTGAGTTAAAACACATTAGATGCAACACATTAAAAAACATTATGATAATGATGATATGACTGATGATGAATCCTATATTAATGCAGCAAGTCGTGGCGTTGCTCAGCAATTATAAACTACCTATGATTACCAGTGATGGGCAGTAGCGTCGCTACAAGTAGTGACGCTAGTAGTTTAACTACATTTCTCAGCCGCATGGTGGTAGCGTCGCTGTTTTCTGAATCAAATAGCTTTTCAGTAGCGAAGCTCTATTTTTTATCAAGTAGCACGGTAGCGTCAACAAAAGCTAACGTTACATTTTCCAAAGCATTTCTGAAACTCATGCTCAAATCAGAAATATAACTTGCTACACATCACTGATCCTGGTCAAAAGCTTGAACTTAATTTTGGTGAAATGTTAATAATATGTCACATGTAACGATACAAATAGCCAGGCCTATACATCTATATGGTAACACTATACAGTAAGATTTCATTAATGCTATCTGTATTAACTAGCATGAGCATACAATGAACAATACATTTATTACAGTATTTATTAATCTTTGTTCATGTTAGTTAATGAAAATACAGTCGTTCATTGGTAGTTCATGTTAGTTCACAGTGCATTAACTAATGTTAACAAACACAACTTTTGATTTTACAGTTTTTCTCAGTCACTTTGGTGCATTTCTCGAATCATCCTTAATATTGCAAAGTATGTGCATTTCTCAAAACAATTTGTACAAACAGCACCACACAATGATTACCTGCAAAAGCCTGAAACCTATTCAAAATCTTTAGTTCATCTCTCAAAAGTATTTATGTCAATGAACATATCAGACAGTGCCATCAGAATGAAAAGTCCTTGTGTCATTGTTCACAAACAAGATAGTCAAAATGCTTAGTCATGTTGTCAATATAACAGTGCAAACTGTTCGTATTACCTGATATAAACTATGGCAACAGTTTGGATGACAGTTACTGTATTGAAATGCAGAAGGCTGCACTTCTTATGTTTGCCATATCCATTTCAAAAGTATAATTTACATATTACTGTATGTGGGGATATTGATTGAAAGAGACTGGATAGGATTCACAGTTACACTTTTACTAGTGATCTGACCAAAAAAAAAAAAAAAAATCCAAACAAACAAAAAAACATTACAAAGTCATTGTGATATAGAAAAGAAAAATAAATATGGGCACAAAGGCAAAAATACAAAATTAGAAAGACAAACACAGGTAGAGCTTTGCTTTTGCATGCAGCACTGTATGGAGGAATTTCAGAGAACTGGTTTGTCATTGATCTACATTTTCTTCATTAGTGAAAGTTAAGATTCACCTGCACAATCCGTGGCATATTTACAAAAAGACTAATAGAAATGTTTAGAAAATATGCTTGACAGTTTATGACTACTAGATCGACCATTTTGCATTTAATGAATTATACGATGAACTAATGACTAGATGTTTTGAGGGGTAAGACAATTGCACAGAGAACTATATAATACATTTTGAGCAATATAACATTAGCAACTGATAATGTAGGAAAACGCAGACAAATGTACATAATCAGTTGCATGAATGTACCAAAGCAATTGCAACTTGTTGAAAAGAATGAGAAACTGCTTTTATGATGTGCACAAGTGACTAGATGATGTGGAGCTTGAACAAGTAGTTTTGAGAATTTCATTTCTGATCTGAGAAACGCACCAAAGCAACTGAGAAAAACTGTAATAGTGCATTAGTACATGTTGAAATTAACATTAATAAAT
Source organism: Spinibarbus caldwelli (assembly GCA_039654775.1). NCBI lineage: Eukaryota > Metazoa > Chordata > Actinopteri > Cypriniformes > Cyprinidae > Spinibarbus > Spinibarbus caldwelli. Next base: position 30,501,110 of record CM077246.1, on the reverse strand, counting down.
GCTGCAGAAGAATTGTTCATTCTTAGTTCATGTTAACTAGTTAACTAATGAACCTTATTGTGAAGTGTTACCATTCATATAAATGTATCTGTGTACAATAAAGCCACAATACCAACGACCAATAGGAGGTTTCCGGCCGACAGAAAAAATGTATTTTGCCTATGTCACAATATGAGGTAAATCCGGCCCTGTACATGATACTGATTTTTGTTGCCAAACTGGTTTGAAACAGTTGTTGAATAAACAATTAAACTGAATGCCTGTCTAGCTATCTTGACTGACAGTTTTATTGATCACTGAGAGAGCATTGACTTGGTATGATGTTGGTTCAGTATAAAAAGGAATTTTTTTTTTTTTTTTTGAAAAAATAGCTTAGATGTAGTAAACTACTTTTGCCATGTTGCTGTAGCTTGGCTTGCTACATTTCCCAAGGCTGTAGCTTTAGTGTAGTGAAGCTTCATTTAATGAGGAGTAACTGTTAGCTTAGCTCACATTTTCCAAGTAGCTTGCTCAACACTGATGATTACACTGTATCTAGTGGCACAATGCATCAAAACTGAAACATTCCCATTAAGATCAAAACTGTTTACACTGCGAAAGCTCCCATCTGCAACACTGTTTACATGGTACAACATGTGCTGTCATACGAGCTACCGATAAGTGATCAATAGAGTTTAACTATAGCATGTTGCTAAGCTAACAAAGCAATACTCTAAGCACAAGAAATAAATAGTGCACAAGCAAAACACTGTAAAATAGTGAGTCTTAAGTTTTTAAATGGATTGCAATTTTTAACTTTCAGTATTAAATTGTCAATGTCAATGTCAATTTATTTCTAGACCAAAGTTGACCAAAAAGCTTTACAAATAGACACATAAAACAACATTCAAAACAAAACAGAGCAAAACAGTTTAAAGAGATTAAGTTATATCTCTATAATACATTAAAAGCCAGAGAAAACTTAAGAGTTTTTAACTTAGCCTTAAAATCTGACAATGTTTTAGCAGTTCTGATACACAATGGAAGACTATTACACAATTTAGGGGCAACCATTTAAGCTGCAAAAAGGGGGAAAAGCCCTATCCCCTCTCATTTTTAGTCTTGCCCTAGGAACAGTCAACAGCCTCTGATCAGATGATCGGAGAGATCTCAATGGGTTGTGTAAGAGCAACAGATTGGACAGATATAATGGTGCCAGTCCGTGTAAAGATTTAAAAACAATTAAAAGAATCTTAAAATCAGTTCTATAATGGACAGGAAGCCAATGAAGAGACATTGGAATTGGGGTAATATGTTCACGTTTTCATACAACCAGCAAAAGTTTCACCACAGAGTTTTGCACCTTTTGAAGTCGAGAAATAGACTGTTTGTTAATTCCTACATAGAGAGAGTTGCAGTAGTCGCGTAGAGATAAAGGCATGAATTACCTTTTCAATGTCACTGCAAGAAAGCCAAGGCTTTGCTTTTGCCAAAAGCCTTAGATGGTAGAAGCTAGATTTTACAACCAAGTTTATCTGTTTATCAAACTTGAGGGAACTATCAAATAGCACACCACGGTTTTTTACAACCGGTTTATTAAAGCAAGATAACTGCTCTAAATTGAGATTCTGAATATCATACCCTTCGGAAGGACTAAATACAACAATCTCTGTTTTGGATTCATTTAAATTTAAAAAGTTCAATGACATCCAAAATTTTTAGATCATTTAAGCAATCCAATAGAGGTTTTAGGGCATTGGAATCGTTCACTTTCAATGGCATATATAATTGCGTGTCATCTGCAAAACAATGAAAAGAAACCATGTTTCCTAAAAACCCAACGGAAGCGTATAAAGAGAAACTAACAAAGGAGCTAAAATAGACCCCTGCGGGACACCAAACTTGAGGGGGGCTGCAGCAGAGGAAAAATCTCCAAGACTAACTGAAAAACTTCTGTTTGACGGATAAGAGATAAACCATTTTTGAATATATATATAACCAAATTGAATATATAGTTTCATTCACCATTTCTCTAGACTTGCAAAACTGCCTTAGATGCCTAAAAATTCTGTCTAGGTAGGCGGCTCACTAGGGTTTCAGACCAAACTGTTGTCATCATTAGTGCTACTGAACTGGGGTTAATGTGTGAGTCAGACTAACTACGAGAAACAAGAATTGAGAGTGTTGTTATTAATACAATTATGATTAAATACGCCACGTCTTACTGATTTGACTTCCTACTGATTCATCAATGAAAGAGTGTGCTCTACAAATGAAGAAATTAAGCAAATTTGGACTTTAATAGAAAATTAATTGGCGGCGCTGAAGGCATCAGGGCAGATATGTGGATTAATAATGAATAAAAAGCAGTTCTCCTTCCTCCTCTTCCGCTCAGAAAACCCTGTTTGGATCTGGAGCTGTGTCTGAAATGTCTCGAGTCCAGTGAGGTGGTGCCAGTGAGGTTGAGAAACAAACCCTTGACAGGTCCCAGCGTGCCACCGCATGCTGATGACAGCCCTGTCTGCCTGCTGGCCAAGAGTGAGTCTACAAACAGGTGAAAGCCTCGCTGCCTACACTGAGAGATGAGACACGCTTTATAGGAGAGGATGAGGAGATATGACGGTATACGGTGCAATCAGAGTCTGAAATCAATGCACTGTTTTCTCTAGAACTTTCTGGGACACATGTGAATATTCTTTACATTAAACCAGCAAATATGAGGAAGCAAATCCCATGTTTTAGTGACAGGTGCTGTTGTTTGTGAAGTGGCTCATTTCAAATGAGATAATGCGAGTGACTGTTTGTGTCAAACATACCAGGAAAATCATCAGGCAGTACAAATTACAAAAATACAAAATAATGCAATACAATTCTTGAGCTTTACTTTTGACTATCCATGTGTAAGACTGCCCTTGGGTAATTTCCTTATGTGTACAGTTTCACAGACAGTAAGAACTTTTCTCAATGCGACTGGTGCTGGCAAGCTGTGATAGAAAAAGTAATATTATGTTGTACAAAGCATGTGTCTTGCGTTGAAAGAGTTTAAAATGATACAGGCTTCAACCTCATAGAAATCCAAACATCCTTCAGAAATCTCTGCTCTGAACTACAGAAATCATTTGAGGCGCAGATCAATTGAGTCAAAGGACTTCAAAACATGACACTGCCAGCCTCTCTGAGAATAAAGGAGTTTCAAGCTTATCATCTGACAACCACACCACTTTAAACACACTAAAACGCTTTCCTGCTGCTGCACAGTACAATACTTGACATTATACTGTAATTAAGTTATACCAAGAATATACAATATTCGGTTACACTTTATTTTAAGGTGTCCTTGTTACAGTGTAATTATACATTTAAGTACTGAGTAATATTAATTAACTACATGCACTTACTTTATGGTTAGGGTTAAGATTATGGTTTGGTTTAGGGCTACTTGCACGTAATTATGCATAATTACTTGTTATCATAATAGTAAGTATGTGTAACGTGTAGCAAGGACACCTTAAAATAAAGTGTTACCCAATTTTCTTTTCAAAAGAACCTTATTACCCCTAAAAGTACCTTATTTACCCCTAAAATATCAGCACCCAAATTAGCACCTTAAAGGTTCACATTAATACCTGAAGAGTACAAATTAGTACCTTTTGAAACGGTAACGCCCTGGTGACAGCTTTTATACTTTTTTTTTCTGAGAGTGTATGTAATAATTCTGGTTATAACAATTATTATTATTTTTAAGTCATGATAGGATTGTCCTTTGATAACGCAGCAACATGAAAATGTCTAATGAGAACTTGGATCTTTCTGATCTGTATGCTTTTATGAGTAAACGTTTCGATGGTTTTTGGCTTTCCACTAATCATACTTTTCATACAATCATACAAGTAAACCATATGTCCCATTTATTCTTTTTGCTTGACACCTAATGACATATGAAATCTAACTTCTTAGCTTCATAAATTGACCCTACAGAGGCCTGATCCGAGTAGCCCTGAGTTAACAGCCCAGATCTTTAACCATTACACCATCATACCAACCTTTGAAAAATTGGATGAAAGAGACGAGCATGAAACATTGTGACTCATTTTTTCTGCTCATTTGGTGGTGTTTAAAGACAGCCTCTCTGACCCACTCTTGCGCTCCAGCGGCAGATCCTGAAACCAGAGCCGGCAGATTAAGAGCCGAGAGACACAAAGACTCTAGTGTCACTGCAGGCCACTGATGATGGGGGGTTGGGTAATGAAAACGCCAGCGAGCACACAATTAAAGATAAAGCAGGAGCGCTTTCTGAGAAGCCTCTATATATTATGCATGTATTATGTCGGCATCCAATACTCATAATGAAATTTGTATTCTGTTTCTGTAAATGATTTTTAGCACAGCTATAATCCATTACAGTGCATATCTATTCCAACCCAGGCTCACTGGAAAACACCTGTCGTGACATTTCGGCAAGATATTACGTTACTTCTTGCGCATTTCACTGCAGTTTCAAAGTGAAATGTCCAGTGAACGGCACTAAAATGCACGTTCAATATGTGACCACCCTTGTTTTTATATATTGGTACAGGCATGTATTGTTGTGTTTTTATTACGTTGGGACAGGTACATATTGCGGCGGTTCAGAATTCAAATGTCCACTGAGTGTCGCTAAAAGGGTTAATGTTAATCGTTTTTAAAAAATAACATACACCAAACCCAACCCTAAACCTAACTGAGTGTTAACAAAAGCAAAAGTGATTTAAAACACATTCGCTGATGCAACCGTGCCATTTCAACTTACTTCTACACAAGTTTGAGCTGTATTGCTGAACCATAGTTTCACAGGATTCATACTGGAGGGCTTCACCGCACAAGTGCAACACCGTATCGGATGAGCTACCGACCCATACATATGAACCTGTGTATGTGATGCTAACATTCAAAAGTATCTGTCTTCAAATCTCACAGCATGTTAAATGTTTTGAAGTCAGCAAGGAATTCTGCGAAAATTAGGCTTTCTTAATGAAAACTCTAGCCTTGTAAATCATACTTTGTGTAAAAATGTATAAAACTTGTCTGAGTTTTACTGCCTCTAGTATTAATTTCAACTGGAAACTGCAGCGTTTTGCCTGGATAGGAAATGTCTAGTGAGTGGTAGTAACGATTCACTCAACTCATGATGTGATATGATTCACAATACGATTTCACGATACGATTTTCTCATTATTTTTTTAACAAATTAATAAATTGTAAAGTAGGGCTGCATGATAAATCGCATGCGATATTTAATGCGCATCTTGTCAGCAAAGCTGGTTCTGTAATCAGCTGTAAATTTCCATCACGTGCGTGCTTTCACATGCATGATGAATGTGAATCTGCCAACATTTTATTACATTGGTTTAACAAATTAAATGTCCGGTGAGTTGTGATAAAAGGTCTATCACATTAAATAGACCGTTATAACGTTAAAATAACATACTAAACCCCACACAAAACCCAACCGATAGCGTTAACAAAAGCACTTCACATCACAAGTGCACCAGGTGAGCTACCAAGCAAGTTTACTATGTCAGAAAAGGCATACATATGGAGCTGGTTATATGATGTGAACATCAAAATTTATTAGTTTACAAATCATGTACTATAGTCAAGGTGTTTTAAGGTCAAAACATAGCATTGTTCAAGGAACTGCATGAAAATAAGACTTTATAAATGAAGTTTCTGCCCCTGTAATCAAGTTTTTGTGAATAGCGTTCATTTAAGCTGTAAAATTCTCCCTACATATCTCTATAGTTAGGGTGAATCCCATTTCTCTGTCTTACCCCTTTCCCCTAACCCCTTCCCCTTAGTTTTGCGCGTTCACGTGAGAGTAAGGGCTATCCCAATTCTCGTTTTGATCGAGGGGTAGGACTAAGGGGAAGTGGTAGATACCCCTTAAAACCAAGCATTTTCGCGAGCTTACTTGAAACCAAGTAAGCATTTCGCGAGTTTACTTGAAACCAACACACTGCGCAACCAGCAACAATGGTGGCCAGATCATCCAGAGAGTCCCATAAATGTATTTTCGGCTTAAATAATTGATTTAAAAATTACGACAGTCTTGTTTTGTGCTCTACACAGTCCTGTACATATATATATGCAACCATGTTCTTAATTGAAACGTTTTAAAAAATCGCTAGTTTGCTACGTATGATGACGTAACCGTAACCAAGTGGTGTCTCATTTCATAGGGGTATGTTTTCACCCCTAGCGCTTACCACTCAGTTTCGAGGGACAAGGGTTAGGGGTAAGACGAAGGGGTAGGGGAACGGGTAAGACAGAGAAATGGGATTCACCCTTAGAATTGGATATTGAAAAAACTCAACTACTAATGTTGATCACGTGTTTTTATACTCTTTGTACTCTTTGAAGATATAAGTATTAATAGTGGAGAATTAAATGAATGTATTAGCAACAAAACGATAAATCAAAAATTCCACAATTGTGTTTGAATTGAGAAAATATTTTTGTCATAAATAGTTCTTACTGGCCATTAGACTTTCATCTTTAAGCTATAATTTAATTGAGTTTTGTTTTTGTTGTGCTTGCTTAACTTCAACAAACTGCTCTGGAGGTGTTAGTAAAATGTGTAAAAATAAAAAATAGGACAAAAAAGCAAAAGATGACAACAAAAAAGTGTGTGGGGGGGGGGGTTTGTTTTTTGTTTTTTGCATCAGTTGGTAACATTTTCAGAAAATGCACAGCAACCACTGAGCTTGTCTTTGGGCGACTGTTCGAATCTCTACAAAAATGCAATTACAATGATATTTCTTGTGGAGAAGACCATTCACTTTTAGACAGTCGTGATTTTTCCTCCTGTTTTGATTAAATCAAGTGTTGCATTGCACCTGCAGTCATCTCTATGTGAATCAGCACACTGTTGACAACTCTCCGAGTTGCACATGGCTGGAATATGATTTCATGAAAGAGCTCTTGACCACAGCCACTACAGCCCAGCAATTTACATGTAGCGTAAAACCACCACACCATTCACATTGAAAAAAAAAAAAAAAAACAGCTCCATCAAGAGCTACTTGAGCCGAACAGCTCTGCTTATTCAGATGTGTACTACCACACTAAATTATCACATCAGACAGAAAGATGAGTGTGTTCTGTACATTATAGTATAGTAAAACCAGATACAGCATGTTCCATGTGCATGGCATTTTAATATGCTTTTAAATGTGAGGGAAACAAAGACGAGCACTTTACTGTGTGCCAACAAGAAGTAGAAAAATGTGTGCCAGAAAGAGGAAGTTTCCTGCTTTCCTGAAGGGTTTACTTACACTGTAACAGCACCACAAATACTCTTAGAACATTGCTAAAAACCTCTATAAGACACCATAGGAGCACTTCTCAAAACACACCCAGGTTAAAATGTGGTTTGGGCAGACAGCTTGAGACCATGTTTTGAGACCAAGATGCCTAAATTGCCATCTGCATATACAGCTCAAACCATCATGCACAAGAATGCCATCTAGGTTAGCAGTGCACTAGAGGTTATGACTACATGCTTTCTATGTTGGCAGCTTAAGTTTTGAGGCTCCAATACCAAAAATGTAATTTAGGTAGGCACCTCACTAGATTTTGAAACCATGATGCACAAAAATCCAGTCTACTCTTAAAAATAAAAATTCCAAAACAAGGCATTTGCTGTGATGCCATAGAAGAACCATTTTAGGTTCCCAAAAGAACCTTTCAGTGAACAGTTCCTAAACTAACAATTTCTTCTTGGTGTGAAGAACATTTAAATAATCTAAAGAACACTTTTGTGCAATGGAAGGTTCCATGGATGTTAAAGGGTCTTCATGGAACTGTAGATGCCAATAAAGAACATTTATTTTGACTGTAGGCAGTAGGGATAGGCGATATCGTATCGTTTGCAATATACCGGTAAAAATTCTCCCAATGATAAGAATAGTCTTCCCGCGATAATAATAATAAAGTCTAGTTGTTGACATATTTCTGTGTGCGACAGTGTGGAGCGACATCACGAATGGCGGACGTGAAATTGAGGAAGAGTTTATCGCTAAATGAGGAGCTCCTTCTACAATCTGGAGCTGGTTTGGTCAGGGCTGTACAGTGCACAAAAAAATCGGTCTGAGCCTTGAATAAATGTACTACAGTAGCAGGTGTGCAATACAGTTTTGCATGTGTATGAGCCTGTTTACAAACCTGTTGTCCAACAAATATATCATTTAGTGACATGCTTTTTCTCCAAATTAACTTAATAACAGTTGAGTGTTTGAAATAACTTCTTTTTGTAACCAGACGTGATTTCATATTACAGAATGATAGTATTATATACAGTGATAAAGGCTATGTCGATTAGCATTGCATTATAAATATACGTTCCTTATATAAATACCCAAGATTGCTTGAAGCACACATCTCCGTTGTGCATTTTATTCAGCAATAACTGGATACCTTTGTCCATATTAAGGATTTCCTGGAGCGTCGTCAGTGCTGTTACTTCTGTGATGCATATGTGGAGTTTCTGCACAAGGGCGCCCTCTGGCTTCCAGTATGAATTAAACAGCCAATACATTACGTGTGTACTCAGTAATGCTCACAAAAATAGGAAAGATAATACTTTTCTCTAAAGAAACAGGATTCCCTGAATTATCATCGTTATCGCAATGAATCCCAGAAATATTGTGATATATTTTTAAGCCCATATCACCCATCCCTAGTAGGGAGCTCCCTAGCTCCCATGGTATTTTATACTAAAATGTCTAGGAAGGCACATGACTGGATCTTGAGACTACAATGCTTTAAATGCCATCTAGTTTGGCAGCTCGCTACATTTTAAAACCACAATACCCAAACATGCCGTCTAGACAGTTCACTGTTTTCAGACCATGATGACTCAAAATCCTGTCCAATTAGGCAGCTCTACTGAAGCGTTCACTTACACTGCAACACCATGACAAAAGCACGGCTAACACCAAAAACCATTCTAGAAAAATTGCTAACATCTCAGTTCTGTCAATTAGAGGATGATATCCAATCAATGGGAATACATTTTTTAACAGGCAAAACATTAACTAATGTTAATTTATGTGTGATTTGATTCACAGGAGAGCTGAAACGCTGGGCTGGCTCATGAACTTCAGCCCCAGGTGAGCAGATAGCTGGAGCTATCAGTGTGTGGAAAAGCATGAAAGCATGAAAGGACGATGTGGCTCAGTCCCTCAGGAGAAGCCTGAGCTCTCTCCCCCTCCGGCCATGAAAAGCAATCAAGAAGCTGAACAATCTCCCATGGACCTCACCTCGCTGTTTAATTACAGCACAGCAGCCTGCCTCACTGAGCTTATCCACGGTCCGACAGAAAGACATGCTGCAACATATGACTCAAAAACAGAAAATCACAGCTGTCGAAAATGAAACACGTCATGACCCACTGGTAGGATATGACACGTCATAAATGTAGTGTGGACGATGCAAATTATGGTGGTATATGGTTGAAATGATTGGTGGGACTACTTGGGTTTTCTAATGGCCAATGGATGATTTTAATAACCAGAGAGCAACTGATAACAGATCAGATCATTGTTTGTTGCAGCCTAGAATTAAACTGCTGGTTTCATTGTGATAGCAGATGAGCTTATTGGTAGTTTTAGGATTTGGTTCAATGGCCACATATACGATTTAATGTTGATAATCTCAAAATGACAAAATTACAACCGATTAATCAGCTTTGAGCTCACTAATTAACACATACTTGGTTTCTGTGACTCATCTAGGTAGGTTCTAGCTACATAATCACTTAGCAAAACTGTTGTTGTGATGTGGCTAACAAGGGATTTTTCCTGCCGCAGTAGCTTAGTAGTAAAGTAGCTTTCAGAAATCCCTTAGGTCTTTCAATTAAACGCACAAAAACAACACACTCACAACGACAGCGACCACACTTGGAGTTCAACTCAAATCAATGCAAACGAGTTGTTTCATAAAGAGATGCATGAAAAAAACAAACAAATAAACAAAAAACAATGGAAATAATGAGTGAAATTAGAAGAATGCTGCATAGTGAAGGATAAATCAGAATTCAGAAGGCAGAACGAATTAAAAATGATAGAGAACAAATACATAAATGAATGCATTACAGCCGAGACCTTCTGTTATTTCACTTTAACAAATATATTTCTCGTGCAAATCATAATTCTCACTTTGGCTCCAGGTTCAAATACTTCATGATGCCATCTGGTCCCCTCAAAAAACATTCATCCTCATAGCCATCATCTCTGAGGGCATTGTTGTGAAGACCATAGAGAAGAAAACCAGCAGACGTTATGACTAAACGCTGGAAAAAAGAACGAAAGAAAAACACTAGCCCATTGATAGACTTGTGACTCAGTGAGTGAGCGGCACAGATTGGGCTGACAGAGTGCTCAAAACTGCCAACGGATTCAATCGGAATGTGATTCAGTTCTTTTATAAGACTACAAACAAACAGTCGTCACAGATGATCAGATCTGCACTAACACCAGATTTCAGGCCCTCCGTATAATTCCTAAAATGCATCCTGGATCAAGTGTCTTTGACACGTCCTATAGTCTCCCCAAATCCACTGACCCCCTTCCCGGGTGTCTCAAGCAGAACCTGGACGGTCAGCGATGGTCAGGAGTGATCACTAGGGTCTGAGACCATCATGTCCACAAATGCTGCCCAAGTCAGTCAGTAATACTCAGACATGACAGTGTTATTGAAACCTAAAGAACTTGAGGTTGATAAGACAAATGCTGCATTTGCGTACTGTTACCAAATATGAATCTTGAAGGTATAATGCATTTTAGTACTTTTTGGCACAAGATGATAAAAGTATTAGGCAAGAACACTTACCTAGACAGCATCTTTGGGCATATATATGACTGTGCCTTTGATGGCCAGAAATGCTGTCTAGGTAGGCAGCTCACTATAGTTTTGAGCTATGATATCCAAATATGATGTCTAAACAAGCAGTCTATGTGATGCCCCCAAAAAACGCTGTCTAGGTAGCCAACACTTTATGTTTTTACACTAAGGTTCCCAAAAAAATGCCCTCTAGGTAGGAAACCATAATGTCCAAATAGATGTCAAGGTAGGTTGCTCACTAGTTTGTTGATACCATGGTGACCAAAAGCATCTATATGAGCAGCTCTTGAGATCATGATGTTCCAATGAGACTATGGTGCCCAAACGCGCTGTCTACATAGGCAGCTCACTAGGTTTTAAGAAGCATGCCCAAAAAACGCTTGGTTTTGAGACAAGTGTCTGAAGTGAGCAGGGCTTCATGAGCCCAAAAGTAACATTACTACACACACTATGAACACCTCCTCCTCGTCATATCTCATAATACCAGTGCGCACTGTGTTGGAAGAGTCATGCAATGCATGCATATTGATAAAGTGATGCGTTTTCATCCGTATCTCATGCAGAACGGCACGCCAGATGACTTACCCGTTCATTACGCTGCCAGATCAGTGCCTGTTTCTAAACGCCGAGAGCTCTGAACGACACAAAAGAGCTCGTATGTGGAAATAATTTCCGTGATCAGAGGCACTTGTGCATGTTTTGTCGCGCATCCCGGGCCTCCGTCAGAGAGCAGGTGGACGCGCCTCCCGTCAGAGATGGAGATCCGCGCTCCTCTATCGCTCCATCCCTGATGACAGCAGGAGCGTGTGTTAAAATCTCCGCTGAAGCGCTCTCCTCAGCTCCAGCACGTCTCCATCTGTGAGTCAGGAGCTGGATGCTGCCATTGTTCCGCGCTGTGATGGGCGCAGTCTCGTTGCGCGCTCAGCTCGTGAGAGAGAGAGAGAGAGAGAGAGAGAGAGAGAGAGAGAGAGAGAAATAGTGCGCGCGCCCTCGGTGACGTGTGCGTGAGGGGGAGGTGCTACAGGTGAAAAGGCCAAAAAGTTTCCTTTTCCCTTCCATCAAAATCAAATGTAACCATATGCGCACAGTACATAGTGTGATTTTACTGGTTCATATTTCTAAAATAGGAAAATTACGCATCATCTGATTGGATATACATGTTTGCAGTGCTGGGCATATTTGTATTCGTTACTGATTTCAAATTACATGACAAAAAAAAAAAAAAAAAAAAATATAGTTAGTAACGTAATTGCATTACACATTTGTGACGCTGGACCACAAAACCAGCCATAAGTGTCTTTTTTTTTTTTTTTTAGTCATCTACAACTGATGAAAAATGGATTGTATATGTTCAAAAGCAAAGCAGTGAAATACAATCTGCAGTGTTGAGCAAAGCAGTATATTTGTGGTGTTGGAAGCTGAGGTTAGTGTGAGTGTTGCCCTCCACCATCTCCTTTTCCACTGTGTGATTCCCAGCCTACGTGGAGACATTATCCTGGTAAACAGTGAAATATAGTCCTCATTAAACTCTGATCTCTGGAAGCAGCACACACACACACATTTGTTTCGCTATCCTTGTGGGGACATTCATAGGCGTAATGGTTTTTCTACTGTACAGACCGTATATGTTATTGCCCTACACCAACCCTACACCTAAATTTAGCCTTCACCGGAGACTTTTTGCATTTTTAGATTTTCAAAAAACTTCATTCTGTGTGATTTATAAGCTTCTTTACCCGTGGGGACCTCAATTTAGGTCCCCACCGTGACACGAGTCCCCATGAGTCTGTGTGTATTCAGGTTTAAGTCCCCACCTGAATAGAAAAACAGGTATACACACACACACACACACACCGACATCTGTGGATGGTAAGGTTCATTTGGCCTTCCATCACAAACCAGCACAACTAACAAATGCTTCTACAGTTAAACCGCTTCAGCTTCGTGTGTGATACGCTGCCAAAGGAAATGGAGAGGACCTTACTCTTCATCACAGTTTGTACTGAACACACAGTTGCAAAGGAGTAAGCGTCGACCTGACCAATTTAGAAATGTCAATTTTTATTGCACTTTCATTTACTAGATAATTACCACCAGCAAACGAGACACAAAGACAAACAAACCCTGTAAAATGCCTAAGTCAGCATGTAATGTAATCAATTTTTAGAGTTCAGAGTTGAGATTTTTAAGGGGAGATGAAATACATGACGCTCCACTAAATAGAGTCTGATGATGTCTAAGAAAGAGAAATGCTGTGCTCTTCTGAGTGAAATTGTATTCTGAATTCTAGATGATAGATGAGTTGTGATGTTTCTATTTGAAACATGGCAGAAACAATGATCTATAGTGTAAGCCTACATAATATCATATATGTGTAATCTAGTCAGTGAGTGTAGTGAATGACAGGAATCCAGCGCCTTTCACAGTTTGCTTCATATTTAGTTGTGATAGCGTGTATAAATAACTGGCAGAAATGAATATTTTTCATTATTTTAAATTCAGATTATTCAGTTATTTTTGTTTATTGTATAGAATATAATTATTTTGTTTTGTTTAGACTACACTTTTAGTTTAGTTTTGTTTTATTCTGTTTTCACTGAATAATAAAAGTGCAGTTACAACACAAGAAGATAAAGGCCCGGCTTCACAGACAGGGCTTAGACTAAGCCAGGATTAGGCCATAGTTCAATTAGGACTTTTAAGTAATTTTTATAAACGTACTTAGGAAAAAAAACATTACTGGTGTACATCTTGAGACAAAACAAAGGCACTGATATATTTCAAGATCAATTATTGCAAGCTTCTTTCAGTTGAAACAGCTCAGAATTACATTTTAGTCTAGGACTAGGCTTAAGCCTTGTCTGTGAAACCGGGAGGAAAAAGAGACAGGTGTGAATAAATAGACAAAATAAATAAAATATCATAGGGAACGTTTGAAGGACTTGCAAATATTATTATTATTATTATTATTATTATTTTATTATTATTGAGTGAATTGGAAATTGTCTCAAAGTACTGCTGTCAGCAAGCAAAAACATACACAATTGGTTTCTGCTTTGAAAATGTGTTCAAAAACAAGTTTTGGTTTTTGAGGCGTCAACGCCTCTCCTTCACTTTGAATGGAGTGACGTCAAGCATTGCCGAACTGAATTGTGGGTCCATTGCATCTCATCACTGGCATTTTTCGCGGCAGAAGTTGAAAAATTTTCAAGCGCCAACGCAGGCGTCAGCCAATCATGCAGTCATGCCTTATGCAAACAGTGCAGACGTCTCCTCTTGGCTTATATCGAAATCCTCTGACATTTCTTCTTTACAAATCCTGGTTTTGTACGTCTAATTCATGACCGGTGTTTTGTTTTGCTCTCCTCTGTGCTTCCGTGTTCATCACTTCTCACCGGAGCTTACGCTAACTCTGATTACATTACATTCACTACACCCGTATGCCTTGAGGGTGAGTGAAACATGGGCTAATTTTCATTTTTGGGTGATCTTTGCCTTTAAGAAATAAGAAATGCACTGACCTACTAGTAGCTGATAAAAAGCAGGGTCTAGAGATTGTAAAATATAAGGATTTTCTGAAGCAGTCTAATAACTCTGGTGGGTATGACATCAGAAACAATAGCACTCCTATAGGGCTAGTGATGTGAAAACAACTAAGAAATCCCTCACAGGTTATTCTCAGGCCCTCTGCGTCACGCAACTGACTCATGAGAGAAATGTCTGCTTCAAACCAGCAGAGATCTGTTTTATACACAATATCTTTGCTGTTCCTAATAAAACATTTATGAGAGGTTGTGCTTGTGTATCACTGACCAGACGAGAAAGACCTGCCTTTGAAATTTAGATAAGCTATTTTTCAACATTATGATTGCAAAGCAACATATTTAGACCATTTTCATCTATGCAATGTTTCTGACTTGAATGCATGACCTCATAATAGCAAATGCCTGGTTTATTAGAGATTAACTCAAAAATGAAAATTCTGTCATCATTTACTCACCCTCATGTTGTTCCAAACCTGTATGAGTTTCATTCTTCTGCTGAACATAAATGAAGACATTTTAAAGAATAAACTCCTAACAAGTTGCTGATAGCCACTTACAGTACTTCAATAGTATTTTTTTTTTCATGCTATGAAAGTCAATGGCTGCCAGAAACCACCAGTTCTGAATTCATGTTGGTTTGAGTCCTATAATGCTTTCTGTTTTCTGTATTTGAAAAGTATTTCAACAATACTCGTACTATTGCATGGCTACTCTGTAAAAGTAGCAGGAAATGTCATGCATATATAAAATACAGCTGGATCTATGAATAGCGCCTGATTATAAGCAACAATATCCTCTAAAGCAGCCTTCTGCAATGCCCTGAACAACGGGAATCTAAAAGCAGAGCATTTTTCTTGTTTTTAAAGAAACGTCAAAAATGACTGTGATACTGAAGCACATTAGTTTTAGCCTTGGTCACGTCCCACAGACCCCAGCTGAGTGCAGCAGGATTTGAGGAAGGCCGCTCTAGTTAAGGCACTTCTAGATGCTGAGAGCCTCTTATTTCCTTTCAAACAGCATAAAAGCTCGCCCAGGGTAAGACGTCTAAGTGGAACTCAAAGAACGCACTCAGGCGCTCCCAGAATGTCAGAAAATCTCAGCCACTAATGCAGAAATTTACCAAGGATATGCGATCTAAATCTGAATATGCATATCATTTGTCTTGTGCTGTAGGTTGGGTGTAAGTCGGCGGGTTTCTCAGATGCAGGACGTGAGCTGGGCTGAGGACATTCATGAGAACAGCTTGAACAGACGTAAAGCAGGACGTGTTATTTGTGTGGCTCGGACAAAAGCTGAGAGGGGGGCCTCGTCAGGCTTTTATGCGCCCAGAGACGCCACAATGGAAAACCTGCAGATTCTATTTGTGAAAAACAAGTGAATGTACCAGAGCGAATGGCTCGAGAGTTCAGCTCATGTAATGGGCATGACGCTGTGCATTTAAGAAAGAGCTACATGAAAGAAGCTTACATAATTAACTCAAATCAGATGACACGGACTACAAAACATGGCCTGTAATTACAAGAAATTGTACATTATCATTTCCAAGAGCCCTTGCCATTATTTGCATGCACTTAAGAATGCTATTTATATTTGATGTTTATCATGTCACGATCATCACAAAGCTTTCTCTATATGAAGTGCAGTTTTTTTTCTCTCTTGTTCATGGAGTGCCTTTGCTCAGTAAACATATGGATTCCAGCAGGTCACTTTGATTAAACACACAACATCTGCTGTAATATTATTCAGCATCACACCTCCCAATCACAGCTCATATTAGCACAATCAATCATTAACCGAGATGACAGAGATTCCTCACGCCTAATACACTGACACGAAGACACTCCAACCTAAAAAACATATTTGGAATTGTGTTTTTATTGTGTCAAACAAAGAGGTCAAGAAAATTTAAATCAAAAATGTTCAAAAAAAAAAATAAAGAAAGAAAAATGCCAGTTGGTGTAAGCAAATGAAACGTTTTTCATACACTTTGAATACTTGTGCATGCACACATCATTATTTTCTAACATAAAATCCCAAATGACAATTTTTCATTACTGGCTAACTGGAAGATCTAGTTCTTTTAAATATTTTTATTTGTAAACCAAATCAATTAAGTACATAATGACAAAAAAAATAAATAAATAAAAATAAAAAAAATAAAAAAATTTTCATTAACTTTTTGATTTGACTAAAATAATTTCATGTTTAATCTCTTTCCTGACTGCTGTACTGGCATATTCTTCCCTTTTCTGTTGTCGTCTTTTGTTTTCTGTCACTGGACTCATGCTTCATTACAATATAGTGAATGGGTCAGAATACAAATAGAACTAGCCAACAAGATATATTAGGAGATATATTAACTGAAAGTTGTCCCAGTTTACCAATAATCAGCAAATCAATAAAACTGTTGGCAAACTGGGACAGTGTCCAGTGTGCAAACTAAACAAAAAATAAATAAATAAAAATAAAAAATAAAAATCATCACAGGAAAATCAGAATCCCTATTATATTTTTGTCTATTTTATAACCTTAAAATAATTCAGAAAAAAACCTTACTTCCTATAGTGTATCACATGGTATAACACGACCCCTTATGTCAATATTATGAAAATATATCATGTCAATACCATACTTAATATTTTAGTATTTCAAGAATACACACACGATAAAACCGCAGCGTCCCATTTTACCAGCATTTATTTAAAACAAAACTGCATCTCTTATTCTTAAAATAAATCCTATAAGTTTATGACAAACTATTTCCTCCCCAAGAAGTTCTGCCTTTTAATAATTGTATTTCTTCATTACAATCAACACCACCTTGACACTTCTTTTACAAAAGTCAATTTTTTTGTAAAATATATATAGTAAAATACATTATATATATATATATATATTATATATTTATTTATTTTTTTCATAAAAGGTTCATTATAGCAGAGGTGCATTCAAATTATGTATGAAATGAATTTTAGTGTATTTTTCCAAACAAAAGTATGAGTCACGTCATTGACCCATTTATTCACCCAACGCCCCTCATTCATCTCACACTCACTGATGAACGAATGTGATTGAGCGACACATTACAACATCTCTCAGACACACCTCTATACATTCACAGTCTAAATTAACATCTCCTCAAACAATGACTGACAGCTGCTGTGACCTGGAATATGTGAAGCCCTGAACATCACAAAGAAATCACTTATGTATTACTGATTTAAAAACAAATCTGATCAGCTGAAAGAAACACATGCTCTCAGGCACTCAAAGAAGTAAGTTTTATTTAATACAAGTCGTTAAACATTTCAATGACATCTCATTCAGATTTGGTATAAATTAATGTTGATGAGACATCAAAGATGCCAGTGTTCACAGAAAAATCTCCAAAATGGTCCAGACATATCTAACAATTCAACAGACAAAATATCTATTCAATGATATGTGCACTCTATACAATGCGCTTCTCAAAAATATTGCATTAGTAATATGTACATATGCATAATAAAAACAACTTACAAGAGTTCCAGATGACATGGACAAATCTATTAAAACAGGTTCAAATCACCCTGACAGCATGTGAAAATAAAGGCAAGACATTGGCCCTTGAGGTTATGGAAAAATCAAAAAGGACACCGCTGTCAGTTCAGGATGAAACAAGATCCTCGCTGTGACCCCAGCTCAGCAGGAGCAGTTCCCACAGCCCTTCACGCTGTTGAGGATCTCCTCCTGCAGCTTCTTGCGCTCCTCCTCTCTCTGCGTCAGGCGCTCGGCCACAGGCTCGGGCCGGCCCGCGGCGCTCGTGTTTCTGCTGTTCTGTGTGTTCCACAGGTCTGCGTACAGACTGCCCGGCGTGCTCAGCAGAGCCTGATGACTGCCGCGCTCCACCACCTTCCCCTGCGTCACGAGCACAGAGAGAGATCATGCTGTCAATCGTCACATTCAGTCGTCTCAGTTTGTAAACAAGCTCAAGTGCTTCTGACATACAGGATTTTCAGTTAATTATGACTTATAGGGTTATCTCACCCAAAAATGAAAATTCTGTCATTAATTACTCACCCTCATGTCGTTCCAAACCCGCAAGACCTTCGTTCATCTTCGCAACATAAATGAAGATATTTTTAATGAAATCTGAGAGCTCTCTGACCCTCCCATAGACAGCAAGGATATTACCACGGCTCAGAAACGTAGCAAGCACATCGGTAAAATAATCCATGTGACATCAGGAGTTCAACCGTAAGTTTACGAAGCTACGAGAATGCTTTTTGTGCACAAAGAAAACAATAATAACAATTTATTCAGCAATTCTTCTCCCCGAGTTACAGTCTTCTGCCATTTTGGAGAGTACCCCAAAACGTAATCAATGTAATGAACGGTGTTTATGTTCAGGATGAAGCGCGTGCATGCTGAATGTAAACAACACTCATTACGGGGAGAAGAATTGCTGAATAAATTGTTTTCTTTGTGCACAGTGTTCTCACTGCTTTGTAAACTTACGGTTGAACTCCTGATGTCACATGGATTATTTTACAGATGTGCTTGCTACATTTCTGTGCGTTGATCGTGTTAGGATCCTTGCTGTCTATGGAAGGTCAGAAAGCTCTCGGATTTCATCAAAAATATTTTAATTTGTGTTCTGAAGATGAACGAAGGTCTTACGGGTTTGGAACGACATGAAGGTGAGTAATTAATGAAAGAATTTAAATTTTTGGGTGAACTAACCCTTTAAAATGCTTGCTACAGATAGGAAAAACACAAAATCAAACCTGATCAGATTTTTAAAAATGTTTTGTGTCAGACGAAAGTTTCGGAGGCAGTGTGTAAGCTTGACTGACACAATGTGAGGTCGTATTCACTTTTTAGCTTGAGGAAATTTCAGACTCAGTGTGCAAGGACCCTCAGGAAGAAATATTTAAAAACCTACTGTACTTTTTGTTTTAAATAAATCAAGTAACCCTGATTTTAAATGTCTCATTGCATCTCTTTATTGAGGAAAAACTAATTATTTGATACATTTTAATTTTTCTTGATGCGCCTCTAAATTTTTCAAATTAGGAACATATGTGCTCCTCGGGAAAAATTAAGCGCTAAGCCTTGAGCTTGCAGTCTGTATTGAATGCAATTAAATAAAAGAATCTGTGCCACGCTATAAATGAAAAATGTCTTTGTTTTTACAAACAGAGTTACGTCAGGTAATCAACAGCATGTCACAGATGCCATGCATGCAGCATAACATATTTTGACCCCAGAATAATCATTTAACTTTCACTGAGACTTGTTAAGAGCATGTAAGGTTAACAACAATAATCAATTTTTCCGCCAGGGTCGTCGATGCACCGCAAGAAGAAAAGCCCCCGAGCGTTCATGCAGGCTCTGCCTTGGGATTGCTTCAGGAGGCCAGAGGCTGTTATTCAGCATTTAAGCCTGGTTTCTTTGAATGACGCCTTGATATTCAGCAGCATAAAGCCTCCTGCAGTCAGACAGACTGTGCAGCTGCATCCAAATTTGAAGAACTGGGCAAAACAAGAGATTCAGGGCCATGCAGGGGCACTGACAGAGAGACAGTGTGTGTAATGTT
This sequence comes from Spinibarbus caldwelli, assembly GCA_039654775.1. Lineage (NCBI taxonomy): Eukaryota > Metazoa > Chordata > Actinopteri > Cypriniformes > Cyprinidae > Spinibarbus > Spinibarbus caldwelli. The sequence continues at coordinate 30,481,127 of CM077246.1, read as the reverse complement.
TGAGAAAGGTCTAAAGAGAGCTGAGACTCGGAGCGGGATGCGGCGGTGTGGGCGTACATGCAGCACTGCCTCTTAAAAGACTGCCAGCAACAAAGCCAAGTATGAAATGAGCTCGCACAATGACAAGTCAACCAGTCTCCCGGCTGTTTGCTAGATACTTGCATCAATTACGACGCCACTTTTGCCAAGCAAGACTCAAACCCTGCTAGTATTTTTAGCAGCCGTGTCACTGACAGCTCAGATTGCTGTAATTATGACCCATTTTTGATACACAACAAAATTTGCTTCTGTTTCTTGGATCTGAGAATATGATGTTAGTTGGTGTTTTTTCTGGCTGCAGCTGCATCACGTGCTCCACCCCCCACACGCATCCAGATTGAAAAGGTCTCAACACATGGGAGACAAACAAAGGTGTCGCTGAGCGCTGGGCAAAAGGTATTTCCACTGTTAATGAGCTCAAAATGTAAGAGGCCAGCCCCCGCACGCTGCCCTCTGCTCTCACACGCTCGCATCTGAAGCATGCATCAACCTGCATGTGTCTGCTACAGACTGAAGGAAGGGATGCTAAAAGCGCTGGCAATTCAGTACTAAGTTAACACAGGGGGGAAAACACAGCCTTTCTGCAGTAACAGTGGTATAAAGACAGTTTGAATGCAAATGCTGTGATCGTGATTTTAAAAATGCATTGAATGTGTTTTTACCGAGTTGGCTAGTGAATCTTGTCTGCTAGTGTAAAAGCTGTAAACACAAGCAGCTATCATTTTTTTTTTTTTTTTTTTTTACTTTCATTGTATTGTTTATTAGCAGTATATAAACAGTTTTAGTAATGACTGTTACACATATTTAGTGCTGGGTTGTAACAGATTTTACGTATTCTGGATTAAATAATCAAATTATCAAAACCTAGTACTAGTAATTAGATTGTGTTTTCAAATACACGATCAGATTACTGTTACTTTTTATTGATTGCATAGATTCATATTATCCATTTTAAATGTGGGGTATGTAATTTTTCAAAAACGCTTTAGAAAACTGAGTAGGGGCCGAGTACCAAAACAAACTTGTAGCCAATCAGCAGTAAGGGGCGTGTCTACTCATGATGTGGAGGAGAGAGCGTTCAGTGAGCAGCCGAACCGAGCGACAGAAAGATAGAGATGGCGGATAAAGAACAAAAGAGGAAAACGTCTGGATGCGACAAAGCGACCATTGACAATCATTTGAAATTTGTGTCAGCACATCATAAATAGAATGCGGCAGCAGCTTTCTGTCGAAGATTTGTCGCACTGTGCAGCATCCAGTGTAGACAGCACTGATTATAATGACTTCTATAGTATTTTGTTGTGCCGCTCGCGTCCGTTGTAGACACGGTGTAACATTGGTTTTGCTTTGTTTCACAGAACTAATTGTTGCCTGGGTTGCATAGGCTATGTATGTGTGGGGCGGAGCTATCAAAATAGGGGCGAGACCCTTTTGGGTTAGGGGCGTGTTCATTTTGGTGATTTCAAATATCAACATCGGCTTCCAGAAATCGCTTACCCCACCTTTAATTTTGTTTTTTTTTTTCATTTTAAATATTTTTGAATCAATGCACTGTCTATCATGGGTTACTATGTCTTTATTAAGGTTTGGTTCATTAAATTAATTGTCTTCCTCTGTGTATTTTTATGTCTATATATATATATATATATATATATGTCTATATATATATATATATATATATATATATATATATATATATATATATGTCTATATATATATATATATATATATATATATATATATATATATATATATGTCTATATATATATATATATATATATATATATATATATATATATATGTCTATATATATATATATATATATATATATGTCTATATATATGTCTATATATATATATATATATATATATATATATATGTCTATATATATATATATATATATATGTCTATATATATGTCTATATATATATATATATATATATGTCTATATATATGTCTATATATATATATATATATATATATATATATATGTCTATATATATATATATATGTCTATATATGTCTATATATATATATATATATGTCTATATATGTCTATATATATATATATATATATATATATATATATATATATATATGTCTATATATATATATATATATATATATATATATATGTCTATATATATATATATATATATATATATATATATGTCTATATATATATATATATATATATATATATATATGTCTATATATATATATATATATATATGTCTATATATATATATATATATATATGTCTATATATATATATATATATATATATGTCTATATATATATATATATATATATATATATATATATATATATATATGTCTATATATATATATATATATATATATATATATATATATATATATATATATATATATATATATATATATATATATATATGTCTATATATATATATATATATATATATATATATATATATATATATATATATATATATATGTCTATATATATATATATATATATATATATATATATGTCTATATATATATATATATATATATATATATATATATATATGTCTATATATATATATATATGTCTATATATATATATATATATATATATATATATATATGTCTATATATATATATATGTCTATATATATATATATATATATATATGTCTATATATATATATATATATATATGTCTATATATATATATATATATATATATGTCTATATATATATATATATATATATATATATATATATATATATATATATATATATATATATATATATATATATATATATATGTCTATATATATATATATATATATATATATATATGTCTATATATATATATATATATATATATATATATATATATATATATATATATATATACATACACACACACACACACACACACACACACACATGTGTGACCACTCCACATATAGTTTCGGTCACAAATTAAATTATTTGTACATATTTCATTTTTATTTATGTTTATTTATATTTATATGTATATCGTCGCTGTCGGGCGGAAACCTCCTATGTCCAAATTTTGTCAATTTCATATTTTTTCACAAATCGATGCTATTGGTCAGTCCCCACGTGGGTCTGTTATTTTTACAAATTATTAACCAATCTAAAGTGTTGAAAATAGCTTGAGCGCAAATCTCTTAACTCCATTGGACACTTCAACTGTCTGAGAATCCTCGTAACTCCACCTCTTCTTCACTCCGCGGGAGCCTCGCGGCATTATGTCTCCTCAACAGACATGTGCAGAAGGGGGTGCTTTGGGGGCTCAAGCCCCTGCCCTTTATCAAAATTATTCAAAAGTGCCCCTCTCAGACAAATAGTAATGATATTGTAGTCAATAAAACAAAATGAATTTGAATTATAATTAACATGACAATGTGCACAAAACGGTAACTAATCGCTCAAAAGTCGGAAAATTCCGGTTTATTTTTAGATATCTGTCAATCTGAGGCTGCTATGGGTTGTGTGCGTTTTGCTCGACTGACTGATATTCCACAGTCTGTTCAGAAACCTAGGCTCTCAAACCATATATGGTTCTTTCAGTGAATAGATCGACAGAAAGGAAAGAAAATAAACCAAACAATATTTTAAACTTTTTTTTTTTCCATCAGTAATCAAAGTTAGTGTGTCGATTTAATAAAAAAAATCCATATATTATATAGTTTAGAGAATATTACATAATTCATCAATGCCCGTTTGTCATGTATAATACACCAACCAATCATGATCTGACACATTTCATTGGACAATAATGTGAATTGGAGCAGACATTTTCCGTTCTTATTCATAAATCGGTTGAAAATTACATGGGGCAGACAAGCTTATTTGTAGAGCGATCTGGATCTGCGGTTTGTCTCATTTTATAAATCAAATTGCATCGCTGAGAAAATGGATGCTAAATGACTACAAAAGCACGGCACAAAACCGTGCAGAGCCAAAAGTCGCAATAATAGAAATCAGTATTCAGTTCACTTACATTTATGTATGAAGCACCGTTTACTATTTCATGAAACTATCATAATTAATGAAGTCCAAGTGCCACCTACAAGCCTATTATGTGAAGTGTAGGCTGGCGAAATGGTGACATGAAAGGATTTTATTATATTACCATTTTTGACAATTATGCAGCATTATGAAAGTGTCTTATGCTCATCAAACCTGCATTTATTTTATCAAAAATACAGAAAAACTGTAATATTGTGAAATATTATTACAATTTAAAAGAATGTTTATCTATTTTAATATACTTTAAAATATCATTTATTTCTGTGATCAAAGCTGAATTTTCAGCATCATTACTCCAGTCTTCAGTGCATGATCCTTCAGATATAATATGCTGATTTATTATCAATATTGGAAACAGTTGTGCTGCTTATTAATTTTATTTATTTATTTTTGGAACTTTTTTGGGGTTCATTGATAAATAAAAAAATAAAAAGAACAGCATTTATTCAAAACCTCAAGCTTTTCAATGTATATTGTTACAAAATGTTTATTTTAAATAAATGCTGTGCTTTTTAAACTTTTTATTAATCAAAGAATACTGAAAAATGTATCACAGGTTTCCAATATTTATAATAAATCAGAATTGCATAAAATGTATTTTAAAGTATATTAAAAATTTGATCAAATAAATGCAGGCTTGATGACCATAAATGACTTCTTACAAAAATAGTAATGTATCCAAACTTTTGACCTATATATATATATATATATATATATATATATATATATATATAGGTCAAATATATATTTGACCTATATATATATATATATAGGTTAAATATATATATATATATAATATATATATATATATATTATATATTTTTTTTTTTTTACATTGCCCCTATTTTACATTTGAGCCCTGCACCTGAGGAAATCTCTGCACGTCCCTGCTCCTCAAGATTGAAAGTCGCAACGAATCCTCGTCGAGCAACACGTCCTCTGAGGTAAATGAGTTTAGGAAGAAGTATGTAATCACAGTCGTTAGCTTTGGTTAACTATTGAAGCCTTTTCTCTTGTCAAAAGGCTCAACGTGACCGCCGACTTTGTTTGTGTGCAGATTAATTTCCGCCTATTAGACAGCCTAGTCAGTTTATCGTTTTATTTTGGTATTGCATCACTCATAGCTCTAACGTTTAAAATAGAGTTTAGGAAGATGTATGCAATCACAATCATTAGCTTTGATTAGCTCTTAAAGCCTTGTCTCTTGTCAAAAGGATCAACGCGACCGCAGACTTTGATGAACACTGCTGGCAGCAGCGACGTCTGTGTCCGTACCATTCTTATCAATGACAGCGTAATCTCGTATCTCCCTGCTCCCAAGTCATAAATCTTGTCTCTCCGATTAAACATGATTTTGGGGAAATGTTGTGTTAATGTTGGTACACAACAGTATATGATAGCAATATAAGGTATAATACCAACTTTAACGATACAATGTTTAATAACTCAAAAAATATGCCGTTTTTTTAATTTCCTGAAAAATAATGGTTTTGGAGATGCGAGGATTCCGCCCGACAGCGACGATATATAAGCTTTATTTAAATTACTTAAATGTATTATAATGAGTTTACACTGAACAGTTCAGCTGCATTTTCTGAATTCTGGGTGTCAGTTGAGAGAGTTGAGTTACCGTGACGACTGCAGAGCAACCTCAAGCAAAAAAAGAGGACCGTGAAAGCAACCACTAAATCTTGTCTCTCTCATTTACTGCTAAGTTGATTACTGCTTACAGTCTTCCTGACTGCCCGGGACGTGTAACATATAAATATATAAATATATATATATATATATATATATATATATATATATATATATATATATATATATATATATATATATATATATATATATATATATAACATTTTTATTATAATACACGCACTTTTTCTGAAATTCTCAAAGCTGATACTGCTGTTAGAAACCTGACCAACATCTACAGGTTTTCTTTGGATTTATTAGGTTTAATTAGTTTTTCTTCTTTAACTTGCATAATTACTTGAGAAGTCATGAAGCATGCCAATGTTTAAATGTGTTAATATTTACATACCAAATAAAAGTGTGTTCAATAACATTAGTTTTTATGCAGTATCATAAATTGTAATTATTGTGATAAATTGTGGTATTTCTAGTATATGTTAACTAACATCAGGGAATCATGAACATGCAAAAGTGTAAAAAAATTATTGAAATTTTAAGTTTAAATCTTTAGAGGGACTTCAAGCTGACAAAATATTTGAGAATCCCTGCATTTCACGAACAAATATTAATAAAATGAAAACAGCAATGAGATTGCATGGGCAAACTCTTCCAGGATTAAAATGAAATGAGATATATACATACATATACACATATACATACATACATATACATACATACATATACACATATACATACATACATATACATACATACATATACACGCACACACACACACACACACACACACACATATATATACATATATTATATTATATTATATATACATATATATATATATATATATATTATATTATATTATATTATATTATATTATATATATATATATATATATATATATATATATATATATATATATATATATATATATATATATACATACACACACACATATATGTATATGTATATATGTGTAGGAAATGTAGTTTATAGTGCACAGTAATTTTATTGCCGCATGTCACCTTAAAAGTGAAATAATTTTTGTAGTGACTGGTGTGTGCAATTCCACAAAATAAAAGACATTTTTAGAAAATGTAAAAAAGAAAAACCAATAAACTACTTATTAATTTACTGTGCATCAAGCTTCTTTATACAGCACATTTCCCACATGCTGGTAATTCAGTTTTGCTTCAAATTTGCTTAGGCTTGGCGTTTATAATAAATGTTGTTTATAAAGAATATGACTAAAATTGGTTTACTTTATATTTTTCATTCTTGTTCTGTATGCAGTTAAATTTGAAGGATTGTTTTGTGGAGTGAGGGGAACTAAAATACATGTTTATTGTCTTTATAATTTTTGTAAATGTTTAATTTTATTTATCAGTATTTTACATTATTTCTAAATGTAATATGTTATTTATGCATTGATACACTGCCTTTTGATTCTCAACAATCCAATTTTGACCTGGTATGACTTATATTTAGGTGCAGCTTTTCTTCCAGAACACAGTAATACAATAACAAGTACGTAATTTTAGGAATCTGATTACATATAACCAGTCACTGCTGTGCAGTACGGACATTATGCAAACTAGAACACAGACTGCTATGAGTCCTGTAGCAACAAACTCTGTGGTCCTCCTTTTCCCGTGAAAGCACTGATGTCAATCCAAAAAGACACAAGAGAAAATGCAGTACGCCACTGACAAACTCCACACCCATTTCAAGGGCAACTCTGAAGGATACAGGCATCGTTTCACAAACTCCTTTTACCAACAGACTGGATCTCAATAGCAGAACAATATACAAGGACAGCAGCGAGAGAGCTTTCTTCATCATTGCAATCAAAGAAACAAAAGAGACGTTCAAATGAATGCTTTTTCCAATCTATGATCGCCATACACATCTGAAACTAAACTGATCACACTTTCCATGTAACAATCCAACAATGACCACACTATGACTCAGGGCCAAACACTATAAGTGAAGGATGCTAATGTTTCCCTATAGGTCCCCTTCACGTCTCACATTAGGCCTTCAACACGTGTCATGCACTGCTTTGACCTCCACGTGCAGACAGCGCTACAGAAAGGCCATTTTACGAGGTTGCAGTTCTGCCTGTATGTGTGGTGACAGCAGAAGAAACACAAACTGTGTCCACAAACTGCATCCCAGTGTAAATGCATGTCATTGTCTTTCTATAATAACCTGAAACAAGCAAACATATAAAGTGAACATGGATTCTTGCAAACCACCCAAAGTCAGTGTCGTCCACAGGCTGACAGACACAATAAGTGAGTGGCACATGGATGTTGTTTTGCATCGTTCAAGACAACACAAGCTGCATGAATCTCTCAATCAGTGGAGATATGTGAGCTTTTGTTTCTCGTCCGCATCGTCTCAGCTGCAACGTCATATGTTGACCATGCGACTAGTACACAAGCAAAACTCTATAGCCCTAATATATGGATGAATCAATCCATTTTGACTTTCATCACTGCCCACGTATTGACATATCAGAGGAACATACATTGCATTTTCCTCACTGTGGACTGCATACATACAAACCACATGATTAAAAGAAGCGGATGTTTATACGCATTTATTATCATTTTAACATGCACACTATTAAGTAAATAAGGACTTACTGCACGGTTGCACAAAACAAAAGTTTACCATTGAATAAAGATATCAGGACATACATATAAGTGCTGTAATTTTACGAAAACAAAAAGGTTTATTATTAGGGTATTTTAGGGTAAAGTGTATTATTAGGATATTTTATTTTACAGTGTTATTACAAAATATTAGTGCTGTCAAACGATTAATCGCATCCAAAATAAAAGCTTTTGTTTACATAATATATGTGGGTGTATATTTATTACGTATATATAAATACACACACATGCATGTATACATTTCAGAAAAATATGTTTATATATTAAATATATTTAAATATAATATAGATTATATGAATATAAACATATACATGTAAATACACGTAAATATTTTCAAAATATACTCTGTATATGTGTATTTATATATAGATAATAAATATACACAGTACACACATATATTATGCAAACAAAAACTTTAATTTTGGATGCGATTAATCGATTGACAGCACTACTATATATATATATATATATATATATATATATATGTTTTTTTTTTTTTTATATTTTTATTTCACAATATCACAATCATGGATATTATAATCAATAACCACTATTAAATTATTATACTCGCATTGAATTTCTATTATTATTATTAACACTAAAAGAGATTTGAGTTGGTTCATGTAAAAAGTGAACCCAAGTATGAACACCTATTTTTTCCCAAATCTTGCAACCCTAAAAAAAAAAAAAAAAAAAAAAAAAAAAAAAAAAATCACATTAAATAAATAAATAAATAAATAAATATATATAAAAAAAATTGCATTCAAAAGCAACACTTTAATAACTTTTCTTTTTTTTCCCCTTTTTTTTATGCAGAAGCACTGCTCAACAAAATCACCCCACTAACTCTAGAATTATTCCGTTCCCTGTCGATATTCTCACTCGTACTGCATCGTAAGACGCTTGTATGGGGAAAAACTCTTTTTTCCTCTTCAACTGAAGCCTTTTCACTCACGCAGTGAAACTGCACGTCCATTGGTTCGTGCAGTGCTATAAAAACGAACAAATGGCTCGGCGGCGGCGACGAGCAAGCCTATGGCTGAGTAGCCCGCCAAAACGGGCGGAGACTGTGGCTATATAAGCTTCGCCGCCGCATCTCAGATTTCTTCTCTTCAGCGACGAAGCTTCTTCCTCCCTGACTCTTCGCTGACACCGAGATTCGCTGTTGAAACGCCTCAGCAGCCGGATTGGACCTTTTGCAGCGCTTAGCTCGCAGATCCCGGTCTATCCCCTGCCGCCATCCGGCAACTATCTAAAAGAGCCTCACAAAAGAGCAAAGTTTGACGGCAATGTTTCAAATGCCGCGACGTCATTGTAACATGTGCAGGACTCCCCTGTATGCTGATGACGGTCACGCTGAGTGTGTGTCATGCTTGGGGAAATCCAACGCTGACGCTGCGCTCAGCGGGACTGACTGCTCTCATTGCGAGAGTTTCAGTCTTGTCTCTCTGCGCTCACGGATAGCTTTCTTTTCAGAAAGCGACTCCGCCCCTCGCGCCCTCCTGTCTTTTTCCTCCCAGGGACCTGCGAGGAAAAGACAGTGGGGCAGAGGATTAGAGCGGCCGGAAACGAGCGAGCTCACGTCGGCTCAGTGCCCGCGTGCCTTGCCGTCACCGCAGAGAGAGGATTCGCCGGTCCTCTTCACTCAACCTGATCAGCGTCCCTCCGCGGCTGCGAGCGACACGATCTCGTTCAGTGGGAGTGACGATGAGATGGATGACAGCCTTTCTCTGGCAGCTTCAGACGCGGAGGAGTTATCGGGCTAGGTGTCTGACCCCGCCCTCTAGCCACCGTCCTCTTCACGCAGCGCCAGACCCAGAACGGACGAGGAGCTCGTCTGTGTGATGACTAAGGCTGTCAGTGAGCTCGGGTTCGAGTGGTCTCCGCCTGAGTAGCCAACTCGTAGCAGGACGGACGAGTGGTTTCTCCCGGGGCGCCAGCAAGCCCCCCGCCAGCGCTCGTCCCCTTTCTTCCACCCAAGTCCACGACGAGCTCACTAAATCGTGGCGCGCCCACTACTCGTCTCGCATCCGTCCTTCTGCTTCCTCTGCCCTCACCTCCTTTGACGGCGCTGAAGAGAAGGGATACGAGCACCTGCCCCCTCTGGATGAGTCTGTGGCTGCGCATCTCTGCCCGCCCACGGCTATCGGATGGAAAGCGAGGGCGAGCCATCCGTCCAAGCCGTGCAGAGCCAAGTCTGCACTCGCTGGACATGCCTACTCGGTAGCTGGACAAGCGTCTTCGGCGCTGCACTCTATGGCTGTGTTCCAGGTCTTCCAGGTCAAGATGCTCGCCAGTGAGGAGACCAGTCTCAATGCAGCTTCACTCAGGGACCTGAGGAGCGCAACGGACCTGGCCCTGCACGCCACCAAAGCCACAACCCAGGCTATCGGGCGGTCGATGTCCAGCCTGGTAGTGTTGGAACGCCACCTTTGGCTCACGTTGACAGAGATGAAAGAGGCGGATAAAGTTCCCTTCCTCGACGCTCCAGTCTCATCGAATAGCCTGTTCGGGCCAGCTGTGGAGGGCTTTGCGGAGCGTTTTACGGAGGCTCAGAAGCCGTCTCAAGCGATGCGACACTTCCTACCGAAACGCGCCAGCTCTTCTGCTGCTTCTAGTCGCCCCAAGCCTGCGCAGACTCATCAGCCCGCCAAGCCAACGCCGGCCACTCCCGAGCCCCGGCCTCCTAAGGATCGGCAGGATAGAGGGCGTTCCCGCTCGGTTTGACGCTACTCCTTTCCGAAGCGCCAAGGACCCCGGCCCAAGATCGCCTTGGATCCGGCGCCTCAGAAGTCCTCCTGATCAGCCAGGCAGGAAGAGGAGGGGCCCGAGTCTTGCTACCGCCAGACCACCCCGCAAGCAGCCTCTAATGTGCCTCGTCACCCCGCTCAGCGCTGGGTGCAGAGGGAAGTGTGTTATTGGTTCCCCATGGGCCCACTCTAGCGTCCGGGTGTCCAACCGCTGTGATAGCAGACAAAATAAAACACATACATTTTCAAAAAGAGAGCAAATATCCTCTTCTGCCTACCATAAGCGTCCTGCCCTTATGCAGCCAGTCTTTAGAGCCTATTCAGCCTCTTGCCACACGGGCCAAAGCCTGGCAGGCCATCCCTGGTGTGTCAGAATGGGTAATGGCTACGATAAGATGAGGTTGTTCACTCCAATTCGCTCGAAGACCACCACACTTCCGCGGTGTGGTCGCCACCACAGTGCACAGCGAGGACGCTCAAGTCCTGCGCGCAGAGGTGATAAATCTACTGGTAAAGGGAGCCATAGAAGTCGTTCCTCCAGCCCAGAGTGAGTTAGGCTTCTACAACCGCTACTTCCTCGTCCCCAAAAAAGACGGCGACCTGCAACCTATTCTAGATCTCAGACTCCTGAATCACGCCCTGGTAAAAAGGTCGTTCAGGATGATCACATTGAAGCAGATCCTCTCGCAACTATGCCCAGGGGACTGGTTCATGTCACTGGATCTGAAAGACGCATACTTTCACATTCAGGCAGCCCCCCATCACAGACGATTCTTGAGATTCGCATTCGAGGGGGTGGCATATCAATACAGGGTACTTCTGTCTGGGCTGTCCCTGGCTCCCCGCACTTTTACGCGATGCATGGATGCGGCTCTCTCCCCTCTGCGACAGATGGGAATCCGCATCCTTCTGGGATGCGCTCATTCTGGCCCAGTCAGTTTCAACATCGCACAAGACCCTCCTCCTCAGCCATTTAGACTGCCTGGGGTTCAGGGTCAACTTTGCCAAGAGCGTACTGTCACCCAGCCAATGAGTGTCATTCCTGGGGACAGTTATCGACTCCGTGCAGATGACAGCAACTGTCTCAGCGGAACGAGCCATGACAATTCAGCGCCGCGCGGCCTCCTTCAAGGAAGGGACCGCTCGCCCGCTCAAGGCCTTCCAGAAAATGCTGGGCCTTATGGCAGCAGCTTCGCCAGTACTTCAGTTGGGCCTGCTTCACATGCGACCCATCCAGTTCTGGCTGAAGCAGAGGGTTCCTTCCACGGCTTGGCATCACGGTCGCCATCGCATAACGGTGACTCGGGCCTGTGTATCAGCCCTGGCCCGTTGGAGGGATCCCCTCTGGCTGAAGCAGGGTGTGATTTTAGACACAGCGCACAGAAGGAAGGTTGTCACGACAGACGCTGCCAATAAGGGTTGGGGAGCACTGTGCGAAGGCAAACCGACCTTCGGTCTTTGGTCCGAAGAAGAGTCGGGTCTGCACATCAACTGCCTAGAGATGCTACCAGTGTGCCGTGCCTGTCAATTCTTCCTGACGGACATAAGGGGACACCATGTGCTAATACGCTCAGACAGCAGGTCCGTGGTGTCATACATAAATCATCAGGGCGGCCTCATCTCGACGCGCCTCTGCACGCTGGCGAACGACCTTCTTGTTTGGGCTCAGACCAATCTGCACTCACTGAAGGGAAGGCAACGCATGTGCCAGGCAAAATGAACCAAGGAGCGGAAATGTTGTCGAGGAACAACGTCTCCTCAGAAGAATGGACGCTCCACCCACTCGCGGTTTAGAAAATCTGGGAAGTCTTTGGCAGAGCTCGAGTAGACCTCTTCGCCTCCAAAGACAACTCTCATTGCCCAACCTTTTTCATGAAGAGCACGGATGCACTGGCCCACGAGTGGCCCAGCCTCCCGCTCTATGCGTTCCCTCCAATCTCTCTGCTACCGCAGGTACTCAGACGAGTCAGGGAACAATAGCACAAGCTTCTTCTTCCAATAGCCCCCCTCTGGAGGAACCAGCCGTGGGTGTCGGAGTTATTCCAGCTGCTCGAAGCAGCCCCGTGGCCCATTCCCTTGAGACGGGATCTCCTCTCTCAAGCGAACGGCACGCTGTGGCATCCATGGCCCGAGTTATGGGCCCTGCATTTGTGGCCGCTCAACGGGAGCCTTTCGACCTCCCAGAGCGTGTCTTAAACACTATGGCAGAAGCTAGAGCCTCTATGCTCTGAAATGGTCTATTTTCTCGGCTTGGTGTCAAGACCGTGACTTAGATCTGGTTACCTCTGATGTATCAGTGGTTCTTTCGTTTCTGCAGGAGATGTTGGATAAACAGCGTTCCTCATCCACCATCAAAGTTTACACAGCAGCCATAGCGGCTTTCCATGCCCCTATTGCTGGCCGATCGGTGGGCAGGAATAGTGCGGTGGTCCAGTTTATACGAGGGGCCAGGAGAATTAACCCCCCGCGTCCTCGTACAGTTCCACCTTGGGACTTACCAACCGTACTAAGGGCCTTGAAAGGCCCCCCGTTTGAACCATTGCAACCCACGAGCCTCATATCACTCTCGTTTAAAACCGCCCTGCTGTTAGCACTGGCGTCGGTTAAGCGAGTAGGAGACCTACAGGCCCTTTCCATCAACCCTGCTTGCCTGGAATTCGGGCCTAACAACTCCAAGGTCGTCCTGAAACCAAGGCTGGGTTATATACCTAAGGTGCTCTCCACTCCGTTCAGAGCCCAGGTCATAGCGCTTTCCGTGCTTTCCCCTTCGACGGATGACCAGGAATTATCCCTGCTCTGCCCCGTCAGGACCCTGAGGGTGTACATTGAGCGTTCTGCCTCATTCAGGTCAGATCAGAACAGCTTTTTGTCAGCTTCGGTAACCGCGTTAAAGGTCGCCCTGTTACGAAGCAAAAAATTTCCAGGTGGTTAGTGGATGCTATCACCCTAGCATACTCCTCCTTGGGCTTGCAGTGCCCCATTGGAGTCAGAGCCCATTCCACCAGAGGCATCGCCTCTTCCTGGGCATGGTCCAGCGGGGTGTCCATTTCGGAAATTTGTGAGGCGGCCGGCTGGTCCTCGCCGTCCACATTTGTAAAGTTTTACAACCTGGACGTCTCCCCGCCTTACAGGCCAGAGTCCTTTCTGCTTAGTTTGCCGCCTTCGGCTAGTTTGGCAGTCTTATGGGTTCACTTGACCAGCATTGTTCAAGTCCCTCCTTCACCTGGACGGTCCATATTATATGGATACCAGGTATAAACTATAGGGGATGACACCCAGGCCACGGTTGACCCTTAGGGCTCAGCTTGTGCTTGATGTATTCTATTGACTCCCCTGGGTCTTCTCCCATGGGAGTCTTGGTTTTGAGTCGTTCCCCATCATAGCACAGCGTGATTGTACTGGTTCCCATACAAGCGCCTTACGACGCAGTACGAGAGAGAATGTAGACAGGGAACGTACTCGGTTACTTTCGTAACCTCGGTTCCCTTAGATATGGGAACGAGTACTGTGTTCCTGGCCGTGCTATGAGCTGCACGCCTCAGTCGCTTCATTTGAAGAAATCTGAGATGCGGCGGAGAAGCGGCCGCTTATATAGCCACAGTCTCCGCCCGTTTTGGCGGGCTATGGTGGGCTGCTCAGCCATAGGCTCGCTCGTCGCCGCCGCCGAGCCATTGGTTCGTTTTTATAGCACTGCACGAACCAATGGACGTGAAGTTTCACTGCGTGATTGAAAAGGCTTCAGTTGAAGAGGAAAAAAAGAGTTTTTCCCATACAAACATCTTACGACGCAGAACGAGTGAGAATATCGACAGGGAACCGAGGTTACGAAAGTAACCGAGTACGTTTTTGTGAATAAAGACAAATTCCTGTATTCCTGTATTTTTTCATATTGCAATAAATGTTTTTTCCCCAATATCATGCAGCCAAAGTTCAAAACTGTTTGAACTTTGACCTGGGAGTAACACTGTAGCTTCAGCATTGAATGCGTTGCAAAATGTTGAAGTGAGTCTTTATAGTTGTGCTATTTGGTGTTTAAGGTGATATTCTTTCTCAAGGGAAGATGGAAATGATGCATGGGCTTGCTGAACATGATTTCTGGATGTTACAGCACCTGTCACATTTACAGGTTTCAGATGAGCTTACCTGATTTAGTACAATAATCTCATCTGCATCCACAATGGTGGACAGCCGGTGTGCAATAAAGACAGATGTTCTGTCCCTCACCATCTCCTTCATGGAAGTCAGAATATTCTGGAAAGAAAATGAAGCAAAAAAATCATACTGTGTTTGAAAAATGTTGCTTCTCTTTTATCCTTTTTCCTCTGAATGAATCTGCAAGGCTGAGAAAGCTTTGTTAATGTTTTTGAGATGTTTCATTAAGAAGCTGTCTGCCTCATGACAGCAACATTTCCCTGCAATAACAAGCACTGATATGATTGACAGGATTTATATGAAGACCTTCTGACAATAACATACATTAAAACACTGTTGAAAGCCAACAGAGCAAACACTTCCTTGACTATAATAAGGCATAAAGCCTCCTGAAAATGAAAAAGCTTAGTGTAAATATCAAATGAAAAGTGTTCACAAAGCAACAGGGGAAAACCAGCAGCTTTGAGCAGAAATTCAATCTTTAAAGATTTGTTAGTGATGGTGGTTTGATCTACACTGCTAAATAGTTCAAAAACTAGGCAGATAAACTAGGTTTAGTCTTTTAGCACACAAAAGGAGCAAAAACTAGGGATGCACGATATCATAGGACCAATATCAGAATCGGCCGTATAAATAGAAATATCGGCATCGGCCCGTTATGAGAAATTATGCCGATATGTCATGCCGATAAGTAACTCTTGCTTTAGACCATTTACAAATGTTAAATCTTACAAATAAAATGTTAAGGTTACCACTGCATCTTTCTGAAAAAAAGAAAAATATAAATGCAGTGATTAATATATAGTTTATTTTATGGTTATTTTCAAATTTTCAATGTACTGTAATTATAAAAGAACTTCATTATTGTTTATTTAATTCTAACATATAATTTATTGTTAAAAACTAACAAAATTAAAAATAATTATATATCGGTATCGGCCAAAATGAGATGAAAATTATCGGCATATCGGATATTGGCAAAAATCCACTATCATGTATCCCTAGCAAAAACATTCACAATCCAGCAATCTCCAACCTGATTGGCCTGATAGTTCACCCAAAAATGAAAATTTGCTGTTAATTTACTCACTCTCAGGTCATACAAGATGTAGTTGACATTTTTTTCATCAGTAGAAGAGTAAAGAAGACATTTAGCTGAAACTGTTGTCCTTGGTGATTCATAAAATGCAAGTCAATTGCTACCAACATTTGAGAGTCAAAAAAGCATATCAAGGAACACTAAATTAATACCGTGGCTCCTGATGATATATTAAGGTCCTATGAAGCGAAAAGATCGGTCTGTGCAGGAAACTGAACATTATATAACATCCTAACCTGTAATCCAGAGCCTCAGGCAAACGGTCCAGAGTGATGTCTGGTTTATGAACCTATGATGCTGGTTTTTGCCAACTCATTCAGCGCTCCAGTTCCTTCAACAGTCACTGAACTAAGGAAACACTTCGACTCGGACTGAAGACTGATGAGCCGCTGATATGAACGTGTGAACCGAACACTTAAACGAAGGGGTGAAATGAAAGTTTTTATGGTTCCTCATTATATACAGGTGCATCTCAATAAATTAGAATGTCGTGGAAAAGTTCATTTATTTCAGTAATTCAATTCAAATTGTGAAACTCGTGTATTAAATAAATTCAATGCACACAGACTGAAGTAGTTTAAGTCTTTGGTTCTTTTAATTGTGATGATTTTGGCTCACATTTAACAAAAACCCACCAATTCACTATCTCAACAAATTAGAATATGGTGACATGCCAATCAGCTAATCAACGCAAAACATCTGCAAAGGTTTCCTGAGCCTTCAAAATGGTCTCTCAGTTTGGTTCACTAGGCTACACAATCATGGGGAAGAGTGCTGATCTGACAGTTGTCCAGAAGACAATCATTGACACCCTTCTCTAGGAGGGTAAGCCACAAACATTCATTGCCAAAGAAGCTGGCTGTTCACAGAGTGCTGTATCCAAGCATGTTAACAGAAAGTTGAGTGGAAGGAAAAAGTGTGGAAGAAAAAGATGCACAACCAACTGAGAGAACCGCAGCCTTATGAGGATTGTCAAGCAAAATCAATTCAAGAATTTGGGTGAACTTCACAAGGAATGGACTGAGGCTGGGGTCAAGGCATCAAGAGCCACCACACACAGACGTGTCAAGGAATTTGGCTACAGTTGTCGTATTCCTCTGTTAAGCCACTCCTGAACCATAGACAACGTCAGAGGTGTCTTACCTGGGCTAAGGAGAAGAACTGGACTGTTGCCCAATGGTCCAAAGTCCTCTTTTCAGATGAGAGCAAGTTTTGTATTTCATTTGGAAACCAAGGTCCTAGAGTCTGGAGGAGGGGTGGAGAAGCTCATAGCCCAAGTTGCTTGAAGTCCAGTGTTAAGTTTCCACAGTCTGTGATGATTTGGGGTGCAATGTCATCTGCTGGTGTTGGTCCATTGTGTTTTTTGAAAACCAAAGTCACTGCACCCGTTTACCAAGAAATTCTGGCGCACTTCATGCTTCCTTCTGCTGACCAGCTTTTTAAAGATGCTGATTTCATTTTCCAGCAGGAATTGGCACCTGCCCACACTGCCAAAAGCACCAAAAGTTGGTTAAATGACCATGGTGTTGGTGTGCTTGACTGGCCAGCAAACTCACCAGACCTGAACCCCATAGAGAATCTATGGGGTATTTTCAAGAGGAAAATGAGAAACAAGAGACCAAAAAATGCAGATGAGCTGAAGGCCACTGTCAAAGAAACCTGGGCTTCCATACCACCTCAGCAGTGCCACAAACTGATCACCTCCATGCCACGGCGAATTGAGGCAGTAATTAAAGCAAAAGGAGCCCCTACCAAGTATTGAGTACATATGCAGTAAATGAACATACTTTCCAAAAGGCCAACAATTCACTAAAAATGTTTTTTTTTTTTTATTGGTCTTATGAAGTATTCTAATTTGTTGAGATCATCACAATTAAAAAGAGCCAAAGACTTAAACTACTTCAGTCTGTGTGCATTGAATTTATTTAATACACAAGTTTCACAAATTGAGTTGAATTACTGAAATAAATGAACTTTTCCACGACATTCTAATTTATTGAGATGCACCTGTATGTAAAAAGATGAGCTGATGATAACGGGTTTATTCACTTAATATGCTTTAGAGTAAGGGTGGGTGATGTGGCAAGAATATTTTTCATTCACAATTTTTTTTTTTCAAAAAATATCACGATTTTAATCACAATTTTATCACGATTCTTTGTCATGTTGGTTGTACTATTTTGCAAGTTGTCTGAGCATTACAGCCAAATCTAATTTCCCTATTATAAAGACAAAGCCTTTCAAGGTAACAAAGTATAAAATAGAATGGCGGATATTTAGGCCAAAGTGGGTGAAGATAAAAATCTTTGTAATTATTTTATATTTGTTGTTAGAAAATAAGAACAAAGATACATATTACAAATACACATAATAAACAAATAAAACAAACAGTGCTTTATTTTCATGTACAATAGGTGTATTTAGCAGGAGCATTCAAGAAACTGAACGAACAAATATAAAAGTAAAACACTATATAGATTGATTCCTATAAAAGCAACTGTATTAAAAGTTTTTCAGTCAAGAGCAATGTGTGATTTTTCTCTTTGTGTTTTGTTTTATTAACATTTAAGGAATAGTTCACTCTAAAAAGAAAATTCTGTCATCTGTCTGTCAATTCTGTCATAGTGTTTTATTTTTATCCCATCACTTACTCACTCTAAAGTGGTTTTAAACCCAAATTAGTTTCTTTCTTCTGCTGAAAATAAAAGTTATTTTGATCACGCTGTTATTCCACAGCGGCTATCAGCATTTTTTCCTACTATCAAAGTCTAAATGGACCAGCTACAGTTCATTTACTCACATTCTTCAAAATATCTGTTGTTCAGCACAAGAAAGAAATTAATACAGGTTTGGGACAACATGTAAGTACATAATAACAGAAATTAAATTTTAGGGTGAATTATCCCTTTAATGACAGTCGGCAGCATGTTTAGTTGATATGTTGATATGATTCTTTAGGGTCTTAATGAAAAGTCTATAACATACTTTGGTTAAAATTTCTCTATGGTAGTGTAAAACAACACCTTTTTCCCCCCGTCAAAATCAGCTCTGTTTTCAGCAAGCTGTTTTTAAATGCATGTCGCTTTAAATGCTAATGAGCTCTGCTGACCCCGCCCCTCTCTTCCGTGGGGTGACGAGCAGACTGTAAACTCCAGACAGGAAACTGGCTAACTAGTATTAGGAAAGGCGATTTGCAAAGATTCATAAAAAACCCTTATACTCACTTATTCTATAGATGAAGCTGGATCACAAATGATTCGCGCGAACATAGACGCATTTAGGCAGATCGGTGCATTCGCTTCAAAGCGAAAGTAACATTAATCCTCTGTGTCTTCAGTGGCTCAGATGTCGGGAGTAAATAACGACTGCTATATTCATTATTACATCCAACAACAAAACACCTCAATCACTTAATCTGAGACGTTCTCGTCTTCCCCTGCACTGGAGTCGACACAATGGCGGACGGACTGTTTACAGCTCACTCAGTTCACTCAGGGCAGGTCTAAGCTAAAATGGCCTTGTCAATAAACTATCATGGGAGGGCCCTGTACAGAACTATGTCATTCTGACAGGAATCTCAGAACAGCCTGATTTGAGAAAGGGGATTTTAAAATAGGGATTAAAAAAAAAAAAAAAAAAAACACTGGGTGGATTTTTATCATTACAGGATGGATGTGTACACACACTTCCAACACACATTTATGTTCAAACAACTTGTAAAGTGAATTTTGCATCCGATGACCCCTTTAAGAGCTGCACACTACAACCACTGTAGCACGATACTACGATATTTCTTCAAAAGCCGATCGTGGAGACATTTTAATCGTCCACAATCAAAAATCGTCATATCACACAACCCTACTTTAGACATATAAAATATCCACATTTCACATTGAGTGCTTTATTAATATAAATGCACATACATGACATCATTGTGTAGTTACGTAAACAAACTAGTGAATTGAAACAGTTAACAAACAAACGGTCCAAAAGAATCAGTTTGTGGAAAAGAATCGGATTTCTCTGTTTGCCTGAGGCTCTGATTACAGATACAAATGTTGAAAATGATGTTCAGTTTCTTGCTCCGACTGATCATTTCACTTCATAAGATCACGATATATCATCAGGAGCCATGGGTATTAATTTTGTGTTCTTTGATATGCTTTTTTTATTCTCAAAAACATGCAGCTACTGACAAGCATTTTTGGAATCACTAAGGAGCACGGATTCAGCTAAAAATCTTCTTTACTGTTCTACTGAAGAAAAAAAGTCGCCTACATATTGGATGAACTGAGGGTAAATTAACAGCACATTTGTATTTTTGGGTGACCTATGCTTTTAAAGGGGTCATGTATTGAGAAAGAAAATTTAGCTTGATCTTTTAAGTGTTTGATGTGCTATAAAAACAGATTTTTTTTTTCCATTTATTGAAACTAAAACATCAGAAATGACTGAATTTCTGCAACTTTGCAATGACACATACATGAACAGATCAACAAGACTGACCGAGGTTGTTTTTCCGCTCTGCAGATCCTTTCAAGATGAAAAACCAATGCCAGTAGTTTCATTTCAATAGCAACAACAAACGTTCAGTCCGTTCTTAATGATTTGAGTGGCACATTTCAACACAGGCTGTTATTGTGAATATGATGCAGCTTTAAAAAAGGCTGTTAAATAAAAAAAAATAAAATAAAATAAAAAAATAAAATAAAACTATATTTAACTTGACAGCATATTCCCAGCTGCTCCCGGCTACAGACAGACAGCACTGTGCAATTATGTTTTCATGCCCATTTCATACCTATTATTGAGGAATCTACTATTTCATTGACACACGGATCCAAGGCTCTCACCTCTTCAGTGATCGAGTCTAGTGAAGACGTGGCCTCGTCATACAGGAAAATGGGAGGGTTCTTAAGGATGGCCCGTGCGATGGCCACACGCTGCTTTTCTCCACCTGTCACAAGAAAAACCTGCTCTAGATCACTCAAGAATAAACTGTTCTGTTCCTCCATCTTCACTAGGGCTGTGAATCGGCATGGGTTTCACGATTCAATTCAATTACGATTATCGTGTCAACGATTCGATTCAATTCGATATCACGATGCATCACAATTATATAAAATTCATTTTGTGCAGTTTTATTAAATTATATAAGCAGGCTACTTCTTTAATTATGTTAATTAATTAATATATTAATGTTTAATGTATTAATATACAATTACAATGTAAATATAACTTCAAAACATACAAGCAAATATAAAGTAATAAAGGGGGAAAAAGACAATTACAAGTGATAAACAAAAAGCACTTTCAGTATCCAAGAGTGCTTTAAGTATCCGGAAGTTAACAGATTAACATAGTTATGGGTTTTTCTTTTTTCCTCAGCATTATTGCCATTTGGTTTTTACTGATGAGTTCATAGACACTGGCTGCTTTAATAGGCTGCATTCACACTAATGCACAGATCTGTTTCGACATATCAGATCTTTTGTCCTGTTCTGAAAAAATAACTGACTTTGTTTACATCAATTTCATAAAAGTATTCGCAAGTGCATTTAACTACAGCCGCAGGCTTCAGGACAAACAAACACGTGAAAGTCTGTCAGTACGTGAGTTTCGTGCATCTAATACATACTGCTTTCCAAACGGCAGAAATGAAAGTATATCTAAAGTAAAAGACTAAAATAACACAGCGTGTCTCAGTGCTCACACGTGCCATATTCGGGAAAAAAAGCCAAGCTCAGATTTAAAAATAGAGAGTTAATTTTTAATACTTGAGTAACAAGCAGAAACACTCAGGGCTGGGGTTTGTACCTGAGAGCTTCAGGCCTCGCTCTCCGACCTGCGTCTCGTATGCATGAGGCATTCGGAGAATGGCGTCATGGATTCCAGCTAGTTTCGCCACACGGTAAACGTCCTCTGCGGTGGCGTTGATGTTACCATACAGCAGATTGTAAAATATGGTATTGTGGAAAAGCACGGCGTCCTGTAATTATATTTACATTTGATTCTCATCCAACATGGCACACAAGTAATTTTCATGACTTTTTCATAGCCTCAAATTAGGTCTGATTATGGTTCCCATGGTACCTTACTGCTAATTAATAAAAAGATATTTATTTTAAAAGAAGTAAGAAAATAAAAATGTTCTCTAACGAGGTGATAATCACATCTGATGATTCTCAGAATTAGACGCAAAGCCTCACCTGCGGCACGACGCCCACAGCTTTCCTCAAGCTCTCCAAACTAACATCACGAATGTTCTGGCCGGCGATGTAGATGTTGCCCTGCTGTGGCTCGTAGAAACGAAAGAGCAATCGGACAATCGTGCTCTTTCTAAAAACATAAAAAAATAAAATATAATAACCTTTAAGCACTGTCAATTTCTATTTTCTGTTGTTCTATTTCTATTGCATCAAAGGATCAGTGTGAAAACGCTGGTCATTTACCTGAAGACTAAAGCTCATTGCACAGAGTCCGAAATTTTCGTATGCGTTTTTTTTCTCATTTTTCATACTAAAAATTTGTCACGCCCAGAAAACTTGCATGCTTAGTCCGATGCGTATTAATTAGTGCTGTCAAACGATTAATCATGATTAATCGCATCCAAAATAAAAAAAATTATTTGCATAATATATGTGTTCTGTGTATATTTATATGCTGTATGTGTGTATTTATATACATAATAAATATACACAGTACACATACATACATTATGTAAACAAAAACTTTTATTTTGAATGCGATTAATCGTTTGACAGCACTAGTATTAATGAAAATTTGCAAAACAAGCAGTGAGGATGATTTTGTTGTCCTCTCTCTCCAGGATGGAAGCAATACTTCCTCTTTCTTTTCTTTTTTTTTTTTTTTTTTTAACTATTTTGTAGAGGGGGGTCAAAATGGCAATTTTCACTTGAGATTCAGAGTGAAATTACAGGGGGGCAAAAATTACTTCAGACAGAAGGCAGCATTATGATGTTATTTTCACACAGAGATGGGTAGGTCTATTAGTAAAATCTGTTGACTTTAGCAATCTTTGATATACATTCATAACATTTAATATTTTGCCTTTCATCTATACATGTTCATCTTTCTTTAGAAAAAAAAATGACAATCAAAAATTGGAGCCAGGGACGTTTCTGAAATTAGTTTGATTTGACACAAAATGACTCAATAGTCATTTTTAGCAATGAATATATAATGAATATGTTTTTAAAAAGTATATCAAATGTTGGTTTGCAGTTGCAAATAAACTTATTTCCTACAAATTAAAGTAAAAAGATTCTTAACTTTATAAAAACAGGGTTAAATGTCTAAGCTTGACAAATGAGATTATGGAATGAGATTATTTACTTGTCTTTGGCTCAAATGATGGGATTCCAGTCTTATCACAGTGTTAAATGGCAATAATCCCTCATATCTAATACTTCTCACTCCAAAGAGTTTTTTGCCTTTACTGCTATATTTCTCAAAGTAATGGCACTCCAATTTGAACCCTATTGTGCCAAGTTCAGAGAAACCTAACATAAGTATGTCTTTCCTGGAGCACTTACCCAGAACCACTGCCACCAACAATGGCCACCTTTTTCCCCGCAGGTACTTCAAAGGAAACCCCGTTAAGCACCTTTTGTCCCTCCAAGTACTCAAAATACACATCCTCAAACCTGATGGTGGCTTCCTGGGGTGTAACGAGTAGCGGCGGGGCCATTTCTTTCTCCTTCGGACACAAAGGTTATAAAAAAACACATTTAGCAGTCTGAAATTTACATTTTGAGGCTTGAAACAGAAAAATGGCTTTTCTCAAACATATTTCGAAGACAATCCATTGCAATGGCATCGTCAAAACAATGGCTCTCATGCAGCACTTTTACACTAATTCTACACACAGATGCGTTATTTGAGAAATCAAATTAGGGTCTCACAATAATGGCTTGATGGGCAGCGCTGTCACACAGTGAAAACCATTACTGATCACTGCGAACAATCGGACAGATTTTATTCACGGTAATTACAGGCTGCATACGAAATTAGCCAAACGAAGAATGAGATTCATCAACCTCCCCCACTGACGCTATGAAAGACAGGAAACACTCAAATGTTTTCGGAATTAAAACAAATACTACGACGAATGACAGGCTTTACTGCTTAAATTTGTAATATTCAACTCTGAAAGGAAGCTCTTGTCACACATTTTAAAAAGCTCTGACATTTCAGAACGGTTGGAGCAAATAATACATCTCCATTCACAGGGTTTCTTTTCACATTAAAATAACTCTGCATGCTTAATTCTGCAGCAGGAAAGGCCTAGCGCACCTTTATTTTGGTGTCGACGCTGAGCAGAGTGAAGAGCGTGTTCATGTCGATGAGGGCCTGTCGGGTCTCTCTGTACACCGTGCCCAGAAAGTTGAGCGGCATAGAGAGCTGGAAGAGCAGCCCGTTCACCATCACTAGATCACCCACAGTCATGCTGCCTGCGGGAAGAAGACAAAGCACACAGAATGTAGGGCTGGACCATATGGACAAAAATTTTTCCCTGGTATCTTTTTTTCCATATCAAACAATATCGATATTTGTGATGCGATCTAGGAAAACCCGTGGGACATTTTCAGGAAATTCAAAAAATAGGTTGAATGTCAATTTTTTTTTTGTCAAAATTGGGGCTTCATTAAATTATTATTCTATAACAATAATCAATAACTCAATCCGAACAGTCCTTAGCCATCTTCAAGAAACGGCTAAAAACACATCTCTTCCATCTTTATTTGATCCTCTAACTCTAGCACTCTCTATTCTAATTCTATTTTATCTATCTTTTATCCATGTCTTCTTTTTTATTTAAAAAAATATCAATTGCATATTTATCCTCCAACTCTTTTTCTTTAAAAACTAACACTTAAAAACTTTTTTTTCCTATTCTATCTACTTGTTTTCTTAAAAAAAATTAAATAAATGTGTCCTGCATTAGGCTAACTGAGACTTGTTATTGCACTTGCATATCATTGCTCTTTTGTTGGTTTTGATTGCTTCTATTGTCCTCATTTGTAAGTCGCTTTGTATAAAAGCATCTGCTAAATGACTAAATGTAATGTAAATGTATAACATCTTGTCTATCATCTCTGAAAATATCTTGGCAAAATTCACTTGTTTAGTGCAGAAAAATAGCGATTTATTGTGGCGAGCAGAAAAGACTGTCTTTCTCTAGTTTGCTAACACGCGCTGCGGAGGTGCTCACCTATCAAAATAAACTATGTAACATATATAATAAAGCTGCATCAATGCACATTTTCCGCTAGTCCTGTGTGAACTACGGCATGCAAAGATCGGGGTAATGTTAGCTAGTCTGCTTGTGTAATGAAGCAGTATAGCGCTCTTGACAAGAGCTCTCGCTCTTAAAGGGACCAGCACTTTTTTCATATTAATGCTATGCATTACTTTCATTTAGTTCAAATGGTGACGGCGTGAAATAAAACTACAAGTTTAGAACACAAAACTACAAGTTACAGTTCTGAACTCTGTCTGCTTATGTATTATGTATGGTTATGTAGAACTGGAGAAGAATTGGAGATAGTCTGCATGCTGTAATCTGTGATGATTTATGAACAGATTTACGCTTAATGTTCAAATGTTTGCAAGTGTTGTGTGTTCCTTGGGGTCATTTTGTATCATTTACAACATGCACAGTGACTAAAATAAGTCTTGTACCAGAGTAAAGTGACTTTTACTTGTGATACTTGACTGTTGTGCTTTTATTTTCGTTGCCTCTCTTTAAACCAGTTTTTCTCAAAATTCAGGTCCTGAAAATCATGGTGATCAGCCAACTTCAGATAACCATAATTTTTGTTATATTCAAGCTATAGACGAATGATTATGGAAATGGCTTGAACCCAGCTTTTATATGGTATCAAAACCTATAATAGGTAAAATTTCACCATGTGGTGGGTTTTCCTAGATTGCATCACATTTATCACGGTATTCATTTATAACAGGAAATGCTTTCCACGTCTGAATGTAAACACAACATATTAGCCATTATATTACTATTACTTATTACCCATTTATAACCTATATAATTTAGGGCCCCATTAAATACATTTTATTTTCCCCTAAATTGTGTTTTCCGTTTTATTTTGTATGGATTCTGTTCTATGATTTAATAGAAATTGGTAAATCAAAAATGGTGTCTAACGAAATTAGTTAAAATTAAAAAAAATTATCAATGCTTTAAAACGTAAATCAAATTTGATTTACAACAAAACATTGCATTTGTTTTTTGAGTTTTGTTTGTTTGTTTTTTCTTGTCAAATAAGGTGCTGAATAACAGAACTCAAAATATATAAATTAAAAAATGGATTAAAAATTGACTGGTTGTATGATATTCCTTAAAAATAATACTGTTACTTTAAAAAGCACATTTCAGTATACCATAGTACTATATTCTGTCATAATTTCTTCAAGTTAAACCGAACTTTTATTTTGATGGTCTGTTGTGGAGATCTGTGAGTTTAAGTGTGAATTTGATGGTAGTTTTTCTTATGAAACAGTGTAAAGCTGGTGAAGTGATTCTCAGAGCAGCTTTGGAGATGAAGTTCATGTGTTCGTGTCCTCATATATTGAGACACAGACGCTGAAAACACAGTGAGCATCATGTGTTTGAGTATGTGTGTAATACAGTCGAACCAAAATTTATTCAGACACCTTCAACATTTATCCCATTATCACAGTTTACTTGCTATAGTTTAGAAATGTTCAGTCTGTGGTTTAAAAAGTTTGCATTAGCAATTAAAGAAAAAACATGAAAAAAAAAAACAAAAAAAAACAAAGCAAAACATGGTCAGGTCAAAGTGTCTGAATAATTTTTGGTCCCAAATTTGATAATTTTTAACTGGTAGTCCACTGTATGAAGAATTTTTGGGTATATGTCACAGTTTCCTTTATTTTGCTATCCCCACTTACACAAATGAACTATAATGTCCTGCACCCACTAGTAAAAAAAAAATATTAAAAAGTATATCTGATGTCTGAATAATTTTTGGTTTGATTGCAGATGAAACTGTACCATTCATTCACACAGAGACACATTACAGAACATGCAGACTTTCTTTTAAATTTATTATTTTTTTTTAATCAAAATCTCGATATGATATCGTTTATCGCCCAGCTCTAAGAGAATGCATTTACTTTGAGACTGTTTACAAGCGGCATTCACAGATCACTGCCCGAGTCAGCTGCGACTGTTACACCTGCTTTTATTGGCTGGACTGGATTTCCTGGCCACATTCATCTCTAATTATAACAGCGTGTCACTGCATGTTGCTGAGGCATATTGTAATTGGAAATCTGAAAAAAAAAAAAAAAAAAAGGCTACAAGAAATCACTGATTTTCACCTGCCATTATGCCTTTGCTTGCCAGCACCATGATGGCGGTGAGGCCGACGCTGAAGATGGCGCTCTGACCGAAGTTGAGCATGGCCAGAGTAGAGGTGGTCTTCAGAGACGACGACTCGTACACCTTCAGAAAACTATCGTAACGCTCCGCCTCATACTTCTCATTGTTGAAGTACTGAAAGAGAGAGAAACACAAAAAGACCTCGTTAAGAAAAAGAAAACTACAGAACGGCTACAAAAAAAAGGTCATGACAATCATCAGTTTAGAGATTTATGAAAGACACATTTGATAACATGTTCGAGTTTCTTTCTTCTGTTGAACACAAAAGAAGATATTTTGAAGAATGTTGAGAACCAAAGAGTTTCTGGTCCCCAAAATATATAGTATTTTTTCCATGCTGCAGAAATCAATGGGGACCAGCAACTGTTACTCATACAGCAACTCATACAGGATTGGAACAACTCCCAGGTGAATAAATTACAGAAATTTTATTTTTGGGGAAACTATACCTTTAACCATGGTAATAAATTATTATAACCAGGGTTCGAAATTAACTTTTTCACACACCAGCCAATTTGGCTACTAAATTAAGTTACCGGCCATTCATAACTTCTACTAGCCTATGCAATTTAGATATTTAGCATATCTAAATTGCGACCTATGCTCTCAATGTCAAATGCAGAAATGCTAATTCATGCGTTTATGACCTCAAGGTTAGACTATTGTAATGCTTTACTGGGTGGTTGTTCTGCACGCTTGATCAATAAACTACAGTTGGTCCAAAATGCAGCAGCTAGAGTCCTTACTAGAACCAGGAAGTATGACCATAGTAGCCCGGTTCTGTCAACACTGTACTGGCTCCCTATCAAACATCGGATAGATTTTAAAATCGTTAATTACTTATAAAGCCCTGAATGGCTTAGCTCCTTAGCTCGAGCTCTTATCACATTATAGTCCTCCGCGTCTGCTGTGTTCTCAAAACTCTGGAATTTGATAATACCTAGAATATCAAAATCGACTGCTGGCGGCAGATCCTTTTCCTATTTAGCGCCCAAACTCTGGAACAATCTACCTAACACTGTTCGGGAGGCAGACACACTCTGTCAGTTTAAATCTAGATTAAAGACACATTTCTTTAACCTGGCTTACACATAACACACTAATACACTTCTATTATTCAAATCCGTTAAAGGATTGTTAGGCTGCATTAATTAGATCAACCGGAACCGGGAACACTCCTCATAACACACGATGTACTCGTTACATCGTAAGAAGAATGGCATCTACGCTAATATTTGTCTGTTTCTTTATTATTCTGTTTCTCAGTCTGTGTCCGGATCAGATGGCACCGGGAGATGATGTCTGCGACCCTGACCGTCGGCGGAGGCCGGACACCTGGATGAGCCCCGGGGACATATCCCCAGTGAAGACCTCGACTTAAATACAGTAAAACTTAAAATTAAACAAAATAACTATAATATAATAAAATACCTAACTACATAATACTATTATTGTTAGAAACTGCAACAATATAAAAATAGAAATATAATACATTTATACATTTAAAATTTAATTAAAACAATAAGTAAAAAAATAAATAATAATATCCTGGCCAGAGGAGAACTGGCCCCCGACTGAGCCTGGTTTCTCCCAAGGTTTTTTTCTCCATTCTGTCACAGAGGGAGTTTTGGTTCCTTGCCGCTGTCACCTCTGGCTTGCTCAGTTGGGGACACTTAATTTCTAACGATTATCGTCAATTTGATTTCATAGATACTATTTAAACTAAACTGAGCTAGACAATGACATCTCTGAATTCAATAATGAAATGTCTTTAACTGAAAATTGAGTGTTTAATCTTATTATTATACATTACTGACACTCTATCCTCCAATTTGATACTGTTAAGTGCTTTGACACAATCTGTATTGTTAAAAGCGCTATATAAATAAAGATGACTTGACTTGACTAGCCAAAAAAATAAATAAAATTAAAATAAATAAATAAATAAATAAAATAGAATAAAATAAAAATAAATAAATAAATAATTTATATTAAATTTAAAATAAATATAATACAAAATAAATATTAAATAAACATACATGAATAAGAAATAAATTAACAGCTTGAGGCTATGCATACTAGATGTGACAAAGTGGCCGTTGCAAATCACTTGAACTTTGTGTCAACACATCATAAATAGAACAAGGCATCAGTTTTTCTGTCGGGGTCTGCATCAGTCGTTTTCCGCATCAGTCGCATCTTCGTTATTGCTTCCATGCAAAGGAAAGCAGCGCGCCTGACGCTGTTCAAGTAAGTTAGATATGCGCAGATGCTGCGCAATTAGGCTGTATTGAAAATATCATGATGACACACGAGTTCAGTATTTGCGCTTAGATGAACTTACCCAAGAAATTGAGTGAACATAATTTAATGAAAAGTAACCCACCAATTGGCTAGTGATTTGACTGCGTTACCCGCCACAGCTGATTTTTACCCACATTTAGCTGCAGGTGTTAATTTCAATCCCTGATTACAGACATTTTTCCTGAACGTGGAAGTCACGCCTGACTCTTAACTGGAAGAATGCTTTGCATTTCCAGTCTCCAGTGTTTCTGGTCAAATCAGCGTGTATTGTGAGCTGATAATCTAATATTAAACCTATTAAAATGTTTTAAAAAAGCGCATGGCTTCATCATTTTACAGTGTCGCAATGACTGTCATTCGTAAGTGCCTCACTCCTCAAAGTTTAATGAGTGTATAGATGACAAAAAACAGCCAACGTTGGCTACATTAAAAACAGATGGGCACTATTTGAATGGGTTCCAACAGAAGAGCATCCAATCAGAAGTTAGAATTTGTAATGGCGGCGCTCATCGTTTATTCAGGAAAAAGGTCTGTAATGGTATATTATGGCATTTATATGCCAAGAAACTACAAGAAATAGCATGATATTACCACTGAACAAAAAACACCTTAAGTGTCAGTCTGCTTATACCAGTTAAAGGTCTCTGGGATGTGAAAACAAGTTTTGCCACATGTGAACATGCTGGTGATGCCTCAATCACACATCCAGATGCCATTAAAGCTACAATCGCATCTCAAAACAGCAGCAGCTGAGTAAACCAAAGCCTAAGGCCTTCACAGGCTTAGAGAATGATACTGAGCGGCTCAAACATCTGAGACTCTTGAGCAGGGAGAATGATGGGAGTGAAGACAGCTGCATAGAGAACCTCATGGCTCTGAACACTTATAAATGATATAAAAATTTCACTCAGACAATTCATTTAAACCAAAACCACCACCACTGTGTGTATCGCAGAAAAGCAGTGCTTGATTTACATATAAACAAAAATAGCAAAGTAACGTGAAAAATTGAGTC
>CM077246.1:30392455-30444955 GCA_039654775.1 Spinibarbus caldwelli | reverse complement strand
TCATATTCATTTTACCTTGCATTTTCACCATTTCACCAGCTAATGGAGTGTGACAAAAGGAGAAATATGCTGTTAGAATTAATGTTTCTGCCATCACTAAAGGATTCGGATTTATCAACCTGTGGAGATGAATATTAGGCACATAAAGAAACCACAATACAAGACTATTAATACTAGTCAAGTATTAACATCTCATGTGAGCACACGTGACTGAGGGAAGGGTCTACTGCAAACTGTACATCAGTGTTAATTTCGTTGACGAATAATTTGCGTCATAATTTTCATCAATGACATTTTTTTTTTACCAGCGTAAATGAGACAAACTAAAACTCGTTTTGAATGACAAAAACTATGATGAAAATCTATTGACATTTGCGTCAATGAATAAAAACGAGACGAAAATGTTAGGGAGGGACAATTTGGGAAGAGAACCATTCTGAACTAATCTGCTGCGTGGTTCGGAGGTTAGATGCGTAAGTTACATATGAAGCGGCAGGACATAAGCTAACACACTTGCTGCACATCGCATAAAATGTTAAAAATGTTAATATGTGGGAGTAAGAGAAGAGAAGAATTTGATGACAAGAGAGAACTCAACTCGGTCCGGTTTTCTGAGCGCAGACACGAAAGCATACACACACAGAAAGTGTGTCTCACACAGCGTGCATCGTCGCATAAACGGAGCAATACACACAAAATGATGTCGAATTGTCTGTTTTGACGATTATTCACGTAAAAACAGTCGATTACGTCTTAAGTGAACGTAAACGGTAGGGAGAATGTGTATCAGTACATTGCATCCGTTTTAAAGGGATAGCAGCCTAATTTTGTTGCTCTTGTCCGAGTCATTAATGTTAATCAAGCAGCAATAGAAAGACAGAAAATCACTCACTGCTCTTGACTGAATCACTTTAGTAGCCCTAAAGGTTCATCTAAATTTATTTATAGAAATATGTCTGCTTGAAAGAATGAAGAATATGGTAAACAAGTTGTTATAAGGAATGCATAATTAGCCAGAAATAACCATTGGTATTTCATTGAAAAGAAGACAATGTTCTTGTTCTTTATGAGAAGTGGTTTTATTTAATTTTAACATAAAGGCATGTTGCGTGTCTCCGCAGTTAAATCAGTGTCTATCGTGATAAAACCTTAAAATCAAACCTATATAATGAGTTTGGAAATTTTAGAGAAATTTTTTTGATTGCTTCTGTTGTCCTCATTTGGATAAAAGCGTCTGCTAAATAACTATTTGAATGTAATGTAAATGTAAATGTAGAGAAATGCTTAATAAATGCATTACACTGTGACTAAACCCATTCGATTTTAGCCGACTAAATTTACTGTAGATTTAGTCAACTAAAATCTTATGATATTTAGCTGACTAAACTAAAAACATTTCAGATGACTAAAATATGACTAAAACTATACTGCATTTTAGTCAAAAGACTGACTAAAACTAAATCAAAATTTGCTGTCAATATTAACACTGCTATACATGTGAGCTGAACTACTGATGGTGTGTGTTTCTTATGATCTGTGTGTGATGTGAGGAATACTGCAGATGTCCAGTCAAATCTGGATTCTGTATGGGCTCACCTCACCTGCATCTCAAGTGAACACTTTATTGATTATTAGTGAATAAATAACTTCTAACGCTCTAATCCTTACACAAAGCGGTCATGCGACTTCAGGAGATTTCAGCTCATTCTTGCAAAAGCACCACACATGCACTCACATAAGGGTTAATGATGTGCTATACTCATGATGTCTCACATTGGCCTGGGGAATAAAGAATGACTTCTATTCCATATATTCACTGCTATGCAATGTTCCCTCTAAGCTGCGTGCGTGCCACCGCGCAGAAGAAATAAAATGCAGCGCGCACACAAAAATGTGCGCCAAATCAGCCGCTGTAGAAATCGAATACTACAGCGATTGCGGAAAAAATCTCAACACGAGCCAAACGCAAACGCAATGACATGTCAAATAAAACGTCGTGTTTTAAAGAAGAGTGGCTTGATTAAGTGCTGGTAATAGCAGATGATGGGCACAGAATGGTAACAAAATTTAGAGATATATAGAGTTTACAGTAACACAGGTGTAGCAGTGTGCAAACTCTACTACATAGGGATGTTTTAGATAACTGTAAAATAATTCACATGTACACATTTTTTTTTTCATTACTTAATATCAGTTTAAATGCTTCAGTTTGTTTTCTATTCCATTCCATTCTATTGCATTCCATTCTATTCTATTCTATTCTCAGTTTAACTTCTTCAGTTTGTTTTTATATTATATTATAAACCTAAACCTAATAAATGCATAATTATAAACCCAATAAATGACCTCAAAAACTGAATTCACAAGCAATATCTGCTTCACTTTTTTCCATTTTATAATGTATTATAATATGCAATATTAGGCTTGCTGTGATAGTCGGTGTTGACGGTGTTAAGCCACAATACTGGTTACATCATTTGCCCACCGCCCCCCACCATCGTTTTGATTTTTTATAGTAATAAAAAATTAAAAATCATTTAGTTCAGTTAGAGAACAGACACTACAATTAAAAACTGAACGTGGCTGCTCAATGCAGCGCGCTGAACAACAGTCGCATGATCACAGATCAGCAGCAGGAGTCAGACGTCATTTCTCTCGTGAGGAGAGTGACGTGAGAAAGACAAGACGATGGCGGAAGATTTAGTTCTGAAACAAAATGCAATAGCGCCCGTTTTAAAAATATTTTGGATTTTGTAAAACATGTTGACTTTTGCCGTTTATCTAAGATGATTTTGGAATTTTTTTTTAAACATTTGTTTCTTATTTATTTGGTACCACCGTGTTTGCTGATTTTCTGTTTTTTTTTTTTTTTCATATTTAAACTTTGTGTAGGTTATTTGTTATTTCATATAAGGTCTATAGCATGGTGTATTTTTATTCGTTTTGTTAAATTGAGCATTCTATGTTTAATATAAGTGAGTTGGTCATTGTACTGTTTTGTTGTAATCCATTCAATCAATCAATTGACGCCAATTCAAAAGTGAAAGTAAACGGCGCAGGGGCATATACAAGCTATTTAAAAGCAAAGAAAAGCAAGGGAAAGAGGGAAAACTCTAACAAACTACTACCCCCTTCCCCCGGTGTTGTCACACATGGAAAATTCTCACTGTCACAACCAGGGCTCCAGACAAAAAAATCGAGTAAGGAACCATTGGCTCCTATAAGAAAAAACTAAGGTGCCAAATTATTTTTTTAGGGGCCACAAAATAAAAGTTTTTTTTTGTTTGTTTTTTTGTTTTTTTACATTTTAACATTTCAATCATACTGTCATCTGTTTATGTCTCATCTTTTCTTGACTTTATCAGCATTTTAAACCATCTTGTAGATGACCTGGGAACTAAGGTTAAAGTGGGAACTAAATGTCTTTTCCAACTTGAAATATACAGTCACAAAGAATTGTTCATTACACCATATCTGTACCAATATCATGGACCATAAGCATCACTTGGCCACTGACTGTAGCTTTGGGCTCCTCCTCAATGCATCCAATAAATATTGATATGTCTTTCACACGTTCAGTCCGTTTTTCTTAATTAGTAACATGCAATTTTATAGGAGTTGAATCATGTAGACAACAGGTTAAGTAAAAATATTAATATTAGGGCTGGTAAGCGATTAAAATTTTTAATCTAATTAATTACATGATGTGGCGATTAATTAATCTAATTAATCGCAAATTAATCGCACATCAAATTTGACTGAGAAATTACTCCCAAAAGGTAAAAGTCATTGTTTTGTAAAGCATCAAACAGACATTACAAAAAGTAGCTTCAGCAAGAAATATTTTGTTTGATAAAATTTATTACATATACTCTTTTGGACCGTGAGGGTGAGTAAATGATGACACAATTGTCATTTTTGGGTGGGTGAACTATAAATTTAATTATTTATTTTATTAATTTTATTATTATTGCTATGGAAATATTAAATAATTTCTTTAATGAAACGATACTCTAAATAATAAACTAAAACTGCCAGTAGGTGGTGGTAAATGTCTTAATGATTAAGTCATCCAGTCATTTATTCATTCATTTGATTCGTTCACATGGCTGATTCATTCAGGAGTGAAGTAAGTGGTTCTTTATGAATGGTCCATTGAATCATTTGGCTTGTTTGACTTGAAGCGGATCATCACCATCAGATCAATCGGTATGTGACATCAAAGTACCGCGAGAGCTATAGAGAGCAGATGACTCCATGCTTTGATGTCATACACAGATCGGTCTGATGATGATCCGCTTCAAATTCAAAGCGCCTATGGCCAATGGTTCAACGCACCAAATGGTTCACCCAATTCGTTCAGAACGTGCATAAAGAAATGAAATGCCGCTGTGTGTTGCTCGGAGATGAACAGTTCTACTTTGTCTTCATATTTTCGTTGGCAAAATTGAGCAAAACAGACAACATTGTGTCTAAAATAACATAATATTCTTATTTACTGAAGTGTTGTATAAGATCAGTATCACATTTGCATTCATGTGCAAGCCTATTGCTCGTATGATATTGCTTAACTATATGATGTAAATATGAGACAAAAACTCAAACGGACATTTTTGCCCCATATCTTGAATTTTAGGGACATTGTAACTACGTTCTCTAGGCTCCATCACGCAGTGAGTTTGTTGCCCTGCATCTTATTTGTCATCAATCAGCTATGAAATTGCAGATGACCCACGTGGGTCTGGGGCGGGGCAAGTGTGTTAAATGCGTTAATAATTATAACACGTTATTTTTCACCGTAATGAATATGCAATAGTGCATAAATATAGCAAAATGCTCCTCTTTATTGTTATTTTTCTAGCTGACTGATGAGCTTACAGACGCCGAATG
This sequence comes from Spinibarbus caldwelli, assembly GCA_039654775.1. Taxonomy (NCBI): domain Eukaryota; kingdom Metazoa; phylum Chordata; class Actinopteri; order Cypriniformes; family Cyprinidae; genus Spinibarbus; species Spinibarbus caldwelli. Next base: position 30,440,065 of record CM077246.1, on the reverse strand, counting down.
GCTATTCTGGGGTAAATATTATCACGTTGCAATGTTTACAAGCTTTGCACGTTTTCCGCAGTTTGAAACACTGAATGAGCTTTTACATGAGACATTTCAGTAAGTTGTAGCTGCTGTAGGCTCTCTTATAAAATAGCCTACCTTTTGATGTTAATTCATGTTCATTATGTAGGAAGTAGCAAAGAGAAAGATATAATGGGTTCACTTGCCGCTTGAACTGAAGCGATCGTTCCTGTCTCATTAAAGAATGCCAAAACCGTATTTACTGTCTGAATTTCGTTATGAATTTGGCGTAATTTCAAAGCTTATACTTTATTTATAAAAAAAGTAACAAAGCTTTTTGCGATTACTGGACGGCAAGTGCGCTTCAAATATTATGAAGTTCACGCATTATCAGAACACAGCATAGACCAAGATCTTGATAAGAAGAAGCCATATAGTAATGCTTATAAACGAGAATTGTTAACGATATTGCAAATATCCACAAAGCTGACAGCTTTACCTGTTGTAGTTTGTTAAAGTTGTGCACGAAATAGACACTGCTTTTCTGCACTTTTACTTTAACTGCACGTCTCCGTCATTTTGATCTCTCTCGCGCTGCACAACCGAGCTGCGTTTAGCAGGTGTTTGTCAGCGCTGGTGTTCGGCAGAGATGAGGACTGTTTGAAAGTCTTTTTTAAAACTAAAACTTTGATGCGCATCGTCTCAGTTTAATACGTAAACATAACGAAAGATATGATCGCAATACCATCAGGAAAAAAAGGCATTACATGTAAATATATATAGTCGCCAGTGGTGACTTCAGCAAAAACTTCACTCACAAATTAATATTTTTGGTCGCAAATGCAACTGTTTTATTCGCAGTCTGGAGCCCTGACAACCCTATACAGTACTATATTATATTATATTATTAAAAAGAATTGAGCTGTTCTGCATGAAATGTTTACTTTGGTAACCTAAAATGTGCATCATTTAGTTGATGCACATCAATGGTCAAAACAAATATAAATAGAACATTAGAGTTAAAAGTTACACAGTTTTTGTGTGCGCGCTGTACAGGTCTGGTATAAAGAATGTTTTTGCTCAGGTGGCGAAATATCCGCCCAATAGAGAAAAGTTTTGCTCAGCAAGAAAAATAAAATTAGAGGGAACATTGCAGCTATGTTATGTATATAAAAGGTCTGGTAAATGTCAAGAAGAGCAATAGCCATTTCCAGATTCTCAGATTTCAGATACTCATTTAGTACAGGAAGATCCACTGAGAAAAAGACCGCATAATCACCATAAAATCTGTATTTGACTGCATCGTAGCATCCGTTGTTGCAGTTACAGACAGTGTGCTTGTTAACACAAACTCAAAGCGTTTTATATCACATTCATAGCAGTGAAATGCTTGTCCTTCTGATTATCTCCAACAAAAACAACAACAACTCTGTTTTAAAGACTCAAACCGCAACAACTGCAGCAAAATGAAATTTTTAAAACAGATTTGACTCAATATTTTGTTGGGTAAACTGTATTCGAGGTCAAATGCTGACCCGCATCAGTGGATTTTTTGTAAATGCAGCAATTGTCTATGTTGCCAGGTATAGTAAACAGCTAGTGTGCATTTTCTTTGCTTGCAGGAGGAATTGTTTAATTTTCTTCTTCTTATTATTATTATTTTGATCACTGCTATTATTTTGTAGCAGCTACAAAAATAACACAATGCACTTAGTGAACATTGTTCGCTTTTACTTTATTGCTGTTGTATTATAAAAGCAACAAGTCACTCCAGGCCATTAATGTGCATTTACTGATGCTCTGCGAAATTTTGCCTGCAAAATCCCGTCATTCCAATAGGAATCTGCACAATCAGGAGTTTCCCGTGAGGAAAAAATTCTTCCCCACGCAAGTTTTGCTCATATTCAAGCTGGTCCCATGAATTTGCTGATCTGTGACTTAAAAGTGACTTCTGTTTGAGTTGTGCTTCTTAGGCCGTGTTCAGACTGTCAGAAAAAAAAATCTAATTTTTTTCATATCCAGATATTATCTAGATGGGTTTTGCATGTCTGAACAGCAAAAAAAAAAAGAAAAAAACCCACATGGAATGTGAATTTTTTTTTTTTTTTTTTTTTTTTCAAATATGATACAAACCACATATGTAGGTGTTTGAAGTGCATATTTTTACAGATGCTTCTCAGTCTGGATGCTCTGGCTGCTCAAATTGGATTCAAAATGTATTTTGCATTACTCTTAATGCGACAAACACGATAACATCAAAACCAGTGACACAATATATACTGGCGCTGAGGTTTCTTGTGCGACGGAGTTCTGCTCCGTGTTTTGATAGGACGCTTAATATGGATATTGAGGTGATACACCTCCATTTTTCTGCATCTGTTTTGAAAGCCTCATGAAAAACATGGGTATGACTGGACACGCAAATCTGGTTTGATCACTTGCAATTCATAGTGAGGACAGTCTGCCTAAAAAGATCTTATTTGAGAAAAAAATACGGTTTGCCTGCAGTCTGAACTTAGCCTTATGGGATGCTACTGAGTCGAGACAATGGACCTTTTTTGCTTGCAATATTTTGCTACAACTTCACTAATGTGACAGCCCCTTTACAGTGATTTTACCACATTTAAAGGGAGGTTTTGGCACTCTTCATGTTGTGCCCATGAACAGCCGTTAATTGTGGCTTTATAAACGATAACACTTTAATATAGGAGCCAATTCTCACTAGTTGCTTATTAGCATGCCTATTATTAACATATTGGCTGTTTATTAGCACTTATAAATAGGGATGCAACGATACCATTTTTTCAGAACTGATCCGATACCGAATATTCTGAGTATCTGCCAATACCGATCTGATTTGATACCAGCGTTATGCGTATCCCGTGCGCAGAATGACGCGCTTGAAGCAGCACGGAGTCACAGCGCGCAGCATAGAAAAGTTATAGAGATATTGATGCGTAGTGTATTATCTGTGCAATAGTACTTTCTTTTAACAGTTTTAAATCTCAGTTATTGTGTGCTCTTGGAGAGAGTTTGACCGTTTTGACTGTCATAACCGAACACGACTCATGACTGTTTGAGCACTGAATAGAGGATGACAGACAGCCACAGCGCAGAGAAGAGTTTACATGAACTTGAATTTAACGACTTAAATATTCATCTGTACCTCACACTGAACTATGGAACAGCTTCAGAGCACTTGAAATATAGTGCACGAAAACTTTATGGTGCTTTATAATGTTTTTGTTCCTTTCGTGGGGCTTAACAATAACACAGAATAGCATACGCACAATATCGGATTTGGATCGGTCTCGTCTGACCAATACCCGATCCGGCAGAAAATGCCAGTATCGGAGCCGATACCGATACCGATAAAAGCACATATTCTGCATGACCATATTAAATATTCCTAATACCTAAACTTAACAACTACCTTACTAACTATTAATAAGCAGCAAATTGAGAGTTTACTGAGGCAAAAGTCACAGTTAATGGGTTGTTAATAGCCAGAATTGGACCTTAAAATAAAGGGTGACCTTATAAACTTACTAACATATGAGGATATCTTTGGACTTACCAAAATACTGCTGACCAGGATCATTTCAAAGAGCGTAGGCCCCAGGTTAAAGACCAGAGCGCTAAGCACGAAGCTGATTCCTCGAGTGCCGCGGTCGATGGCTTTGGACAGCGCTCCGGTCTGCCTGCTCAGGTGGAAGCCCAGGTCCAGGTTGTGAAGATGGAGAAAGACGTTCTTGGCTATTCTCCTGATGGAGTTCTGGGCCACTTTCCCAAACACTGCGTTCCTCAGCTCATTGAAGAGAGCGGCTCCGGCGCGGGAGACGCCATCTGAAAACACATGCGTCCACTGTCAACACAACACACACTTAAAAGCACAGAAAACAAAAATGAGATGAAGCGTGTGCCGCTTCATTTACATAGTTGCTGGAGAAACAAAGGGAGTCATTGCATGCGGCACTGACAACTTCCAATAAATTAGGAGTTATTGGAGACAGTCACAGCAACACTCTCATGCCCCTGGCAATGACAAAAGTGAAGAGCCTAACACTGCACACTGCATATTATTTGCATGTGCGTCTGTATGAATGTTAACAAGCTTCAGGGAACATTCACACAGTCACACATTAGACTGCATGACAACTGAGTACGCTGACTTCTTCCTCTTCACTCAATAGCACCTAAAGCTCATTAAACCAGCTCTTCTTAACCCACGAGTAGATCTGACTCACTGTATAGTTGCTTTACAACATTAACACAGTTTAGGTAACAAGAGCCTTGTTAATGCTTTAAAGCAACTGTATGCGAGAAATATCATTTTCAAAATTATTCTGATGCTACACTGATTAATAAGAATGAGAATGGCTTCTGTTTCTTTCCCAAACGTCTGTAAGTTTAGTGAGCGCATACGAAATCCTGTTTCACTCATAAGAGTGAATAGCACACATTTAACTGTAGGGGGCTTCGAAGTTGCAAAAATGCACAAAACTACATACAGTTGCTTAAAGCAGGACTGGGGAACAAACAAAGTTCATTAGGAGTTTGTCAGTGGTTCGAAGCAGCTTGCCAGCGGTGGCTGTTAAACGCATTTGATTTAGAAATTTCCTTTCTAAAATACCCTACCGCTTATGTACACCACTTAAGTCTTACAGTTTCATCTGGATTTATGAAAATCATTTCGATTTTAGGAAGTGTTCTCAGCATTTTAACATTGCATCAGCTCCTGATGAACACGTTCATGTTTATTTGAATTCTCACTCAGTGGGTTATTTAACATGCATTACTAAGTCTTTTTAATAAACACATTACAATGCACAAATTCACATTATTTCTTAATTGCATGAAATGCAGGTGTTCACAACTCTTTCACCTAATATACCCAACATGAAATACCCGTGCAATTTTAAGGTAGTATGCTCATGTTCACAGTTCTTGGACATTGGTTAATGGTCGCATGGCTTTTATTTTCATTGTCATATTAAAATTAATTATTTAATGTTACTTTTTCATGACTTAATTATTATCTTTTCATTAAACCCTGCAGTTCCTTCATGGAGCCTTAACGCAGCATCATGTTTAATGCACTTCAGGTTGTTAGCAAAAATGAATGGCCATACAGTTAATTTTTAAAATATGACGTTAGAATTGAGATACCAAAAGTCAATAATGAATTTGACATGAACATCCAATTTAGGTTTTATCTGCTCATGGGAAACAAAACTGCTCTTAATGCATTAAATTCACAGCCTCAGGATGAATAGTGCCTTAAATACAATATCAATCAAGGCAAATTCTGCACAGATAATCTGTGCCTTGCAGCGCACACAAATCACACAAGCAGCAGCAGAGAAGCATTTAATGGTCTGTGTGCACAGGACCTAATGGCTCTCATTAAAATATGCAGTTACGGGAAGACCGTGAATTTTCACTTTAAAACACAATGATTCTCTAAGTGCTTAGTTACCATTAGTCATTATCTTCATTTATCTTTATTCAAACATGCACTTGGGCTCCATTGGGTGGCACAAACTGCCATCTTCAACAAAAGCAAACTAAGACTAGAATGAATAGTAAAATAAATTAGTCTGCACCAGTCAAACTCCATGACAGGGAAAATCATGTTCATCAATTTTATATCACACCTGTACTGTTCACAAATACCTCGCCTTAATGTTTTAGACTGACACTCTAAATGCTCGGGCCATCAAGTGCACAGAAAATGAGTGTGCTGAAATTATGCAACCATTCTCTTCTAATGCATAGATGAAAACCACCTGATGATGGTGAGGTTTGTGGAAAACAGACACATGAAAATAAGCTTATTGTGTTAAAAAAAAATAAAAATAAAAAAATAAAAAGTTACAAGATAACACCCTTTCAGTCTTCTGACACATTCCTGTTCTGTCCTAGTAATAATACTGTATTATTAAATGATGTACTATGAAAACCTCCTGAAACTATAACTATATACTGGACCCGAAAGAAAACCCAGAACAAACTGCTTGGCTCATTTCATGTGTAAAATAAAATTTACATAAAATTCTTAAAAGCATAGTAGCCAGTTTAACTGGAAGGTTTAGAGCAGGGTTATATTATATTTAACTATAGCTAAAACTTATATTAAATAATAATAATAATAATAATAATAATAATAATAATAATAATAATAATAATAATAATAAAAACTTGCGTTACTTGAAATTAAATAAACTTTAACTGAAATAAAACATAAAAAAAAGGTTTTATGTCAGCTATTGGCATAGGCAACATTTCTTAGTTTAAATTGTTTTAACTTGATGTACTAAAATAACTAAAACTGAAAAATAAAATAAAAAATAACAGACACTATAAAAGACATACAGTAAAAAATACAAAAAATTAAAACAACAAAAATACTAAAACTTGAACTAAAAATACAATGAAAGGAAGATATAAAAATTAACAAAAAAAAAAAAACCATTAATTAAAAGTTCAATAGTTTCTCAAAGAAATTGAAAGAATTCTGGCCTAGAAAGAGAGTGAACAATGGTCATAAAATAAACACTGTGCTAACATTATTACCTCAGGAGAAAAAAACAAAAAACATTATTTTAATAAACAATGCTTCTCATTTTGGTGCATTGATGGGAATGGTTTTCCTCTCTGCTGACACAGTGATATAGTTCAGCCAGGAATTTGAGGTCAATGTTGTCAAAGTGACGAGCAAATGAAACAAACTTTTAAATTGCATTTGCACCCAGAGCAGATGCATGCATGACAAAACGCATCACAATGAATCTAAAAAGCAATATTGACAAAACTTTTGGGGAAAGGTCAGTTGGCGCTTAATATGCAGAACGCTTCCCAAAATGAAGTCAAACACCTGCCAAGACAGGAGCAGGCAGCACTCACAGGCAATCAGAACAGCCGTTGCCATGGTGGCCACCGTGTTCGGCGCGTCGCTCAGGTTCAACATGTGTCCCGACATCTGGTTCAGGCTGTCCACCACATATTTAAACATGAAGGGCACCATCACGTTGGTTATCTGGAGGACAAGCAGAGAAAAGGAGAGGTTGATGTGAGCATGTCAAATGTTTTTTCTTGGTCCCTGAGTGCACTGATGGGCAGAGGCATTAACAGCGGGCCGCGTGCGTCCTCCTGCAGACACAGCTCAAAATGAGTTGCTTGATGCATCCACTAATGGAATTGAAATGGTTATTAAAGATAATTAAAAGCTCGCGGACAGCTGCTGGGTCGTGCCAATAAACAGCGCCGCATTAGCCGAGCGACATTTCCCTTGAATCTGGCCCCACTTTTGCTTTCCCCTTTCATCGCAAGTGACTCATTTTAGGTGAATGGCACATTTCTACACCACTCGATGATGAATCTTGAGTGATCCTCATGAAACTCGTGTCAAGAACATGTACTGGTCATATTTCACCCCCGAAAAAAACAGTAAGATATTTTTCATGACCGTTAAGCACAATTTCTACCACAATTCTCAAATGCATGCATTTTTTTAATGTGTGTGTGTGTGTGTGCATATATGAACACACATATACATATATATATATACACACACACAAACACACACATATATACAATATTGTTTAATACTATTATAATTTAAAATAATGGTTTTAATATACAAAATATAATTTAAAATATAATTTATTCATGTGATGCAAAGCTGAATTTTCCATTGGAGCCATTACTCCAGTCTTCAATGTCACATGATCATTCAGAAATGTTTTCTTTCTCTTTCTTTGAAAGAAATTAATACTTTTATTCAGCAATGATGTGTTAAATCGATAAAAAGTGATAGTAAAGACTTGTATAGTTAGAAAAGCTTTCTATTTTGAATAAACGCTGTTCTTTTTAACTTTTAATTCATCAAAGAATCCCGAAAAAAGTATTTACAGGTTCCATAAAATAAAATAAAAAATAAAAAAATGATAACATCGATAACACTGATAATAAATCAGCATATTAGCATGATTTCTGAAGGCTCATGTGACACTGATGAAAATTCAGCTTTGCATCATAGAAATAAATTATACGCAAGTACGTTAAAATAGAAAACTATTTTAAATTGTAATAATATGTCACAATATTACTGTGTTTTTCATCAAATAAATTCAGTCTTGGTGCACAGAAGAGACTTCTTCCAGAAACATTGGACTTGGGCCAACACATCTTACTGATCCCAAACTTTCACACTGGTGCCGAGCCTCCCATACTGTTGCGCTAACATGGTATTATCTGTTGTACTGTTCTTCATTTATGCTGTTTTAAATTAAACTAAATTGTACATAAGTATGTTAAAATATATTTTAAAAAATTCATAGAAAAACGTAACTAAAAAACAATCTTGAAGCTAAACTGAATGAATTCTGTGATTTACTCATCCTCATGTTGTTTCAAATCTGTACTTACTTTCTTCTGTGCAACACAAAGATTATACGACAAATGTTGGAGTCCGAACTACACTGGACCCCACTAACTTTCATTGTAAGTACAAAAAAAACCCCAAACATTTCAAATAAATTATTTTTGTGTTTTCCATAGAAAAAAGATGTCATGCAGGTTTGCTTTTACAGGAAGTAATGTCACTGGCAAAGCAAAGCAGGGACGCGTAACGTACTAATTACGGCACTGAAGCTTCATTTGTGGAAGATAAAAATGAGCTGCCAACACATCAGTGATAATTTCGCTTTCAAACAGCACGCATCCATAGCAATGCCCTTTTCCAAGAGGACAGAAGCAGGAGGCAAGTGGCTCTCAGCCGGTTTCAGTTACACACAGGAACACACAACAGCCGCCTCAAATGCACGGCATGAGCCAAACAAAACCTGTCTGGAAGGAAGAGGAAGGTTTGACCAGCTTTCTCTTTCGGTTCAATAATAGTGGATGAATCTCTCCATGTTGAATTCTGCACCACGGGATGATGACAGGGGTCAGACCGGATAATAAATAAGTGAGTTATCCGTTTATGAAGCCCTCGTCAGTCTTTATCTATGTCTGCAGACACATGGTGCCTACATGGGCAGATAAGGCACACACGGGCGAGAAATCTCACTGGCGCCACCAATGACACAGCTGAGTTAGTCTCCTTAGATTTGGTTTATACATCTGGTTACTTTAACACACACACTGTAAGATTAAACATAATTAAAAGAGTTTCTGTTGTTGAAGTTTTTGTGGTTATCATTAGGTGTGTTTACATTGAGCATTGTAATCAGTTTAAAAGTCCAATCCAAATGAAAATGCTCCATATAAACACCTCAGTCGGAATAAAAATGCCCAAACCGAATGAAATTGTAATCGGTATGAGAGAGATGGGATAAACCTTTCCATAAACCGAACACAATTAAAATGCTGCCATGTAAATGCATTAAACACAGATTTGGGGACATCGACAATAGAGACTGAGTAGTAGGGCTGTGCAATTAATCGAATGCAATTATCATGCGCATCTCATCAGTAAAGCCGGTTCCATGATTAGTAGTAAATCGCCATCATCTGTTTTCAGATGGAGCGGCATTTACTACACAGAGCCGTAGTTCACTGACAAGCTTGGCAATATCGCGTTCATTATCGCAGGTGATTCGTTCGTGATATTGCCTAGCTTGTCAGTGAACTACGGCTCTGTGTAGTAAATGCCGCTCCATCTGAAAACAGATGATGGCGATTTACTACTAATCATGGAACCGGCTTTACTGACGAGATGCGCATGATAATCGCATGCGATTAATTGCACAGCCCTACTGAGTAGGCCTATTAGTGGAGGTAGAAGTTAAAATTTCAATTACACGGTTAAAAACGTATTACAATTGAAGAACACTTGCTGTGTAATGAACTGCCATATCTGCTCTCATGACCAGAGTGGAAAACGGATCTGAAATGAAGTGCAATTTTCTACTTTTCAGCTTAGAAACAACATGGTGATAAAGAAAGTATAGCTCAATGAAAATAAACAACTTGACCAAAATGTGCCTTTGTCATTTTACAGACTCATAATTTCCAATCTTTGATTTATTGTTTAGCAACTCTTGGTAAGAGATTGTGTATTGTTCCATTTAAGTACAGTAAAATTTTTTAGTATCAGAATACATTTCATTTCAGAGCTGCATTACAGAGGGACATACTATTTTATCTCTTAATGTTTTAACATTAAGAAATTAGAGCGATATGATGATGCGTGTTGATCAGCTGGCTGAGATCAAGCTATATTGTGTTTATTATTTTATCTGGTAGATCTGTGCAACTTATTAGAGGCAAGAAATCAATTTGGTTCTGTGTGTGGTATGGTTTCTATGAGCGTGTATGTGATCGTGTTCTGGCCGCATGACTGAGCGCTCGAATGAACACAACGGATTCAAATAGTCCGTTTATGCTAAGCAAGTGCAAGCAGCTATTAAAAATATTAACGCAAATACGGGCGTATTTTCCTCTGGTGATTTGTTTTTGTTGTTAATGTAGGCTACTTAGCGTGTCCCAAAATCGAAAGCATCGGCACATGTAAACACCATATCGGTTTAGATAACGTCTCATGTAAACAGTCCAACGAATCTTTCAATCAGAATGACAAAAAAGTGTACATATAAACGTGGCTATGCTGGAGTTCAAATACTCTTTTGCGTAAAATACATAACTTCGAAAGAACTGGGGGAAAAATAAATATATAAGAAACTGCGTAAACTCAAAACATGTTAAATAGATTTTAATTAATTTATTGTCTGAAATGTACTTGAAAAAAAAAAAAAAAGTGAAAAAAAAAAAAGGAAATTTTGTGCAAGGGGAAAAAATACTGAATTCACCAAAGATTTTTCTTTGATGTATTTCTAGGATATCAGCAAAGTAAATGAGTGAAATCAGCCGGTCATTTGCACTGAGAATATCACACAAGCTGATGGGGGGAAAAGAAAGTGTCAAAAAAACACACACACAAAAAAAACAAACACACACACACATTTCTTTTCTGGGTGTAAATTGGTGCAGACAGAAAAGAAAAATAACTTAGAACTAATGCGTGACAAAATGGTTTGTTAAAGTTGTCGACGTGGGGGATCAAATTTCACGTGATCTTCTGACATGTATGGGTTCAACAACACTTCAAAAATGAGTTTCAGAACTCAAAACTTCCTTCTCACTGAAAAAAAAAAAAAGCATTTATTGAAAACAAGCAGCAAAACTAGCCATTCTCCAGAACATCAGGATGCACAATGTTTCCAAATAATGGGACAGGTAAAAACTGAGTTATTTTATGTTATTCTGGAGCACGTGAACTGATTTGTGCTGTATTAGTCGCCTTGTTCACCATCTAGTTTTTCAAAATGCAAACGCAATGATGTAAGCTAATGAGAAGAGTGGGAGGAAAGTCTTAAAGGAGAAGCAGCTCCAAAACAGATAATTTCATTCACATGCTCAATGACAGGACGTAAAATGCTCATACATTACTAAATTATGACAAGAATTATTTCAAAAAGTCTTTTTAAATTATAAGTGTATTTATTTGTATTAAATATTCATATTTAATACAAATAAATACAAATTTGGTACAAATTGTACCAAAAATTTTCGATACAGGTTTTTTTAGTTCAGCATGTATTATGAACAAATGCAGCAGAACGTAATCAAAGGATCAAAGTATTGACTTTGTCAGGTATACTGATATATTTACAAACAAGATATACACTGTAAGAAAAAAAGGAGAATGTACTGATAATTTTCTGCCAGGACACGGTCCATTAATTTTAAAGACATTTTCGTTTACTGTAAAACACAATGCAATGAAGTGCAAAACTCAAAATACACCTGTAAAAAAAATAAATAAATAAATAAAAATAAAAAAAAATAAAAAATAATAATAATAATAATAATAGTAACACAGAAAATTACAGTACATTATGCCCTTTTTTTTTCTTTTTTTTTTGTAGGATGGGACAAAACTGTTTATACTAATATACTTTAATGTTGTGAAAGCATCTGGAAAATAATGAAGGACAGAGTGAACTCCTGTGGGAAAAGTGCATGATCCAGGTTGTCCTAAAGACGAGAGACATGCTTTATATATTATACACTTCAAATGAACTCATAGGCCTGTTTTAAGCAGCGTGCCCTCCTGCCAGATGCATGTGCTGTTTGATGCATTTGTTCCTTAGTTCCTTATGCTTGTATACTTATCTGTAATTGTTGGAATAAGATATAAAGTTTGCTAATATATTTTGCATCCAATATTGGAAGCACTTCATATCAGCCAGTTCCAGCAGCACTGACAGACTTTATGTAAAGACAAAGTCATAGAAAAAAAAAGAAAATCAAAGAGCCTAAATGTTACTCTTCACAGAACAAGACCTATATAAAAAGACAAATGCCCCATTAAATGATATAGCGGTGGTATGATAAAGAAACGCACCTTGGCTCCAGCGAGGAGACCCAGAGAGACGGCCACTCGAGCGCGCAGGTCCGGTCTGTCCTTGGGCCAAACATACGTTAACATGGCCCCCAGAATCTTTGAGGAGTTCACTTCCTTCAGCTGGCAACAAACAAAAAAACATGCCTTTTTAAAAGAATAAAATAAAGAACACTTTTTCACACAGGGCCATGTGGGTTTGGATTTTGTTTTCCCTTCATAAAAAAAAACCTTCATTTAAAAACTGCATGTTGTGTTTACTTGTGTTATATTTGATTAATATTTAAATTAGTTTGATGATCTGAAACATTAAAGTCTGACAAACATGCAAAAAAATAAAAAAAATAAATCAGGAAGGGGACCAACAATTTTTCACACCACTGTATATAAACATAACATTTTTCTTAAATATATACATGCATGCGTGTCTATTTATTCATACATAATAAATATGCACAGTACACACACATATATTATGTAAACAACAACAGATAGATAGGGGTGTGTGTGTATACAGTACATACATGTAAGCAATAAGGTACTCGAGGCCGTGCTGTATCGTGAATAAATCACGGCTGAAGGGCGCTGTTAGGCACGACGTGATGCGGAGATTTATTCACGATACAGCACGGCCTCGAGTACCTTATTGCTTTTATACGGTTACCACACAATAAAAAAAAAAAAAAAAAAATAGTAAAACCATAAATTTATGTTTTGAAATGTTACTTTTTTTTTTTTTTTTTAGAAGTTTGTTAAATGCTTTCCTTCCACTAAAAAATAGTTCCTGACAGCAACAGTAAACGGCAAGAGAATGTTCCGAACATGCCTCTCATCTAATGGAGCTTAAATAAAAACAGAGAGCTCTTATCATCCGCTGTGTCGTGTATTGTTTTAACATCATATATGATATTTTCTCATCAACATCTGCTTATCTCGCAGTCATTTAGTTTAAAATAGACCGATTCGCGGCACAGCGCGAGTTTGCAAGCGTTATTACAGCGTAAACTGATGGACATACAGAATCATACCTGAAACAGAAAACTAATAAATACAGTAGTATTCCCTCCTCACTTCGGAAATTCTCCGCATGAGAAGCATTAATTAGACGGGGAAGGGCGGGGTCTCAAAATTAAAGATGAAAGATGCAACATAACGCCACCAGTGGTCACTCATACTTCATTAAATAAATAAACAGTTAATTCTGCCGAAATACATAATAAATGAAACAGTTTTGATGCTATATTATTGATTGTTTATGTAGCTAAGGGTGTTGCTCAGTGATACACAGAACCGTTGGGTGAAGCGGTCATAGCCGTGCTGTATCGTGAATAAAACACAGCTGCTGACCAATCAGAATCCAGGAATGGAACTAACCGTTTTATATATATATATATATATATATATATATATATATATATATATTAGGGGTGGGAATCGCAGGGGGTACCTCACGATACGATATAATCACGATACATGGCTCACGATAACGATAATATCATGATACAGCGATTCTGCGATAATCGATATATTTCTAGAAAATCCTATAATGATATATCGCGATATCTGTCTAAACAAAATGCCTGTGAAAAGGTTAAGTGCAAGTTTTCTTTCTTTATTCAAGTCCAAACTGTTAGAAAACAGCAAAAAAAAAAGTTCTGTAAATCAATTTTAACATGTTTAGTAAATTAATAATTTTATTCTTGGACTTATTAAAAGCTTACACTTTTCTTTTTCTCTGTGTGTAAACAAACACATTTAACTGCTTAACTTATATAGCCTCTCTCTCTCTCTCTCCATGTATATATAAATAAACCTGGTACATTTCAAAATTTACCTGGAGTGCTTTCTCAACCTTTCTACTCCTCTCATCATAAAAACGGAGCCCCGCACGGAAAAATAGCCGTTCACAATCACATCGCGTCTTTTGCGCGCTCAGGTTGGTTATTTCAAATCTAGACGCGCGGCAAGCACACACACTGCACACTTCTGCACCGCATTACGGCTCTGACAGTGTTTTGTCTCGTCCTCCATGCCATAGGTGCAGATTTATGTTTCTGCTGGTCGATGTCCACTGTTCACACTGCATAACGCGCACTTGCAATATCAGTGAGAGAGGGAGAGCATCCAGTGTTGTTCACATAAAACTGGACGCGCCTGCGGCGCTCTCTCTCTCTCATATAGTGAGGGAAATCCACCTGCGATCTGAGCGGAGAGGTTAGGCTACTCATGAACTGAATATGCGCTCTGCAATAATAACGTGATCGGTGCCTATGGTCCACGCTGATAACTGTTCCGGGGCAGTTTTTTAGTTTTCATCTCCATAAACGTGTATATATAGCAGTAGAGCTAATACAGTGTCTGAAAATCTGTTTATCATTCGGTTCCTCGTGCTTCCCCATCTTCATAGAGAACGCGCTTCATAGTTGCTCAGAGCGCTTTTGGAAAGAATGTGGAAATGGCGCGGCCGCGATTTCCACGCATTTTTAGACGCTGAGAGCAGGAAAATGTATTTAGAGCACCTTATTGTATTAATTAAAATATCGATATTTGGCGCCAGATATCGATTATCGTATCGCATGGAGAAGGATCACGATATATCGCCATATCGATTTATTGTCCCACCCCTAATATATATATATATATATATATATATATATATATATATATATATATATATATATATATATATATATATATATATATATATATATATATATGCACATAGTTTTTCAGGTAGCTTTGCAGGAAGGTTTTTTCTTGAAGCGTCTTGGAGACATTGCCACAGTTCTTCTGGATTTAGTCGGTCTCAGTTTTTTCTGTTTCTTCATGTCGTTCCAGACAGACTGATGATGATCAGATCAGATCTCTGTGTGGAGCACTGGCTGTTGTCAGACTCCTTGTGCATACAAAAATCTCACTGGGTTATTACAATTAATGGCAAAAATAATGTTTGGAAATGTAAACTGATATTTCCTACTGACATACTACAGCAAAAGATAGAAATAACTGACTTAAAACCATTTTTTGTTGGTGAAAATACTAGCTGCCTAAGACTTTTGCACAGTACTGTTTGTATGTGTGTGTATGTGTGTATGTATGTATGTATGTATGTATGTATGCATGTATGCATGTATATATATATATATATATATATATATATATATATTATATATAAGTCCCTCCAGGATTTCGCGGCACTTTTTACAGATTTTTGCGGCCTAAAATGACTGATTTTGCTGCGGCTTTTCTCAAAATTTGTGGTGATATTTCCGGCATTTCTTATTGTTTTGCAGTGAAAATATACCACAGACAACATTCTTCTAACATTGTTATGACTTTTCTGACTTCGAGAACCATAGGCCTCCAGACTAATATGTGAGGACACCAGCACAAGTGCCATTAAAGGGATAGTTCACCCAAAAATGAAAATTCTGTCATCATTTACTCACCCTCAAGTAGTTCCAAACCTGTATGAATGTCTTTGTTCTGCTGAACACAAAGGAAGATATTCCGAAGAATGTGGGAAACAGAGCAGTTCAACGGTGCCCCAAAACAGCCTGGTTGCAAACTTTCTTCAAAATATCTTCCTTTGTGTTCAGCAGAACAAAGACATTCATACAGGTTTGGAACTACTTGAGGGTGAGTAAATGATGACAGAATTTTCATTTTTGGGTGAACTATCCCTTTAAGTTCTACAGAAGGTGGCACCAGCACCTGACAGTAAAGCACTCACCCTAATCGCACATGTACATCTCGGAGATGTCTATTTGATGTCTGCATTTACATATGCAAGATGTATTTTTTAGGGTATTTGCTCATCTGCAATACGTCTCCAAGACGTTTCCTGTCAGATGTCAAATAGAGCTTTATTAGAATGCTGATTCTGAGACGTTTATCAGATTACAAGACAGATGTTTCCCAGATCTTTAGCAGACGTCTTACAGATTTACTTGTGCTGTCTGGGTAGTTGAGATGCAGATAAAATTAACTTTTATTACTGTCATTCATAATGTCTAAATATAATTTAATTAATAAATACTAGGGATGTAACGGTATGAAAATTTCTTATCACGATTATAGTGACCAAAATTATCATGGTTATCAGTATTATCACGGTATTATTAAAATGTGCAGGAGATGTTCAAAAAGTACAGACATATAAATCACTTCAAGTTTTATATTTAAAAATCAACAAACAACAAATAAAATGACTTTTTGTTTGCATAATCACTAAAACAATAGCATTACCAATGATTTTGGATTTTAAATGACAATTTGACTGAAAACAGTTTAATGGCATATTCAAATATCTAATGTAAATGTTCAAATAAAGCTTTGAAAAAGTTTCATATAAAAGGTAAACCTCACATTTCAGCCTTTAAATAAAGAAAAGGGTTAAGTCAAAATGATGATTAATAAATGGTTATATGTATTTTATCTGCTCCATAAATAATTCTACATAACTTATCTGAATTGTTTAAATGTGTAGAATCCACATAAGCTTGTTTTTCCTCAACCCGTCAATTTACAGCAGGGCATGCAAATTTGGTCCGTTTTTGGCCAGACAGAAACTGCACACAGGCTGAATGTAAATATAAGTCTCTGTAAATCCACTCTTAGACAGCAGGTGGTGCTTTATATGGAAAAGCTGAATACAGCTGTTTACCGTAAACTCCGTGGACAAAGCAGTATTGCGATTAAGAACACTTCCTTTAGGTATTACACGGAGCGAAGATGAAAACAAAATGTCATTGAATCATTTCTGAAGAAAATAAGAACCTTCAGAGGTACATTTATATAATTAATTCATTCATATACATTTGTATAATTCCCTCAGCACTCTTTTAAAATCTCCCAGCTTTTCTGCTGTGTTTTCACTCAAAACGAAACTAAGTTTATGGCGTTATTTTAATAACATGTCGAGAGCGCATTATTGTATAGTTTTACAGTATATATTTTGAAAATATTTACATATCTATTCATATTCATATAATTTATATTATAAATAAATATATTTAATATATAAGCATAACATATTTTTCTGAAAGATATACAGGCATGTGTGTATATTTATATATACATAATAAATATACACAGCACACATACATTATGTAAACAAAAGCATTTATTTTGGATGCGATTAATCGTTATTAATCATTTGACAGCACATACATACATATATATATATATATATATATATATATACACACATACATACATACACACACACACACATGCATAGTTTTTCATTTACAATTTTCATTCTCTCAAAACCAGTGTTTCAAGGCAAAACAAAATGTTGTTTAAAATCAAACATCCCAACATCCCAGCCATTTCCTGTAATATTTAGGTTGTAAATTATTATGTGGGGCTGTATGATACACCATATCTGCAGCAGAGGGCAGCAGAGGTCCACAAAGCCCTCTACAATCCAGCTCCAGCTCAGAGCTCATGACTGGCAGTCCATCCACTGTCAATCAACCTGATGACGAGTTAACCAACCCAAGAGATCAGCACACCGTACAAAACCAGACCACCAACATCGTCATCAACAAATCTCTCTGCAAGCACAACCCACCATTCTAGTTTGTCAGGTTTGCTAAATGTGTAAGAGTTCTCGCACTATATATCAACTGCCTTAAACAGCACAGTTGATGAAGGTTTTTGAGAGATTGCCGGTATTTAACAGTATTAAGCAGTATTAAGCAGGCAATGTGTGCTTGCTGATAAAACTGCTGTTGATGCAATTATTAATCTCTTAGACAAAGCACTATAAGTCACTCCGGGTAACACCATCAGTATTACCATCTTTAATTTTTCTAGTGCATTTAATACTATCCAGCCTACACTACTTAGAAGTAAGATGGAAATACATCAGAGTATGGTCAACTGGTTAACTAACCACCTCTCTACAGACCACATGTGAGGATGCAGTTTTGTGGACTGTTGTGAGATAAACTATCTTAGACTATAAGTGCATGTAAGACTAAGGAAACTGTGGTTGATTTATAGTAGATAGATATCCTCAGCAAGTGGCACCAGTAAACACACAAGGGTCGGAAATGAGACCTTAAAAGCATAGAAGTACTTGGGTGTATTTGAACAGCAAGCTTGATTGATCTGACAATACTATCAAATCTATGAGCGTCAAAGACTTATTCATCAATTAAGATGACTGAGATCCTTCGGGGTGTGTCATGTACTACTTAAGAATGTTGAAAAAAGGAGAGGAACAAATTAAACAAGCTCATGAAGAAGGCATGTTGGGTGTTACCCACCACAGAGGAGACAGAATGATTGACAAACTGGTCTCTATGATGAATCACTTTTGGCACCTCCTTCATGAAACGGTTCGAGCTCTTGTGAGTACAGTCAGCTAAAGACTAAATCAATCCCGATTAAATCAATTTTGCCCAACTGCTCTTAGATTATACATTCAGTGTTATACACAATGTTAGATTGTAATATGTGACCCTGGACGACAAAACCAGTCTTAAGTGTCAATATTTCGAAATTGAGATTTATACATCATCTGAATAAATAAGCTTTCCATTGATGTATGGTTTGTTAGGATAGGACAATATTTGGCTGAGATACAACTATTTGAAAATATTTGGAATCTGAGGGTGCAAAAAAATCTAAATATTGAGAAAATCACCTTAAAAGCTGCCCAAATTAAGTTCTTAGCAATGTATATTACTAATAAAAAATTAAGTTTTGATACATTTACGGTAAGAAATTTACAAAATATCTTCATGGAACATGATCTTTACTTAATATCCTAATGATTTTTGGCATAAAAGAAAAATTTATAATTTTGACCCATACAATGTATTTTTGGCTATTGCTACAAATATACCCCAGCGACTTAAGACTGGTTTTGTGGTCCAGGGTCACATATAGAATCATTTTGTTGTATATATAATCATAATGCTTTGTGAAACTGATACTGGACATAGACATGTTGTTATTAATGTCTTTCTGTATTTGTATTTATTCATTTATTATTAGTTATTGCGCTGTGTGTGCTGCTGTGACTTGCAAATCTCCCTTTGGGGATTAATAAAGTTTATCCAATCCAATCGATGAGGTGATAGCCTACAAGGGAAAGCATAAACCACAGACACCACACCATAAAGTGTGTTATGGGAACATATAAATCCACTCAACATTGTCCAAATGTCTACATGATCCAATCATACACAGATATACGCAATAGTTTCAAAGCTACAGGAGGAAGAGCTTCTGTTTGTTTTAGATTAAAGAATAATTGTCCATTTGCACTTAAATATTACAAATAATGGTTGACCAAGTAATAAAATTATGCTAATATTATATAATCTGACAAATAGTGGCAATGGCGACTAGATCTGAGGAGAGTGTAGTTGAGCATTGACCAACCATGTTTATTTTTTATCTCTCCAAATTTAGTGTTTTCCATTTTAAGGTTGTTTTTTTTTTTTTTTTTTTTTTTTTTTTGTGGAGGTATGAAGTTCTGCTTTAAGCCTTTAATTAAAATTTAATAATCAAATAATAATAATAATAAAAAAAACTGAATTCAATACATGTATTATTACTACTCTGTGAAGTACATTTTACTCTACAATAACACATTTCTCTCATTAATTCCTTAAAGTTTTCTGTTATGAAGTTTTTTTGTCATGAAGACCATTGAGTTTCTGACATTCAGAGTTATACATTAAATTACATGAGATTTGTGATTTTGCCCAGACTTTCAGCTGAGTTGAAAAATAAGAGGCTTGTTGATGTTTTATATTTATTACATCTTGACTAAATACCACAAAGACACACAATTTTGGAATAACAAGCACCAATTAATATTGCACAATAAGCCAACGAATGCGTTTTAAAAAAAATCATTTTTGATTTCACACTCTGCTAGTTGAAAACCATTTTCTACATGATGTTTTGAATGAACAGTTATTATCAGCTTATATGAGCATCATGTTTTGCGTTAAAAATCCTCAGTATGGACTCAATTATATACATATTAGAGAGAGAAAAAAACCCTTACCACATTTTTGGGGTCTGCACTGAGTCCTCCGCCTGCGTGTCCGTGCCAGCAGTGTCTCTCTGGGATCTGTAAATGCTGAAACCAGCTCATGTATTAACACTTCTGACAGCAGGCTGCATTTCAGTTATTGTGCTAAAACATGAATCAATTCATGCAAAAAAAATCTAACAATATCAAGAAAAAAAGTCTTATTTTCCACTTACTTTCACTGCTTCTAAGATCTGTTGGCTGTTCTGAGCTCTGCTGTTGGTCCATGTTGATGACGCTTGGCTTTGACTTGACAGCTGAAAGACAGTCAAGAAATACAAGGGAAGAAATTTCAAATATAATATGGAATATTATATATATTAGTCTTTTCAGTGGATTACTTTAGAATTATGTACATACTTTAACCTGTTTCCAAAACTGCATTATATATAAAAGCCTCCTCTAAAAAATGTCTCCGCTAAGTTCATAAACTTCAGCTGGCTCCATCTGATATACAGGTGCATCTCAATGAATTAGAATGTCGTGAAAAAGTTCATTTATTTCACTAACTCAACTCAAATTGTGAAACTTGTGTATTAAATAAATTCAATGCACACAGACTGAAGTAGTTTAAGTCTTTGGTTCTTTTAATTGTGATGATTTTGGCTCACATTTAGCAAAAACCCACCAATTCACTATCTCAACAAATTAGAATACTTCATAAGACCAATAAAAAAAACATTTTTAGTGAATTGTTGGCCTTCTGGAAAGTATGTTAATTTACTGTATATGTACTCAATACTTGGTAGGGGCTCCTTTTGCTTTAATTACTGCCTCAATTCGGCGTGGCATGGAGGTGATCAGTTTGTGGCACTGCTGAGGTGGTATGGAAGCCCAGGTTTCTTTGACAGTGGCCTTCAGCTCATCTGCATTGTTAGGTCTGGTGTCTCTCATCTTCCTCTTGACAATACCCCATAGATTCTCTATGAGGCTCAGGTCTGATGAGTTTGCTGGCCAGACAAGCACACCAACACCATGGTCATTTAACCAACTTTTGGTGTTTTTGGCAGTGTGGGCAGGTGCCAAGTCCTGCTGGAAAATGAAATCAGCATCTCCATAAAGCTTGTCAGCAGAAGGAAGCATGAAGTGCTCTAAAATGTCCTGGTAGATGGCTGCGTTGACTGTGGACTTCAGAAAACACAATGGACCAACACCAGCAGATGAAATGGCAGCCCAATTCATCACTGACTGTGGAAACTTCACACTGGGCTTCAAGCAGCTTGGATTCTGTGCCTCTCCAGTCTTCCTCCAGACTCTGGGACCTTGATTTCCAAATGAAATGCAAAATTTACTTTTATCTGAAAAGAGGACTTTGGACCACTGAGCAACAGTCCATTTTTTTTCTCCTTAGCCCAGGTAAGATGCTTCTGACATTGTTTCTGTTTCAGAAGTGGCTTGGTAGCTCTTTTCCTGAAGACGTCTGAGCGTGGTGACTCTTGATCACTGACTCCAGCTTCAGTCCACTCCTTGTGAAGCTCTCCCAAGTGTTTGAATCAGCTTTGTTTGACAGTATTCTCAAGCTTGTGGACATCCCTGTTGCTCGTGCACCTTTTCCTACCCCATTTCTTCCTTCAACTTTTCACTTAATATGCTTTGATACAGCACTCTGTGAACAGCCAACCATTCAGTAATGACCTTCTGTGACTTACCCTCCTTGTGAAGGGTGTCAATGATTGTCTTCTGGACAACTGTCAGATCAGCAGTCTTCCCCATGATTGTATAGGCTATTGTGTAACCATTTTGAAGGTTCAGGAAACCTTTGCAGGTGTTTTGAGTTGATTAGCTGATTGGCATGTCACCATATTCTAATTTGTTGAGAGTGAATTGGTGGGTTTTGTTAAATGTGAGCCAAAATCATCACAATTAAAAGAACCAAAGACTTAAAAAGTTTCAGTCTTTGTGCATTGAATTTATTTAATACACAAGTTTCACAATTTGAGTTGAGTTTGTGAAATAAATGAACTTTTCCACGACATTCTAATTCATTGAGATGCAACTGTATATTTGGTAACAGAACTTCACGGCTTATGAAAAGTCTGCTTAATGGGAATCAATATTTCTTTTACAATGTATCTCTATTCCACCTTGCTCACCTCATAACAGCACATTTAGTTTACCATGATTCATTATTCATTCACTGTTCTGCTCAAGCTCCTGAGTGATTGATCAAGATCCCAAAACACAACTGATTCCCCTGGAAGTTAGAACTGTGTAATGCTTCGTGAATATGATATTTAATATGATGTGTGCCATAGAAGTACATAGAAATTTATTTGTTCAACATCTGTAGAGGATCCCAATGTTAGAAAAGCAGCTGTTTATTTTCAGCTATGTGAAAGTCTGTTTGTTTGATTCATTTCTTCAGTAAACCAGAAGCAATCTGACACAAGCTTTGCAAACAGACTTTTACAGAAATTAATTAAGCAACATGTAAAAATTTGATATGTTATTTCAAATGTCTAATCTGTGATCGGTGACTTTTATGTGATATGTTAAGACTGATGTACAGCATCAGCAAATCTATATGAGTTGTGGCTATGGAACCAATTAATCTTATGCATTTCTGAACAATTAAGATATTACTTAGAGCAAGGCTTGAATTTCGGCGCGGGATTGCGGGGATTGCGCATAATTTAAACCATTCCCGCATGTTTAACTTTTATAATGCGAGAAATTCCCGCACAAATGTATTTTTTCTTCATCTCAGATCAAATTAAGAAATACATCCACAGAAGCGAAAAAAGAAATCACCGGTTCAAACAGTCTCTTTATTTTAGAATTTAATTCCACAAACAGCGCTGCAGCTGTCTTTTCTGACTGTCGTTGAGTCCTATAGCATCGGCGAGCTCTCCGTGGTCTGCGTCGCTCTGATCTTATTCACACAAGGCTGTGTGAGGCGCTCTAATATTCTGAGTCGCACGCAAATGTGACTGAAAACTACTGCAACTATGAAAAAATATTTAGGAGCACCAGTGCGACTGACCCGAGCATATTTGTGTTTGCGCTGAGGGGAGCTTCAAAGGTTTCTACGCGTTTTTGCAGAGTTGAGTAATGTATTGCAGACATATCTCACGAATCCTTTCATAAACAAACACAGTAGACAGACACAATGTAAATAAAAGATTCATTGTTTAGTTTAGAGAGCTTCGTTGATTATAATAGAACTTTGTGAGATCGCGATGAACTAAGAAGAGTGACGGATGTAATGATTAATAAGGGAGTTTGTAAATGTGATATCGATTTAATACAACAGTTCAATAAACAAGAAGTTAATATTAAGTGACTTATTGTCTGACTATAACACTGTTGCCTGGTTTTGCTCTATTTCGTCGACTAAATAGTTTGAATCAAAGTCACAGCTGAGCCTACCTGCTGGCAGTTTTAGTTTCATTTTTAACGTATCTTTCAGTTATTTAAATCATTTAATATTTCTCTAACCTATTCAAATTTTATATTTAGAATATTAATCTCAACATGAATTTATAAATTTAATTGCACTCATGCCAACTCTGAAGCTCATTAAATGTCTGAAAATACACCTACAAGCCACTTTTGTGTTCTTCTGTTCCACCTCAATGGAAAATAATAATTTTGTTAATACTGATTTAATTTAATTGGTATCTTATTCTTATTGGTATCTACTTGTTCTTATTCTATTGTTTTAATTAGAAATTTTAAAAACTTATAAATATGTATTTTTTTAAATTTGACAAAAGATGACATTTTAATAAAGTTAGAAAAATGCCATTACAAAGGTAAAAATAAAATTCCCCTGTAAATCACTTTAAGGAGTCAAATATCACCTCGTAATGGGAAGGCTAATTTTTGACTTATTTTTAATTAAACATTAGAAAAAAATAATTAGGCTATATCTTAGAAAGCTGAGACATTCCTTCTTCATTCGGAAGGCATAAAACTGAAAGCAACTCAAACTTCAATGAAACATTAAGTGACATATATTGGTTTAAACAGAGTTCTTAATGTCAATTTGAATGAGATTATGGTGTATTTTGTATAAAGTTTTTTGTTTTTTTTATACAAAATACACCATGAAAAATATTTTTTATACAAAATACAAAAAGAAGTTGAACTGAAACTGGAATATATGAAATACACTGATTCTGAAAGGCATTTCTAAATAGTTTTAATACAGTTCTTAATATCAATTTGGAGGAGAGCATGACAAATTTTGTTAATCTCTTTTGAAAACCACCATACATTAAAATCCGTAGACATAAATAAATGAAGATGATTAATTTAGCCCCGATGTGTCAATTTATTCTCCCCCCCAGAATCTTTAAATCCCCCCCATGTGACCCATGTAAGGGGGGAATTCCCCCCATTTTAAGAAACGAAATTCAGGCCCTGACTTAGAGTGTTCATTTGCAAAAACTCAGTTTTTAACAATTTTCAAAAATCATGTTTTTTCACTGTGCATTACAATTAATCTCCATCAAACTGCAGTTGGGTTATTTTGATTAGGCTAAAAATAACTAAAAAATACAGCTAACTAGCAATGAAACACAATAAAAACATGATAACATGATAAAAAAAAATAAAAAAATAAAAAAATAAACTTTTTGCAAATAAACTCTTCACTTGTCATTGGCATTAATGCAGTCATTAAGTAGTCAGTTTAATTAAGTTCAAGCAACTTAATTTTTGGAAGAAAAAATCTGTTAACACAGACATATGAACTTAAATTACCAAAATTACCATTACAGGGCTCGCAAAATTTCAAAATCTCTGGTAGCCCTTCGGGCAGGTACTCTTCAGATTTTGGTAGCCCGAAATTTAATTTAACTAGCCCAAATTAAAAAAAAAAAAAAAAGACTTTTTTTTTGTTTTGATTTTTGTTGTTTTTTTTAAATATAGAAAACCAGATAGGAGTCTAAATGTCAATCAAAAATATTTTCAATATACAAAGATCAACAAATATGAAGGAAGGAATTTTATTTCACTATTTACGGGGTATCTGCAGAATTTTTTTAAATAAATTTAAGGCAATTTATGACCCATTTTAAGAGCTGCACAAGTAAAATGAACACAGTATGAGCGAGGTTGGACAACGTCTATGGTGACATACAGTATTAAGCCATAAAATGACATGATTTACAGTTCAGATACAGGTTTTCACAAAAACAAAAATCTTATACAACAGCCTTTCAGCATTTAGACCATTTTTTATGAAAAGGGCTATATCAAGCATATAAATTATTATATTAATTTAAAACGAATAAATATTACTGTCTTAATTGTTTAGATTTTTAGAAGGGACATTAACTTCTTTCTCATTTACAACTCTGTGTTTGCTGCGTAAAAACATGGGGCGATATTTGCATTGATCTGACCATAAACAGCAAGAAAGGCTTATTGGAAATGCAAATTCATTCTCTGCTACGAGGTGGCGCTTTAGGAGCGGCTTAATATAGCGGTTTCCTTCAGGAAAATTCCCTGTTAGCGGCTGTACACAAAGCAGCACCGTCCGCGCTCATAAACGCTGCTTCATCAGGCATTATAGGTAAGATGAAATAAAAATGCCAACGACACGTTTCTGAGGACAGTCGGTTCCCTTCAGATACATTCACATAAAGACATCTGCACCTCGTTTTGACTTGAAACATGCAGCGCTCATATTTATTCAATTGCATCATTGCCTTTTAAAGTTTAATCCAGCTGTATTGCCATTCTTGTCTTTCCGTCCCCAACTGTGAGACCTTTTGAAATTATAGTTAAGACATTTATTATACCATTTAACGTATTAAAACTTTTTATGGCCTTAAGTTTGATACAACTAAATTGAAGAGTTTTTAAGGACCCGTGGGAGCCCTGTATTTAAGGTAGCCCGTCGGGCAGTGCGGTGATGCATTTTGGTACCCCGACTGGAAAACACAATAGCCCCGGGACATCGGGCTAGCGATTTTGCGAGCCCTGCATTACAAATTTAAGTTAATGTTTAAAAAGAGTCACAAATTCAGTCAAAAGTGACCAAAGAGCATCTAATTTAAGGTTTAATAATGATCAAATTAAATGCAGAATGCAATCAGAGAACTCTCCCTTTATAATCATTTGAGCTGTCAATCATTCTCAAGTTCAGCACGAGTGATTCGAGTTCTGCACTTTCACCAAATCTCCTGTTATAATCAGTGATGATGTTTACACTGCTCAATCAATGCAATCTTTTAGGCAGGGAGTAGGTCTAAATATAATGTTATAATCATCACGTTTAATGTCTGCAGCTCTACTCTAACAGTAATAACAGTAAAGATTTTCAAACGGGTAAAACTTATTTCAAATGCAAAGATGTTACCCAATCACAGCAGTGACTGAAGTCTTCAAATCAGAGAGCTTAAATCGGTGCAGGGAATTGCCTTTTATTTGTAAGTGCTCCTAAGGAAACATTATACAATGAAAACACAAATGCAGTTCATGACCCCTTTAATACTGAATGCTCAGCTAGCTGTTCAAAAACTAACCAACTAGTTGTTGTTGTTTTAAATACCAATTTGCACATCCCTAGTGTTGAATCATTCACATTATTGCCTGTTAATATAAAGTATATATTAGTTTTTGAATGATAACATTCTTGATAATAAACCAATCATATATAGGTCTTTTGCAAAAACTATATGTGACCCTGGAGCACAAAAGCAGTCATAAGTAGCACAGCTATATTTGTAGCAATAGCCAACAATACATTGTATGGGTCAAAATTATCCATTTTTCTTTTATGCCAAAAATCATTAGGATATTAAGTAAAGATCACGTTCCATGAAGATATTTTGTAAATGTCCTACCGTAAATATATCAAAACTTATATGCATTGCTGAGAACTTCATTTGAATAACTTTAACCCTCAAAGACCGAGACAGCGACCCACAGCTAAAAATAACTATTGTTCTTAAATGTTTCATAACTTTTGAACCGCTCATCCTATCTGAATGCTCCGTAGTATACGTGATTACGTCATCGCATTTTGACAACATTGATTCGTGCAGAAGACACTTCTTTTTTTTCTTTTTAAATCTTATTGTTTAAAAATTTTTGACTGGTAGTGTAGGCTGATTATTATAGACTGAAACAAATGTGCTTCAGCCAGGATAAAGAAGTGCTCCGAGTTGCTGCAGAAAAAAAAAGAGCAACAACAAAAGCATGTTGCTGGAGACGGGCTTATTGAAAATGCAAACTGACTGTCTGCCAGCAGGAGGCGCTGTGAGAGCGGCAGAAGTAGCGGTTTCTCCAGTCATGGCTGTAATCAAAGCAGCTCCGCTCATGAACGCTACTTTATCAGATAAAATGAAAATGTCATCGAAACTTTTCTGAAGACAGTCGGTTCCCTTCAGAGATACATTCATATAAAACACCCGCGCTGCGTTTCGATTTTAAAACGTGCAGTGCTCATTTTTTTTCAACAAAGTCAAACGCCACAAATAAATCAATGTATGGGAAACACTGGTAATGTATATCGAAATATCGGAAATGTGTTTAAAACTCATATCACCATTACTGAAAAAAAATTTATCGCGATACATATTGATATCGAATTATTGTCCAGCCCTACATAAAGATCATTTTCAGTATTTTTTCTGTTGCGCACTGTATATTTCTCACTCATTTTGTGTGTAGTTTGTGAATCATTTGCACTGTTTGTATTTTTGTTGCAGAAGAATTTGTGCAATTGTTTTTACTATTAGCTGCACGGTTTGTGTTTGTTGCTGTTCAAATATATTGAAAATTTATTTCTCTGAAAAAAGTCACGTTTTTACTGTTTTGTTATTATATAACATTGATTCCATTTTCTTTACTCCCTAAACATTTTTTATATAGATATTGACACATCTATATTGTTAGTAAACTATATAGACCTGTTTTTTCACTGAAAATCGCTTATAACAATATTGTAATAAATGGCTATAATTTGCTTGGGGAATGTTATATGTAAACAAAATTTTATTTAGAAGTGTAAAACACACAGATACACCTTCCTAAAGAAAAAAATCCAAACTTCAGGAGTTTCAGTTTGAGTACACAGTAAAAAAAAAAACACCCAATTGTTGCTTGCGTTTTTCTTAAAATTCTGGAAATTCATTCATTCTTAGAGAGAAAAAAAAAAAAAAGGAAAATTGGTACTTTAAATTAGCTAGACTGAAACTTCAAGTTCTTCTGTTTATAATGATATATGACACTTGATGCTGACTGCTAGAATAGATCCTAAAAAACAAAGAAAAGTGCAGGTGTGTCAGGTGCCCCAAAAAATGTTCTCGGTCTTTAAGGGTTAAAGGTGATTTTCTCAATATTTAGATTTTTTTGCACCCTCAGATTCCAGATTTTCAAATAATCGCATCTCAGCCAAAGGTTGTCCGATCCTAACAAACCATTTCAAAAAATTGACCCTTATGACAGATTTCGTGGTCCAGGGTCACATATGTTTTTCTTAAATGTTCAGTTAATGTGGTGCATTACTGTATATTACTGTCAAAATTTGACAGATTGCACAGTTGTGTGAGATGAAAACATACTTCGGTACCACTTTATTTTAGGGTTTCTTAACTAGTTGCTAATTAGCATGCATATTACTAGAATATTAGCCATTTATTAGAAGTAATAAAGCATGACTTTATTCTACATCCCTAATCCTACCCAATACCTAAACTTAACAACTACCTTACTATTAATAAGCAGCAAATTAGGAGTGTATAGAGGGAAATGTGGTCAGTAGTGTTCCCTATTCTAAAGTGTTACCCATGCTTCAGTCATAATAGCATAAAGGGGTCTGTGACTGGTAAATATGGTCATATGTTTCTCTGATATGCGCTGAAAGGAGGGCAGGATTCAGTCTTATCTGAGCACACATGCTGTCTGTGCGACTGTTTATATCACATCACCCACAGGATGGAAAGAGTTAACTCCAAACCAGTGGTTAAAGTCAAGTTAAACTGAGCCCACCGCAGATAAATTAGTTAAACTACACTGAACCTGTCAGCTAACGGTACACTGTAATAATCGCGTTGACCGTGTAGCAGAAAATGATCCTGATGTTTGCTACGAATGACCCACAGCGACAGCGTCACATTTACACAACAGACTACTGACAACTTCATTAGTCACGATGAAGCGTAGCGACTTGCTACTTCAGTAAACAACGGCTAGTATGAAACAAAACCACGCAAACACACTGTGTTGACAATACTCTCCAGCGCAGTGTGAGACCGCATTAGTGAACTCTCGAGTGTTTAAAGTTCGAGTCTGTCCTTGTCTCGCGGTGTCGCGTCCTAAGCGCGTGACAGAGGTGAATGTACCTGATATGAGCTCCGCTCTTTCCGTTTATTCGCCGCTCGGTGGTCGTGATAGATCCACGCGTGAACCGCGCTGCTTTGCTGGAGCAAAAGGGACAATTTACGCCTTTGAATGTGAAATCCGCATTTCACCGGGAGCGCCATGCTGAACTGAAGGAGCTGAGGGACCGTCACGCGCGACGTCATTCTTCTTCTTCTTCTGGTGTTTTATGGCGGTTTGGCAAACCCACAAAAAGGTGCATTACCGCCACCTACTGATCTGGAGTGTGGAGTGTACATACATTTGGAAGAAAGAAATACAAAAAAAAAAAAAACCTAGATTCTATCTATGGTTCCTGTGTTTTTCAAGTATTTAAATAGTACTTCATGTACTCTTAATTGCCTTGGCCCGTTCCCTAATAATACTTTTAAAGAAATATTATCAACTTCCAACCATCCTAATTCTTGTTTTAATTGAAATCTCTCCCTTTCATATGCAGGACACTCAAAAAGAATATGCTTCACTGTTTCTAATTCTCCACATTTGTCACACTTTCCCGATTCATGTTTACCTATTTTATAAAGACTATGGTTTAATGCTGTATGTCCAATTCTTAGTCTCGAAATAATGACCTCTTTCTTCCTATTTCCATCTTTTCCTCTCATTTCCAACATACTCCTGAATCTGAAAAAGATGTCTTCCTTTAGACCCACTATTCCATAACTTTTGCCATTTCTTACTTACTTCAAATGATATCACTCTCTTGAATTCAGCTTTACTTAAAGCTAACTTAATTTCTATTTGTGGATGATTTAATGCTTCCTTGGCTAGCAAGTCTACTACCTCATTTCCATCCACACCCACATGTGCAGGTACCCAGAGGAAATTCACCTCTATCCTTATCTGTCTTATTCTAAACAAACTTTGTAAAACTTCAAATATTAAATCTTGCCTTGCTTCAGATTTACCACTTATTAAACTAGTGAGCACAGCCATTGAATCACTACATATCACAGTTCTTTCAGGTTGAACTTCTTCAATCCATTGTAGAGCTATTATGATAGCTAATATTTCAGTAGTAAAAACTGACACATGATCTGATAACCTTTTTGCCATTTTTATTTTAAAATTAGGAATATATACTGCTGCTGCTGTTCTTCCAGACTCTGGTTCCTTAGACCCATCTGTAAATACCTGTAACACAGAATAATACTCCTGCATTAAATATTGTTGAACTACTAATTCAGTTGACATGTTCATCTCCGGTTTTTTTATTATTTCGTGAATTTTCAAGTCTATTATCGGCATAGGGAACAACCAAGGGGGAATTGCTGGTATAGCAACCGAAGGAGCAATTTCATGATCTTTCAACTCCAAGCTGTTTGCCTCCTTCCTTACTACCCAACCAAAGCTTGCCATATCTTTATATTCATATTCCCAACAATCTTTCAAAAGAAGTCTGACTGGGTGGTTTTCCAGATGTCCCTTTACACCAGACCAATACCTTAATCGTAATTGAAACCTACGCTGTTCTAGAGGCAATTCTCCCATTTCAACTTGTAATGAAGCCACCGGAGAAGATTTAAATGCACCGCAGCAGATGCGCAAAGCTTGATTTTGTATTACCTCTATCTTTTTAAGTAAAGTTTTGTTCGCAGAACTATATACTACACTACCATAATCTATGTTTGACCTAATCACAGCACAATAAATTCTTTTCAATGACTGACATCTTGCCCCCCACTCAGCTCCTGATAAGCACCTTAATACATTTATTCCTTTTTTGCATTTTTCTAATAATTTCTGAATATGTATTCTAAAATTTAATTTAGAGTCCATCCACACACCCAAAAATCGTACCACATTAACTTGTTCCAGCTGACAACCATACATTTTTACATTCACGCTTTGATTATCTTTCTTTTTCGAAAAACATATTACTTGTGTTTTTGCCACAGAAAATCTAAAACCCCAGTTATTCGCCCAATTTTCCACCTCATTTACTGCTTTTTGCATTTTTTTTTCTACAAATAAAACATTTCGTCCCCTTTTCCAAAGAGCTCCATCATCTGCATACAATGATCTTCCTATTCCATTTTCAACGTTATGAAAGATGTCATTAATCATTAAATTAAAAAGAATAGGACTGCTCACACTTCCTTGGGGAGTTCCATTCTCAATTGGGAGAATCTGAGAAAAAGCAGTCCCTACTCTTACTTGAATCGTTCTTCCAAACAAGAAACTCAAAATCCAGTTATACATTTTTCCATCGATTCTCAAGCTTTCCAATTTCATTAAAAGCCCCTCTTTCCACAGCATATCATAGGCTTTTTCTACGTCAAAAAATACTCCCACAAGCACTTCTTTATTAACTTGAGCTTTTCGAATGTCATTTTCCAAACATAATATTGAATCCATCGTATTTCTCCCTTTTCTAAATCCACTTTGGCATGCTGAAAAAATGTTCCTACTTTCAATCACGTAAGTCAACCTATTCATAACCATCCGTTCCATAACTTTGCATAAATTTGATGTCAGCGCAATAGGTCTATAATTAATTGGCTGAGAATGGTCTTTTCCTGGTTTGGCTATTGGCACAATGACCCCATGCTTCCAATCTGCTGGTAAATTCCCTGTCTCCCATATTTTGTTAAAAAGTCTTAAAACCATACTTAATGATAAATCTGTTAAGTGCTTAATCATCTCATAACATATGTCATCCTTGCCTGGGGAAGTATGTTTGACTCCCGCAAGCGCTCTTTTTAACTCATACAAAGTAAATTCTGAGTCCAACATGCGCGACGTCATTTCCGCGCAGGCGCCAATAATAACCTTTTTTTTCTTTTTTTTTTTTTAATGAAAATTAAAAAATTTACAAACAAAATAGGCTTTAAATGAACAAAATTAAGACATATCAAAAAAACAGTTGGCGCCAATAATAACCAACTGCAGAACCATGGCGTCACTGCAGCGCCAGGACAGCAGTCTGAGACCGGAAGTGGGCGGAGTTTACGACAGAAACAGTAATGGCGGATAAGAAGACGGTGAAAAGGTATCGATCAAATTTCTTTATTTAATGCCTTTAATCGTTTGTTGTTTGATAAGCAGTTTATACAATACATGTCTCTAGTCTATGTTTTCGCAAATGTGCTGTGTGATGAAGTGCGTTATCGCGACTGTTGATATTTTAGAACTCGATCGTCTCACTTTATGGACTTGGCTCTGTATTTTATTTCAGTGGTTACATTTTCTGATGCTGACCAATGTTTTATGCATATATATATTTTTATATACAGGCATATTACGATTCAGAGACGCTCAGCTTTATTTGGAAAAAGTTGTTGCAGCAGTTTCCCCTGCGCGGTGTTTTTAAAGCAGCAGATGGCGCAGAACGCACACCTTCCAGCTCACTTCAGAAAGGCAGATGTCCACAGAGTATGAACTTTGAGAGTTATTTGTTAATATACAGTGGCAAGAAATGGTATTTAAATTAAATAATTTAATAGTAGTCTTTTTGTAAATTGTAGTTTGCCTGCACAGTTTGGTAAAACACAAACTAGCAGCGATATGTATTAACAAATATGGATATTATGTTTGCAGTTCAAGGTTTGTTGTTCATTTGCGTAATATTCTGTATGTTTCTTTTATATCAGGAATTTAAAAAGTTGTTTTTGGATTGTCAGTGGTATTTTTTGCTTTAGAACAATGAAACTTAGCTATCTCTTAAGAAAATATATGTCTACTTGAACATTGCACTACAAAATAATACGTTTACTTGAGCATTGCACTACAAAATCTTTTTGCACTATGCACTGTCTCCCACAAAATCTGCACAATAATGTACAAAATATATATTTTTTCTGCACAATTTCATGTACATATCTCTTTCGCACAATTTCATGTACAGTATTTATGTAAAGTTTTTTGCACAGTCTCAGTTTGTGTATGTGTGGACAATTAGGTATAGCAGTTATAGTATTTTTAGTATATGTATAGTCAGATAGTTAACTGTTGTATAGCTCTATTGTTTTTCCTATACTTGCATTGTTGTATGTTTATCTTATGTTTAACTAGTATGTAGCACCGTGGTCCTGCGAGACACGACATTTCGTTCCACTATATGTCCACACATGTAGCAGAATGACAATAAAGCTCGACTCGACTCGACTTATGCAATTTTTTTATGGTTATAAATAATTTTAAAAAATCTTTTTGATTTTGTTGCAGTAAATTGACAAGCAGAATCATACCAAATGCCAATGGAAGCTGATTGAAAACAAAGTTAGTTTTGTAAGGCTTTCATATTTTACTTCAGGGCCGTGCAGAGAGTTCCTCAGGGACAGGGGCTCAAATGTAAAGAAGGGGCAGTATGAGGGGAAAAAATCAAAAGGTCAAAAGATTGGATACATTATTTTTATATATTTTTGCAAGAAGTCACTTACAGTCATCAAGCCTGCATTTATTTGATCAATTTTAATATACTTTATTAATTTACTTTATGTACTTAATGCATTTTATGCAATGCTGATTTATTAGCAATTTTGGAAAGGATTTGCTAAATTGATGGAAACAGTGCATAGTAAAGATTGATATTGTTAGAAAACATCTCTGTTTTGAATAAATGCTGTTCTTTTTAACTTTTTATTTATCAATGAACCCCAAAAAAGTATCACAGGTTCCAATAAATAAATAAATAAATAAAAATAAAAAATAAGCAGCACAACTGTTTCCAACATTGATAATAAATCAGCATATTGATTTCTGGAGGACCATGCATTGAAGAATGGAGTAATGATGCTGAAAATTCAGCTTTGAAATAAATGATATTTTATTAAAATAGTATAAAAGTATGTTAAAATAGAAAAACATTCTTTTAAATTGTAATACTATTTATTAGGCTATATGTTTTTCTGTATTTTTGATCAAATAAATGCAGGCTTAATGAGCTTAAGACACTTTCATAATGCTGCACAATTATCAAAAATGGTAATATAATAAAGTCCTTTGTCATCACTATTTCACCAGCCTACACTTCACATAACAGGCCTGTAGGTGGCATTTGGGCTTAAATAACTATGATAGTTTCATCAAATAGTAAACGGTGAATATCATACATAAATATAAGTGAATTGAATAGCCTACTGATTTCTATTATTGCGACTTTTGACGCTGCACAGTTTTGTGCAGTGCTTTTGTAGTCATTTAGCATCCATTTTCTCAGCGATGTAATTTGATGAGAATTAAATGAGACAAACCGCAGATCCACATCGCTCCACAAATAAGATCGTCTGTCCATGTAATTTTGAACTGATTTATGAATAAGAACGGAAAATAACTGCTCCACTTCACATTATTGCCCAGTGAAATGTGAACTTCTTGTGCCAGATCATGATTGGTTGGTGTATTATACATGACTAACGGGCATTGATGAATTATGTAATATTCTTTTTTAATTTTTAATTAAATCTACACACTAGCTTTTATTATTGATGAAAAATGTTTAAAATATTGTTTGGTTTATTTTTTCCTTCCTCAACCCATAGGCATTCACTGAAAGAACCATATATGGCTTGAGAGCCTCGGTTTTGAGCAGTTAGTTACTGTTTTGTACAAATTGTCATGTTAATTAGAATTCAAATGCATTTTGTTTTATTGAGCACAATATCATTGCTATTTGTCCGAGAGGGGCACTTTTGAATAATTTTAAAAAAAGGGCAGGGGCTCGAGCCCCCAAAGCTCCCCCTTCTGCACGTACCTGTTGTACTTATACAGATGGTGTGGTATTATAGCTGTCATGTCTTTTCCAGAAATAACTTAATAATATTCTTTTGTTTTAGAATGTCCACAACAGCTGGCTGGTTCTATTGATTGTGGGGTCTTCATGTTGAATGGTAAGAAAAAGAAAAGGGAAAGTTTAAAAAAATTCTTGAACTATATCAATTAACTTCTCTTTTCATTAGAATGAAAAACATGAGGGCTTTTCACACATGAAATAGTTAACACTGGGTGAATGTGAACCTCAGGTAAACTGAATACTGGTTTATCTTGCTTCATGTTTCACACAGAATATAATTTACCTGGGGTTGACAAATAATCCTGGGTTTTCATAAGCTGCTGTTTTACACTGTACATTACTACACCCCAGGTAAACATTCTTATATGCACATGTTCTGCATCAGTGTCACTGATTGGACAGACACTGCATGTGATATGATACAAAAATGCCCAAGCACTGCACATCCTCATATTACATACAGCCGACTTTACTATCAAGTTTATCCTGAATGTACTTTTTAGATTATAAAAGTAAGAAATATACAGTCTCTTCTTGACCCTGACTGTTGTGTTTTCTGTCAGCATTTGACATTTTTGACATCCTGTCAAATGCTGAAGTGAAGCTATATGGACTTGGTTCCAATTGATGATCTGTTAACATTGTATTTTTCCCCTCCATGTGCATGTCCCTTCATAAAAATATGATTTATCATGTTAGAGAATTTTGCGGTTAAAAGGTAACTCTCTCTCTCCTGGCCATTTGACTATAAATGAAATTAATTTTTTCACAGGAAACATTTGTACACTTCTCTCACGAAGAAGCCACAGATAACAGAAGACCCCTGTCTGCACTGCAGTCGGATGGCTTTGCAACAACCAAAAGTCTTCAGAGGTTTAGTGGAAGAGCCGTGCTTTCTAAAATTGAAAGAGGAAGACCAGGAAAAAGGCCTTCTTCAGCTTTCACAGTCTGAAACAGATGATGACCGACAACTGGCCAAAGAGCCTTTAGCCTTTCTCTTCCAAATTAAGGATGATAGACTTTTTTTTTTTTCTCAAGGAGTATATATGTGTGTGTATATATATATATATATATATATATATATATATATATTTTTTTTTTTTTTTTTGTGTGTGTGTTTCGATTTTTGGGTTTGATGGATCTGAATTTGCTTGCTTCAGTCAATCCTGTGTAGAATCGTGTAATGTGTATGAAAAAAATTTTCATTCTGAAATGGTTGAGTAAAAACAAAGTGAAAGTAAATTTCAAAGTGTTCAAATGCTTGAGATTTGTTTTAATTTTTAGTGTTTTATTCTTTGTGTTCGGTATTAAGTTAAGACATAAAACAAGATGATAAACTTTAAAATTTAAAAAACTTAAAGGGATGGGGGGGGGTGTAATATATATATATATATACGTGTGTGTGTATTTATGTACACTGCTTAAATTTAGGGAAAACACATGAACAAATATTTTAAGAATCTGACAAAAATAATTATTGTCATTTATTAGGCAAATAACAAACTAGAGTGAGGAATGTCAAATTAAATTAGCATTTTTATTGAGTCGGCACATTTAACCTCTCTGAAGTCAGAAATTGATCAACTGTAACATTCAACCTTTAAAATATTATAAGTAAATAACTGTAATTGGGCATCTAAATAAAAATAAAAATATGCTTTATTTTTTCTGACTTGTATAACAGTAAATTCGAAAATTCGTAGATAATTATATTTTAGCATTAGAGTTACTACTTTGACTGAAGAGCTTACACACAGCCTACTGGTGGATGAAGTATTACAGAAACAAAACATAATTTTGGTAATCACCACCAGTACTAATTACAAATAGACCGTTTTATTTAAAATACTTGACAATATCATGGTTTTAGTCTTTGAAATGCTCCCAATGGAACAATGTGTATTAGGATAAAATAGCTCCGCCCACTTCCGGCCTCAGACTGCTGTGACGTCATAGGGTTCAGCGGTTCTGCAGTTAGAAATACGATAGTGAATTTCTTTCGATCGTACATGTAAAAAGGCTTTATTCCTCTTTTTTAATTTACATATGTACCATCCTTTTTCTCTCATATTTTTCTTTTTTTTACGATTTTTTTTTAATAAAATTATCGTTTATGCTTTTTTCAACTACAGCACACAGCTGTGAAAATTGACTGTTTGAAAGGAACTATTATACTGAATTCTATTGAAAAAGTTTAATAGCTTTCATCAATTTGTGGTTTAGTTGTACACTACTTTGGATCAATAATAATAAACAATCAAAACAAGACATCTTTTACATGCCATTTTTTAAAACCAATAATATTAGGAAATACCGGTACATTTGGGGTTTTGAATAAGATTTTCAGTGAGATAGATTGATAGATAGATAGATTTATTTTTAACGCAGAAGTAAGCCATTTTCTGTGAATGTGCGAGACTTCCGGTTCATTAGCCACTGTAGAGAAATAACGAAATAACTATGAATGTCCATGTGCATAATCTTTAACTAATTCTGTAATAAAATATTAAAATCAACTGGCCAAGACCTGTTTTGCTTATATTCAATCAATAGTAAAGGCTTAGTAGCATCCGCTCAGCACCAGCACTTCAAACTCTCTAGCAGCACCCTGGAAAATCATGCTGATATTCAGGAAAAGCATACATAATCCACTTAAAGGACTGAAATTAGAGCCATTAGACACTGATGAGATTTAAAATGTGTCCCTCGCTCCCTCTTGTCATATCATTCCTATGCCCGTTCCTGCTTTCTGCGTGTCATGAAACAGGGATGGTTCTGGGAACTGTACCGACAATCATCACACTTTGCTGCACTGAACCCACTGGATCTATCTAGCATGCATAATTAACTGGCTTTAAATCTTGCACAGACACAGTGTTTTGCTCTTAATAATGTGCATGCACGTGCTAGATTGATCCATTACATTTAGAAGTAATTCACAGTATGTTTTTAATGTACATTGAGCATCAGTTTATGAAACACATTGAGAATGTATTGTTAATAAACATACATTGTTACAGTATGTGTTAAGCATGTCATTTTTGTTTTGATTGTCATTAAGCAAAGTTGTTTTTGCTTTTGTTTCTCTATCAGGATATAGTCAAACATTGGGCAGTTCTTCCATACTTCGTCGTCATTGCAAAACAATACAATGTGTGTATGTCTCATCTTGCCAGATTTTCCTTCCAAAGTAACAGAACAAGAGGCTTTATTACATTCATTTGTGACATTTATGAAGACACTAATATTTAGCTTGACGATCTAATTAATTTCCTCCTTAGTTTCCGTCTCTCTTCTATTGCTGTACAGTCATCCTATCAAAACCATGTGGCTTCATGTGATGCTGGACAACATTCAGATGCTTGACCTTCCACAGCCATCTGGAGGAAGCACATCATCTGTCACATTTTGCAGCATCACTCTTCAGTTACTAGTTACTATTGTCATCTTTAATATACTTGCAGTATTTTATCATTGTCCAAAAGTGCTACAAACCTTTGAGGTGGTGATATGAGAGGCAGACCAGAGAGATGTGTAACTGACAGTAGTCAAATAGTGAAGTGTTCAGCTCAAATTCACACAGACACTTCACTGCTCCAAGCTGATGCTGTTTAAAGGTCAGATTAAGTGTCATGATGTCAAATAATATGCAGTAGGTGTTTTGCTGTTGTTTTTTATACAGTAGTTACATCATTTTATGCCACTACTCAACACAATGTTTCAGTTTTGTCTGCAAAGATGACGTGTAATTGACAGAATTGTCACATATGATTCTTACATGTTGGACAAAATAAAACATTTAATTTTAATGAACTAGAAAATTAGTTAAGCAAACAAAGTTGGGCATAATAAAGTAGTAATTCATGAAACACTGGACAGAGAAATTGAGTGAACATAAAGAAAAAGCTGTGGAACTAGATACTGAACAATAGTTGATTGACAGTTGAATGAATGAATGAATTTATGTATTTTTACACTGTGAAAGTTGAAAACCTGCAGAATCAATGAGCAAATGTACCTTGTTTTTATTCCCTCTGTTTTCCACACACATCTCATCTCATTGTCTCTTTGGTAAACTGGCAACACTAACTTGATATTTTATTAGTGGCAAAAATGTTCAGTGTGCTGTGAACAAAATAACTGATATAATGATTAAAAAATATAAACTATATATTGTTAAAATATAAACTATATAATTAATTTTCATAGTTTTAGACAGCAAGTCTAGGTCTGGCACAACGGTAAAACAAAGTCTCTCTATAAAAGGCATTTAAAGAAAAGTCCAAATATTGGTAAAATGTTTCCAGTTATAAATGTGCATTCACACGCGATGAACAGTAACAAGTTAGTCTATTTGTTGAAAGCAACTGGAACAATAAAGTAAGCTACTAAATAAAGCTGAAAAAGACTATTTTAATGCTATGTGTGCCGAGGCTCGTCTGATGGGCGCCATACTGCAATGAAGGTAACTATGACTGCACGGATTTTCAACAACTAAGAAAAATAAATTCTCGACTTTAAATAAAGAGCCACTGAAATATAACAAGCGCCGAGTGTTTACCGCGGTCAAGCCAGCCGCAGTTCAGGAAAACACGGTCAAACCAGCCGCGATTGAAATTATAGTGCGCGCGTATTACTATGATTACGGTAATTTCGGGAACAACACAGAGGGAACGCGCTTTCAGAGCGCTTTTCATTCTAGACGCCCAGAATTGAGATGACATTTTTCCTTTTTTTTTTTTTTTTTTTTTTTGTACATCTGCTTTAATATGCGTTTTCTTTATTGGTCTCTGACGTTTCTGTATTAGGCCTACTATATTCTTATACTTCATTGCAAGATTCGTAGAAAAGGAGATATGGGACATTAATCGATTTAGAGGGGTATTAACACCCCGTTTTCTTATAGGGGACGTCCCATACTTTATGCACACCTCATATGAAACCATTTTATTGCAGCGTTTTCAAGATATGGCACATTATTCGATTTAGAGGGGTATAAAGACCCCGTTTCTAATAAGTACAAGAAATGAATGGTCAGTTCTTATACGGGTCGTCCCATACTTTATGCACATCTCATATTAAACCATTTTACTTCATCATTTTCAAGATATGGGACATTATTTGATTTAGAGGGATATTAAGACCCCATTTCTAATAAGTAAAAGAAATTAATGGTCAGTTCTTATAGGGGACGTCCCATACTTTATGCACACCTCATATGAAACCATTTTACTGCAGCGTTTTCAAGATATGCGACATTATTCGGTTTAGAAGGATATTAAGACCCCATTTCTAATAAGTACAATAAATGAATGGTCAGTTCTTATAGGGGACTTCCCATACTGAATGCACACCTCATATGAAACCATTTTACTGCAGCGTTTTCAAGATATGGGACATTATTCGATTTAGAGGGGTATAAAGACCCCATTTCTAATAAGTACAAGAAATGAATGGTCAGTTCTTATACAGAATGTCCCATACTATATGCACACCTCATATGAAACAATTTTACTGCAGTGTTTTCAAGATATGGGACAGTATTCGTTTCAGAAGGGTATAAAGACCCATATCTAATAAGTACAAAAAATGAATGGTCAGTTCTTATAGGGGACGTCCCATGCTATATGCACACCTTATATGAAACCATTTTACTGCAGTATTTTTGAAATATGGGACATTATTACACTTTAGAGGACTCTAAAGACCCCATTTATAATAAGTACAAGAAATGAATGGTCAGTTCTTATATAGGACGTCCCATACTATATGCACACCTCATATGAAACCATTTTACTGCAGCATTTTTGAGATATGGGACATTATTCGATTTAGAGGGGTATAAAGACCCCATTTCTAATAAGCACAAGAAATGAATTGTCAGTTCTTATAGAGAACATGCCACACTATATGCACTCCTCATATGAAACCATTTTACTGCAGCATTTTTGAAATATGGGACATTAGTACACTTTAGAGGACTCTAAAGACCTCATTTATAATAAGTACAAGAAATGAATGGTCAGTTCTTATAGGGGACTTCCCATACTGAATGCACACCTCATATGAAACCATTTTACTGCAGCGTTTTCAAGATATGGGACATTATTCGATTTAGAGGGGTATAAAGACCCCATTTCTAATAAGTACAAGAAATGAATGGTCAGTTCTTATACAGAATGTCCCATACTATATGCACACCTCATATGAAACAATTTTACTGCAGTGTTTTCAAGATATGGGACAGTATTCGTTTCAGAAGGGTATAAAGACCCATATCTAATAAGTACAAAAAATGAATGGTCAGTTCTTATAGGGGACGTCCCATGCTATATGCACACCTTATATGAAACCATTTTACTGCAGTATTTTTGAAATATGGGACATTATTACACTTTAGAGGACTCTAAAGACCCCATTTATAATAAGTACAAGAAATGAATGGTCAGTTCTTATATAGGACGTCCCATACTATATGCACACCTCATATGAAACCATTTTACTGCAGCATTTTTGAGATATGGGACATTATTCGATTTAGAGGGGTATAAAGACCCCATTTCTAATAAGCACAAGAAATGAATTGTCAGTTCTTATAGAGAACATGCCACACTATATGCACTCCTCATATGAAACCATTTTACTGCAGCATTTTTGAAATATGGGACATTAGTACACTTTAGAGGACTCTAAAGACCTCATTTATAATAAGTACAAAAAAATTAATGGTCAGTTCTTATATGTGATGTCCCACACTATATGCACACCTCATATAAAACCATATAACTGCAGCATTTTTGAGATATGGGACTTTATTACATTTTGAGGACTATAAAGACCCCATTTCTAATAAGTAGAAGAAATTAATGGTCAGCTCTTATACGGGACGTCCCATACTATATGCACACCTCATATGAAACCATATAACTGCAGCGTTTTCAAGATATAGAACATTACTCGAATTAGAGGCATATAAAGACCCCATTACCAATAAGTAGAACAAAATAATGGTCTGTTTCCATAAGGGACATCCCATACAGTATGCATACCTCATATGAGTCCATTTTACAGCAGCATTTTTAAATATATGTTATTTTTATACTTTATACACGTATAAAGACATCATTTTGTAATAATTAGAAAAACTGAATGGTCAGTTTCTATAGGGGACGTCCCATACAGTATATATAACTCATATCAGTCAATTTTACTGCAGCATTTTTGAGATATATCACATTATTTGACTTCAGAGAACATCAGGTTACCAACAGGTGATAAAAATGGAGTAATAAACCTTGGGAGAAAGCAGGCTCAGTCGGGGGTCCAGTTTTCCTCTGGCCAACAGCAAACAGAGATTGATTTTGATTCAGGCAGCATTACTACGTCATAAGTCCGACTGGGATCGCAACAGTCAAAATATTTAATCCAGTTCCATCTAATTGAAGATCCTATTCATCACGTTTGTATGGGAGGGTTTTTTGGGAATCTGTGTCACTGGTTGTCGTGTCGATGAGGCCTTCACACAGGGGATGATCTAGTTGACACAATCTCTGCTGACACTTCAGGGCTGCATTGTTGTCGTGTCTACACTCAGGTCCTCCATCTGATCTGGATACGGCCCGGATCCAGCCGACCACGGTAATCCTTGGAATAACAATCAAAAATACTAATATCAGCATAGATGGCATTCTTCGTCTGATGTAACGAGTACATCTGGTGTTATAGGAAGTGTTCCTTGTTCTGGCTGACCTAATTTATGCATTTACATTTACCAGACGCTTTTATCCAAAGCAACTTATAGTGCATTCAGGCTGTACATTTTTTATCAGCATGTGTGTTCCCTGGGAATTGAACCCATGACCTTTTGCGCTGCTAACGCAATGCTCTACCACTGAACCACAGAAACTGATAATGTGTTATGTGTATGCCAGGTTAAAGATATGTGTTTTTAGTCTAGATTTAAAGTGACAGAGTCTGTCTGATTCCTGAACAATGCTAGGAAGATTGTTCCAGAGTTTAGGTGCCAAATAGGAGAAGGATCTTGTAGCAAATTAGCTCAAAAAGGGAATTGTATATAAATAATTACAATTAATTATGATTAATTACAATTATTTATATCGGCTGACAGTAATAACTGTCGCAGAGTTAAATTGCCATAAACTGATCTGTTCGTCCAGCGAACATTCAGT
Source organism: Spinibarbus caldwelli (assembly GCA_039654775.1). Classification (NCBI taxonomy): domain Eukaryota; kingdom Metazoa; phylum Chordata; class Actinopteri; order Cypriniformes; family Cyprinidae; genus Spinibarbus; species Spinibarbus caldwelli. The sequence goes on along the minus strand of CM077246.1, from coordinate 30,396,332 downwards.
GTAAATTCATATCAACTCTAAGAAAGGATATTTCCGTGGCCACAGAAAATATCTTCCTATTAATGCATTAGAGCATGTAGCAAGTGTCAAAATCGTAAAGGGACATTAATATGCAAGGCAGAATCAGAAACTCATGTAATTTGTGCACAAGAATTTTATTAACTAAACGCTAACACACATATCTAATCTAAACAAACAACGAATAACATACACTCAAACATACAATTGCTCATACATGGGGAAAGGGCTAATGAGAGTTGATGGGTGAAACCATCAGGAAAACCAGAGAATGCAGTTATGGAAAAAGTCATTTAACCACCTGAGTAAAACCATCAGCGCCGTTTATAACGGGGTCTATAACTTATACTAAACCTCTGTTTCGTTTAGTTAAATGTACTATACTTGCACTTCCTTTGTGTCCGGAATGCGGTCTCGTTGAAAAGTCTTGATGGTTTCAAGGTTTTTGGATTCGCGATCACGTTCTTCCGGGTTGAAGAGTGAAGAATTCCAAAGATGTTCTGAGGTAGAAATGACTTCCAGGTAGAGAGTGGAAACAGAGTTAAGAAAGGAATCTGCTGATGTCCGAGGAGCTTTGATTGAATGGAAAGACTAGGCCATCAGCCTGGCACGATAACTTAAGGGTCCAGAAGAGTTCCAGCTCACATCTTGCTCATCCTCTTAGGGTCTAACAGATCCTAGACTGGGTCTTTGTGGTCAAGAGTCATCCCCAGGCTGGGGAGCTCACCCATGACTCTATGTTAGGGGCCGACCGGGCTCACCCGCAGAAGATAGCAGAAAAGCTTTTTCTTGCAGCAGAAGTTTTAGAAGTGAGGTTTTCAGAAGAAGAGGGCCGGACCTGTGAATGAGACCTTTATCTGGTATAGAGGTCACACTCTGAGGAGTCAAAGAGCCAATGGGCTCCCTTCTCTTTGGAGGGAAGGTTTTACGAATCTTTGTCTCTGAGCATCGCAATTTGCATGGGGTTGCTATTAAAGAACTATTAAAGATTCTTAGAACACTAATATGTTGCATAGGTATCAACATGTAATATACACTGTCATTTAAATCATCCGAAGACGAATTGATAGAGATCAAACATGATATAAGTGAGGTAATATTAACTAGTGATCTATCATAAACATGCATAAAATAGGATACAGTACAAAAAGACAATATACACGAACAGTAACAAAATACACAATGACCTGAGGATATGTGTGTTCATTCAAAGAAAGGTTTTTCAATTAATTAATTAGAGAAGAGTCCATTTTTATGTGCATGACATGTCTCTTTCCTAAGGGAAAATGAGGTCTGCCCGCATTCCTTTGACCAATAAAACTAGTGTTATCAGATAAGTTGCCATGGAACCGGGGGGGCCTTGAGTCATCACAGACATACCGGCACTCAGAATGTTTGTGGTGTGAGGGGTCTTTGGTTAGAAATTAATCTAGTAACTAATTTGATTTTTTAAATCTGATGAACAAATGTGTGTCTGATTGGTCCAAATGCTACAATCTAGTGCCTGTGGTAAAATGGACTCAAAAGAGGTATGCATACTGGAAAAGAAAGGAAAGGAAAGGAAAGGACGTGACGTGTGGCCAAGTATGGTGACCCATACTCAGAATTTGTGCTCTGCGTTTAACCCATCCAAGTGCACACACACAGCAGTGAGTAGTGAACACACACACACACACACACTGTGAACACACACCCGGAGCAGTGGGCAGCCATTTACGCTGCGGTGCCCGGGGAGCAGTTGGGGGTTTGGTGCCTTGCTCAAGTGTCTCACCTCAGTCGTGGTGTTGAGGGTGGAGAGAGCGCTGGACATTCACTTACCCCTCCTACAATTCCTGCCAGACCTGAGACTCGAACCCATGACCTTTGGGTTACAAGTCTGACTCCCTGTGCGTATGGGACATCCCCTATAAGAACTGACCTTTCATTTCTTGTACTTATTAGAAATGGGGTCTTTAGCGTCATCTAAAGTGTAATAATGTCCCATATCTTGAAAACGCTGCCGTAAAATGGTTTCATATGAGGTGTGCATATAGTGTGGGACGTCCTATATAAGAACTGACCAATCTTTTCTTGTTCTTTTTAGAAATGGGGTCTTATCATCCCTCTAAATCGAATAATGTCCCATATCTTGAAAACGCTGCAGTAAAATGGTTAAATATGTGGTGTGCATAAAATATGGGACGACCTGTATAGGAACTGACCATTCATTTCTTGTACTTTTTAGAAATCGTGTCTTCATACCCCTCTAAATTGAATAATATTCCATATCTTGAAAACGCTGCAGTAAAATGGTTTCAAATGAGGTGTGCATAAAGTATGGGATGTCCCATATAAGAACTGACCATTCATTTCTTGTACTTATTAGAAATGGTGTCTTAATATCCCTCTAAATCGAATAATGTCCCATATCTTGAAAACGCTGCAGTAAAATGGTTTCATATGAGGTGTGCATACAGTATGGGACGTCCCCTATAAGAACTGACCATTCATTTCTTGTACTTATTAGAAATGGGGTCTTTAGAGTCCTCTAAATTGTAATAATGTCCTGTAGCTCAAAAATGCTGCAGTAAAATGGTTTCAAATGAGGTGTGCATATAGTATGGGACATCCTATATAAGAACTGATCATTTATTTCTTGTACTTATTAGAAATGGGGTCTTTAGAGTCCTCTAAAGAGTAATAATGTCCCATATCTCAAAAACGCTGCAGTAAAATGGTTTCATATGAGGTGTGCATAAAATATGGGACGTCCCGTATAAGAACTGACCATTCATTTCTTGTACTTTTTAGAAATGGTGTCTTTATACCTCTCTTAATCGAATAATGTTCCATATCTTGAAAACGCTGCAGTAAAATGGTTTCATAGGAGGTGTGCATAAAGTATGGGACGTCCTATATAAGAGCTGACCATTCATTTCTTGTACCTATTTGAAATGGGGTCTTTATAGCCCTATAAAATGAAATAATGTACCTTATCTCCTTTTCTACGAATCTTGCAATGAAATGTAGGAAGGAGAATATAGTAGGCCTAATACAGAAACGCCAGACACCAATAAATAAAACGAATATTAAAGTAGATGTACAAAAAACAAACAAAAAAATGACGAAAAATGTAATTATATCTCAATTCTGGGCGTCTAGAATGAAAAGCGCTTTGAAAGCGCGTTCCCTCTGTGTTGGTCCCGTAATCATAGTAATATGCGCGCATCATAATTTCAGTCGCGGCTGGTTTGACCGTGTTTTCCTGAACTGCGGCTGGCTTGACCGCGGTGAGTGTTTAGGTAATGATTTCCGGTTCAGAGAGTTGTTTGAATTCAAAAGCGCCGCAGCGGCTTCGCTATTATGACGTCATAAGCAGAAAGTTAGAACGTTCGAAGAATATAATTGTAAAGTGTGAGCAATATCGCGCATTTAATGCGTCTCACCATCAGAAAGAAACCGTCTGAGGTAAGTAAAACTTTATGTGTATTCCTCCAAGGCATGGCATTGGAAAAAGGTCTGACTTTGTAAGATGTTCAGCCTGCAAGCAGTTTCTCTCGCATTGGTTTTTCTCTCGGATTTATAATTCTAGATTTGTGTATTGGTTGTTTCCAGGCCCTTTTGGTCAGACTGTAGATTAATAGATTGCAGAGTATTACAGATCGCCACATTCTTGATGATTACATTGTTGCTGGTTTGCAGATTGCTACATTATTGTCAGCTTGTTACTTTCTCTCAAGTTTGTAACTGAACTTTTTAATATTAGTTGTTTTCAGGCATGTTTGGTCAGACACTATTCTCAGACATAAAGGTTCAAATGTTGTGGGGCACTACCTTTTTAAGGTACGACTCTTTAAATACTAGTGTGTGCTTTTGAGGC